>OY294028.1:1200000-1525077 GCA_958510845.1 Cantharis nigra | reverse complement strand
TGCTCCCGTTTGGTATCCTGGATTTGCATAATAGCGAACACAATTTTAATTTTTGTATTAAGATTTTATTCCTGAAATGCAATAACTAAATGAGAAAATACTGATTATATTAAAAAGAAAATTTTCTTACCTAAGTGCTTTCATCCTAGCGAACCTACATTTTAGATGTTCCAGGGTGGTATCCTGGATTAGCAAACTAGCGCAGGTAAGTTATTTTCTGTTAGTTTTCGCAGTGGTTGGCATCGTTTTTCCTAAATGCAGAGTTAATTCTGGAACGAAATACTGAAATGTAAAAATATAAATTATACTAAAATAAATTTATTATTACCTAAATTCATCCTGGTGTCCAAGTGAACCTACATTTCGAGTGTACCCGTGCGGTGTCCTGGATCTGTATCGTAGCAAACGCTGGATTTGCAAACAGACGAACGCTATTTATTTTCATGCAGTCTTCTTAGTGGTAGGGATCTTTTTCCTTACATGCAGAGTTAATTCTGGAATGAATTACTGAAATGAAAATTACATAAATTACACTAAATTGAACTTTTTCTTACCAAAGTTCCTCCGACCTAGTGAACCTACATTTTGGATGTTTCCGTGTGGTATCCTGGATCTGCATCCTGACGAGCGTAATTCATTTTCTTGTGGTCTTCATAGTAGTTGTGATCCTTTTCTTTAAATGCAGAGCAAATTCTGAAATGAAATACTGAAGTGAAAAAATATAAATTAGACTATAATTAATTTTTTCTTACCTAATAGCCGCAGTCCTGTTGTCCTACTCTTTAGGAGTTTTCCGTGTGATATCCTGGATCGGCAACGTATAGCGAAAACAATTTCTATTCTTATTGTTTTCTTAGTGGTTGCGATTCGTTTATTTACACGCAGATCTAATTCCTGAAATAATGCAATAACTTAATGAGAAAATACAAATTTTACTAAAATGAATTTATTCTTACCTAAGTTCCTCCTGGTGTCCAGGTAAATCTACATTTTGGATGTTCCCGTGTGGGATCCTGAATTGTGCATCAAACGACATTTCTATTCTTTTGATTGCAAACTTAGTTTTCCTGAATTGTTCCTGAAATAAAATATTTAATTGAGAAATAGATAATTATTGTAAAAAACGAATTTTATTCTTACCTAAGTTCCTTCGTCCTGGTAAAACTACATCTTCTGTGTCCGCTGGTGGTATACGGATGGTGGGAAACGAAACTTTTCTCGTAGACCTCCTAGTGATTGCAAACTTCTTCTGTCTGAATTATTCCTTAAGTAAAATATCTAAATAAGAAATCAAAAATTGTAAAAAGCGAATTTTATTCTTACCTCTAAGTTCCTTCATCACTTCGTCCACAATTGCAACGTCGAAAATGCGGCTTATTTACTGTGTCCTTTCAAGTGCGTGAAATCTCTCGCTACAGATGTATCTGAAATGAAATTCCTCCTTAGGAAATTAAGATTATTAATAAGTCGAATTTCCTCTTACCTCAGTTCTAAGGACCTGGTATAACTTAGTTTCTGAGGTAAACTAGCATACACAATCATTTGGCCGTTAAAAGCTGGCAAGTTCCTTCCCTTGCAATATTCTTACGAGTATGTAGAGGTTTTCGTTTTTATACTGTAGGTGTAACAGGAGAAATAATATTTTGGTATACTAGTCGGCGTTTTCCTCGTCTCTGGTTGCATATATAGTTGAAACTAGAACAACATTTTCAAATTATTGTGCAAGTCAAATACAATTTTAAATTAATTATTAGACAAAAAAAATTCTCTATAGCTAGAAAACTGCAAAGTAGAAATATATATATATATATAAACAATGTAAAAATTCATAATAAATAAAAATTGCAAAATATTTTACTACAACACACAAAAAATAAAAATAACATTAATAATAATAATAATAGTAGATATGTAGGTCGGTACCTAAAAAAAGTATTAAAAAGTTTGTGATTATTACAAAAGTTAGTACAAAAAATTATTAGCATATTTTACCTACATAATAATGAACTTTTCAAAAAAAATGAAAGAAAATTCGCATAATATGAACGAAATGAATGGAAATGAAAATTTATTAACTATTTTAGTTATCATATCAAACTATTGAAAACACCCGAAAATTAGAAACGTCGCTATTAATTTAATGTTTACTGCCCGTTTAAAATCGAGCAATTTCTTGCCAAAGAGGCTTATTTCAGTTGGTGGTTTTTATGAGAACAGTATCTATATTAACGAGAGTATGAAGCAGTGCCGTTGCCTGACTGAAAGATTAGGGCAGGCTCAAAGTAGGCTATAATTGTCTAAACAAAATTTTGTTAATCGAACGTATTTCGATATAAAAAAAGCAGTCTGGGCCTGGCGGAAGCGCGCGAAAGTAAACTTAAATGCAAATAAAAAATTTAAACTTTAAAGCTACATAAAACGAAAAATACTATTATAATAATAATGATAATAATGTTTATTAAACCAAAAGTAGATATAATTTACAAAAAGTTTAAAAGGATACCGGTTCAGCATGCTGATTTTCAACCAGTACCAACGAAAATTATTCCATTTTTTGGAATTGTGTAATTGTGCAGGTATAAGTCTGAATATTTATTGAACGTACAGTATGCTCTGTATTGGAAGCACCCTTCGAATTTGGTAGTGCTATGTGTAGGCACCGATAGAGTTTCACCATACCGGAGGTTCAAATTATGTCGATGGAAACCATGGCACGACCATGGAAACTGCCTACACAAAGGCTGATAGTTTTGCTAGGATTGAGCATTAAACCATTCGCAGTGGACCAGCGAAGCACGTAGTCAAGGCATGTATTGATATTGTAGACCGATTAGTCAATGGATGCAGGATTGCCTGAGATATATATCTGTGTGTCATCGGGATACATATGTAGCTCACAGGCGGGCATCATATGTATCTCACGGTTAGCAGTCAGAGTATCCGGAAGATTCGATGTGAAAATTGCAAAGAAAAGTAGGGTAAGTAAGCTACCTTGCGGTACTCCACGTGTGATGACGATTTCATCTGATCTGTTGGAGTCGAGTTTGACACTTTGGGTTCTACCTTTCAGATAGTTACTAACTAACTTGAGTGCAGTGTCACTGCATCCATAATAGGATAACTTAGCAATCAGTAACTCAGTAACTCACAAAAATACTACCAAATTTCAAATTAGCTGTTATTTAATTTTTAATATAACGCACGTTTTTTAAATTTTAGGGCGTAAATAGAGCATAACATAAAAAACTCGTTTGCAAACTCGGTGCAATGAAGATTTACCATACACAAAATCCGTTCAAATATCTAGTGATATTTTGTATCTCAAATCTAGTTCGATTTCGTAATATTATTTTGTTGTCGGAGTTAAGACATTAATATTTATAAAAAAAATTTCCGAAATAATCATTCTACCTCAAATATTACTTGAAATTGCTAACATTATTAATTTAATTATACTTTAGCAAAGTGCCATGTATTATTAATTTTGAAGAAATTCGAACATATTGTGAACCAATTTAGGTTATATGATGTAGACTAGAAAATTCGTGCAAGACAGACAAAATGATGCAAGAAGTAGGTAATATTATTGAACCATGGAATTCATTTCATGTCGAGTAGTCCAGTCATTTTAAATTATTAAATATAAAAAAAATTACTAACTAGCTGAATTTTTGTATACCTACACTTTTATTTGATTGCTAGAAATAATCAATAGGTATGTCGAAAGTGCACACAATTTCTGGCAAAATGAAACGATTAGGACGTTGCATATTATTTCTAATAATCAAAATTCAACTAGTAGATTGTATGTAAGTTTCACGTAATGTTATTACAACATGTTACTGTTTAGAATAACTGGTCTAAAAGCTAACCGTTTTCAAAATCTCATTTGCACTTAACTCTCCAAACAAGCTTTCTTGGGGAAATTTATAACTCTTATAATTTGTTCCAGGCTATTTTTTATTTTTGATACCTTTGATAAAAAGCAGCTGCTTTGAAAATTTCCAAGTGAACTTTAGCCAAGTGGTGGAAAATGAACAATCTTTGTGAACGGATCGACAGTATTTTGTCGTTGAGTTTTGTGATAAAATTTGTTTGAAATCGAATTTTTAAGAATTTCTTGCACTGTACATGATGATGCCAGACAAAAAGGGCCGTGCAATGGGATTAGAAGATAATTATTGTGGAAAAGGTAAAAATAACAAAAAGTCGAGGTTTATAATAAGAATAAAGAGAATATTCAAACAATACATAGGCAATGTGATCCCACGTTAAACTTAATTAGCAAACGGATAAACTTATCTGTAAGGACTGAATCCATTTCAAAACTTGCAGGCTGGGTGGATCTCATTCGTGTTCTAGAATTCGTTTTTCCTGAAATATGTTGTTGTTTATACAAACAACATATTTCAGCAAATATTAATTCTGGAACATGGTATCCATCCAGTCTACACGATTTCAAATGGATTCTGCCTAATGGGAATTTTAGCTAACGAATAAAAATATAAACTAAGTTAAAACGTAATTTGTATTTCCAGGAACTTGAAAAATGATTGAGCAGACCCGAATGTGTATGGTGCAGCTAACGATACGGTTACTCAATAATTTACCAAATCAAGATGAAATAAATGCCGAGAACACCGCATTGTAGTTTGCTAAATTCCAAATTATCAGCCAAGTGTGGTATTTACTGTACTACATACTCCCGCATAACAAGGGCCAAGTCGTCACTTTCTGGTGAGAATATTTCACATTTTCTCCAAAGAAATAAAGCAGCAAAAAAATGTTAACATTGAAATCTTACCTTAAACGTTGCCGAATACTTTATCCATCATCTATTTATTTCCGGGAATGCACTTTTTCATAACCGTTACTAAAATTTTAAGGTCTAAAAGTTAATTATTACCGGATTTTAACGTACGCACAACAATAACTGGAATCTTTACTACGCCTTTAGCACAACGCACGTTTGATTTTAGTAAGTGAAAATCGCATAATAATTTATTGTTCAAGATGGTTACCGATGATGAATGCAAAAAAAGTACCTGCCTTATCAATAGAACACATTAAAAACTGAACAATTTTGGATGACTCAATTAATGCCTTATCAATAGAACACATTAAAAACTGAACAATTTTGGATGACTCAATTAATGACGCAGCTGTTCCAACAAATTGAAACCAAATTTTAATTTATAAATCGCGTACCCTAAACTTGATAAATCCCGAAAATTACAATAATAATTTAGATTGTTCCCAATGCACTTAACACAATTATAATAAATTCACGATTAATAAATGTAAAACAATTTTGAATAACTAAATTTTATAACCACTGGACGCCATACTTATTAAAACAAATGCCAAACGCGTTCTTTGCAATGTCAACTTCGCCGTGCGTATTTTGTTTTTTAACAAATGACGCGGTAAACTTTTAAATTATGAATAACACGACAAAAGTCGTTAAAAAATTTTAATTGAAAAAAATTCTAAATTTCAATGGAAAAATAAGAAGAAAACATTATAACATTCAAGATTTCCTTTAGGATTTCTTTGAATCGTACAATTTTTTCTTCATGTTTTTATTTTCTTCATAAATTCTAAAGAGTGCATGGACTATTATTGACGTCGTTTTGCTAAGTTTTTTTTATTAAGAAACATACCCAGTTGTAGTTTGGAGACTATATCATAATATATGACCCCATCAATTATAATTTTACCACTTTGAATAACACACCCTGAACTTGACAAATCTCGTTAAAGTTACAACAATTGTAATTCTTTAAATTGTTACCTTTTAATTATTCGTAATTATGATAAAATTAACCATTATTACTTTCAAAAACTTAACAAGTTTGGATGACCAAATTTTACTACCGGCCTACTTAAAACAAAAACGCGATATTTGCAACGTAAAACTCGCAAGTCGTTTTAACTAATGACGCGTCTAACAAAAATGAAAAATATTTAATTTATGAATACCAAGCATCCAATTATTCACGATACACTTAACGCAATAATAATTATTAAATTCGCGATTGATTTAGGTTATAAAAGATTTAACTTTAAACGCGCTCCAAACAATTACAGCTGGAGGGCGGCGAATGTGAAAACTAAACCGATGTTGCCCGCTAAATACGAATAATTATGGGCAACCGGCGAGGCGGAAAATCGGAAAGATTTATAATAAATTTGCATTAAATATATTATTAAATAATTTATTTACAATTTAGGAAAGTCCAATTAGTCCAGTCATTAGGAACTTTTGCATGAAAATAACTCTGAAATGAAATTTTAATAAATAAAGAATATGTTACGGTTTTGAAATTATTCTACGTAGGCGAATTTTGTTTATTGTAAAATTTAGGTGTTGTATTGCTTTTAAATTTTCATTTTTCTAGCTATCTGCCTGTAGATAATTTTTAGGAATCTTTTTTGGTTGTGAACTTGTGAATAACGAATTGCACAATGTAATTTTCTCGTCTAGTAGCTTACTGATTACAATTTAGTATTTCGTAAGATTTCCGTATCTTTTTATGGGATTAATGCCTGTATTCACAAACGTCCGTAAAACTTTTAACGAGCCGTTTAATTTAACAAACCAATGAAAATTATCGTTTGTGAATACGGGCATTAGAATAATTGAATAGGTCATTTCAAAAACAACACTAGTCACCGAAGTGAAATTTTACATGTATCAATAAAAAACCATGTTACACAATAACATCAACATTTTTAAAGTAGTATTAATTGTTAAGTAACTAACAAATTAAAGGTTTTAAATTACAAATTTGCAAAAAAAGGTCTTAAAAATGTTGATGTTTTTGTATAACTCAGCTTTTATTCGTTCCTGTAAAATTTTAGTTCTGTTGCCTTATGCTGTTTTGGAAACGACCGATTTAATTGTCGCTGATTATTGAATTGAATTACCAGTTTTCTCAAACACTTTAGTATCAATTCGACACCCCCAACGAAGAAGGAAGTAACTCGAGTTACTAGTAATTTGAGTTATGACTACTGCTGTAATTCTGAGAAAAAAACCTTTGATTTGATAAAAAAACGTTACCTTACGACCAATAATTCCAGAAATAATCAGCGAAGAAAAGTTGTATCTCCTATGCATTTATGTACATTTCAAAACTTTAAAATTGCTCTCCTGCAAAATAGGTAAAAATGAGTTACGTCCTTCTTCGTTGGGAGTGCCGAATTCATAACTTCAATTTGAAGGATATATTTGCTCCAAATTTTAACATCTTTCACACCACAATTAGATTATTCGCTCCTTGGATTCTCGTACATTAGAGGTATGATTTAATTAAATTGTAAATTAAGCTTTTATATCTCGTTTTTAGGGTTTTGGTTTACTCTTGGCTTTTTTTTACGTTTGGTATTACATTCCATTTACCGAACGGAGCTTCTCTTGATTATTGGAATAGTATTATCTCGAAGACCAGTTGGGATCAGTTAGTTCTCCTTTTGGAAATTTTAATTCTGGTTGGATATTATTTCGTATTCGTATTAGCTGCATGGATAGTGGTTCAATGCCCACTTTGTACTGAAGCTCTAGGCTTTCCATTAAGATGTTAAGGAAAGTTATTAGTATTTCGATCCACAGGTTTATGTTCACCAAAGGGCTGAGCCAAGAAATTCTGCCGAGTCCGGGATTTGAACCCAGAATTTCCACTCATAACTCAACTAGCGATCACACAAAGCCACCACTGTGATCTTGGATATTATTACAACACCATCTACCGCACCAATTATATTCCGCAATTTTGGCTTGCCGTTAATACTCGACCAACATCCGTTTAACTCTAAGTTCAATCTTCCAGAATATAATTAAGGTTGTATTGTTAGATTTATTACTAGATAATATTTTGTATATTATTACCTTAATTAACTTAAATTGTCAGATCCTGGAGTTAATCCAGAGGCGTGTAATTCTTTCTTGTGCGTCTAGTAGACGTATACGAGGTTTATTATCACAAGCTATCTCATAACTTGTTTACATTATTAGTAAAATTTTCGATCATGTTGGTCGAGATTAGAGGGTAGTCCAACTTGTTCTTTACCCTTTTCGGTTTTGTTAATTTTTATTTTTGTTAATTAAATTTCTTAAATTTTCTTAACCAACCTTTCCCAGTTCAGGTGGTTTTTGTTGGGATTATCTTACGGAGTGTTATATTTAACTGTGTGGCGCTCAAACCAAACAACTTATCGCTTGCTCTCTAGAGGAAAATTTCGCTAGCGACTTCTTCCGTAATTTGGTCTATCACGAGTAAGTACCAAACGTGTTAATAATAATTAATAATATTAACACGGTTGGTACTCAACATTTTGAATATAAGAAAGTGGTACTCGATAAAGAAGTGGTTTATCCCTTCGAAACAATTGTTGTATATTTTTCAATCAATATCTTTAGCGTGAGTTTATAGCCGATTTTCAACAGAAATCTTGTAAATAACAATTTTATTCGTTTTGGTTTATAATAAATTAATGTCCATTTCGATACGCGTTTAGGATTCAAAATAACTTTATTTTAGACGCAAAATTGAAAAACAATATTCTATTAACGTAGTTCGGTGGAGTTTGGCCGATAAAATAAAAAAAATTATAAACTGGAAGAATAACTTTGTTTATACTTAAATTTATTTGCGATGAAATTTTTATTACCTACTATCACAAAGATACAACAAAATTTCAAATTGACTGTTATGTAACAAAACGCAAGTTTTTCAAATTTTAGGACGTAAAAACAAACTATAAAAAAACTCGGTGCAACAAAGATTTTCCATACACAAAATCCGTTCAAAAGTCTAGTGTGTGATCTAGTGGTATTTTGCATCTCAAATCTAGCTCGATTTCATAATATTTTGTTGTTGATGGTAAGATATTAATTATCAGGTTATCAGTTACCGAAATAATAATTCTACCTCAAATACTAACTTAAAATTGCTACATTTTTAATTTTATTATATTTTACCAGTGTCATATTAATTTGGAATACATTTTTTTATGTATTGTAAACAAATTTAGGTTATGATATAGGCTGTCGTTAGAAAATTTGTGCAAGAATTAGGCATTATTATTGAACTATGAAATTCATTTCAGACAAAATAGTAATCCATACATTTTTATTTGATTGCTGGAAATAATTGATGCGTATGTCGATAGTCCCTACAATTCTTTGCAAAATGAAAAGAACATTTAAATTTATGAACATCTCGGTCCTGTGAACACCCAATTTTTTCTATAGCTACTCGGTAACGTGAACAGTAAAAGTTATGAGTTGTTAATGTTGTGATCATGAAGATAGAGCTTGTGAAATTGTAAATAGGCCCGAACTGCAAAAAGTAACCCATAATGAAGCTATTCAAGCATTGAACAAACTGATATCGACATAACTGATACCTTAAGTTTAAAAAAAGTTTATGAAAAGGCTGTAATTTTGAATGCAACTAAAAACCAAAAACAAAGTAAGATAACTACGTTTTTTTCGTAAACTTTGCATCTTTAATGCTCTTAATTACCAACATTATACATTACACAATGAATATATGTCTTATAAAGAATAAATATATGCATAACACTAGTTTTTCTACACCCCCGTTAGTGGAAACACTTGCGTTAATTTGAACATACCTTTGGAATTTTGTGTTCACGGGATCAAGCTTCTACTGTAGTAGATTGTAAGTTTTCCGCAATATTATTAAAACATGTGAATCTTTAGAATAATGGTGTCCATTCACCTATCACATTTATCTGCAGATCATTAAATTATATGCAGACCACCAAGAGCACTGAAGTTTATTTACACATACACACAATATCTGAAATCTGTTTACTAAGTCTTGGTATCAATATAATAAATTGATCTGCAGATAAACTCATAGGATATGTGAATGGATACTTTAATTGGGCTAAAGGGAACTTTCAAAAATATTTTTGTACTTAAAATTTTAGCAAACTTTCTTAGTGAAAATTAAACTTTTTTTTATTTGTTTCAGGATATTATTTATTTTTGATACCTTGGATAACAAAGCAGCTACTTTGAAAATTCATAAGTGAACGTGTTGGAAAATGAACAATCTTTGTGAATGGATAAGGCAATATTTTGTTGATGAGTTTTATGATAAAATGCTAAGAATCGAGAGAATATTCAAACGATACATTACATGATCCCACGTTAAACCTGATTAACAAATAGATAAACTTATCTGTAAGGTATAAGCATATAAGGTATGTTTGATATTAAATAAAACAATAGCTTTAATACAATTACGAAGAAGAAGTAGTACTTATTTAATTTATTATCTGTAAAAACCAAATCCTTTTCGAGGCATGAAGGCTGAATGGACCTAATATTTTGGTATTTGTTTATGCTGAAATATGTGTATCACGTAGTTTATATAAAACGAGAAGACCTGTATTTTTTGATATACCCATCACAACTTTTTTTGGGATAAAAATAATAATAAGAGTCTTCTCATTTTCTATAAATAGCATATTTCGGCAAATCTGCATGATTTGATATGGATTCGGTGAGTTCAATAATTATAAAATTTCAAAAATTAATATTTCCCAAGCTAACAATAAATCGATATTGAAATTTTTAGAAAAAAAAGTAGGTTTTTTTGAGAAATAACGATTTTCAAAATCAAGTACGATATTCCACGTAAAAGAAAAACATCCATCCAAAAGTTACCCAATTGACAGTGATTTTTCTTATGCTATAGATACACCGAATTTCTAAGAATAATATTTATTGCGAAATCTTAAAAAGCCGCTATTGAGCGACAGGACTTATTATGTGATAAAAGAAAAATTACGGGTCTCTTCATTTTGAATAAGCAACAAAATATTTCAGCAGAAACGCATTCTGAAACATGAGATCCACCCAGCCTGGACGATTTGAAATTAATTCAATTAAGGTGTTAAATTAAAACATTATAAAAATGAGTAGGACGACAGTGTAGTTATTATATTGTTAAAATAGGAAAGATTATTTGTTGATGGGACATACTCGAGATTAAATTTTATATTAAAAATAGTTTTTTTTTTATAGGTATTACAATCGAGACCGATATACCAAAATTAATTAACAGATTTGTACAATATGAATGTGATTTTAAGTATCGTAAAGAAATAGATGTAGAAACGTTGGCAAAGTAGCAAATCGACCAAATATTGGTAATTATTTGAGAGGTGATTCTGAAATAATTATTTTATTGAAGCATTCAAAATTTAAGGTAAGACATGATTTAAGTAATGAAGGTATTATTTTATTGTTGAATGTCAACTTTGTTCATAATTCACTTTTAGTTTCATATCAACAGCAAGCCCTTAAAGAGCTTGTCTGCCGTGCTAAGCAAGAAGGCCGTATCTGACATTTTTTGAAAAATTGAGTTATAGTATCTACGTATAAAACATTACTTTTTCCCATGTTTTCCACTTAGTTAGAAGGTCATATCTGCAAATTTGGAGACGTTATGTGGTTGTTAAATTTGTCGTAACTGCAAAATAATGTGTGTTACTATGTTACTAATAAAAATGGTCGTAAGTAGCACACACTAATATTAAACGTCGTTTAAAAAAATATTAATTATTAAAGAAAAAACGTAGAAATATAAACTCAAAATCATGAAATATGTAGATACGACCTTCTTGCTTAGCACGGCAGAAGTGTAAACTAAAAAATGAATGTTTAATAAAACAATAATTAATAAATTAGTATATTTAAAAATAATGGTGGAAACCGCACATCCGTAGCACAAATATTATCAAATTAGGCCTTTAAATATCCACCAACTACTGTCTGTGACATCACAAAACAAAGCGTATATAACACGGAAAAAATAATTTTAATAACGATCGAGGTGAAGAAATCCGCTATTAATGGCCTAATATTTAAATTTACAATTACAATAAAAAATTAATTCTTTTAATGTAATTTCAATTTTCAGGATCTTAAGAAAAATCGATTCAGATTTCCCAAATAATTACGATAGACCAGCAATGAAGAACAAGTTGAATTACCAATTAGATATTATCCATAACATAATTATTGGTACCATGTGATCTATGCATTCAAAAAACGAAAAAATGTAAGTTTAATAATTATAAAGTATTCGAGATAAGACGATAGTTTTTAAGTATTAGAAAAATTAAATTTTATATCAAATCGGATGTAACAGCTCGAAGTTGAATTATAAATAAATCGAATTCGATTTAGGCCCAATATATCAATCTCTTTGAGAGATTTGAAAAATTTTTCAAAGCAAAGAAGACTTTATAATTGCAAAAGATTTTAAGGTTACTGTTAATCTCTCTTCTGCAGTAATCGCTTCTCTCATTACGGTATTCTGTTTTGTTATTGGTGAGCCAATTTAATCATGTAATATTTTGAATTGATCTTCTTTCATACTAGGTAATTTTTAAGATCTGCCATTGCAAAAATTCTTAGTTCATTCATTAAGTTCATATGTGAAAATTGATGTCCCCCACAACCTTTTTCATTTATTTTTCTATTCTCCCAATGTTTTAACAGTAGTTATTATCATAGCTGAAATTTTTTCTTCTACTCGACATGTTGAAGGAAAGAACGACATTAAAATTTTACGTTTAGCGGAGATACTTGCTGAATATGATATTATGTTGATCGATTATACCGTCATACATAGTTGAGCAAATATTCCATAAAATTTAGTAGTGCAGATTTGTTGCTGCGTCTAAAGCAAACAATTTGTATGTGAAACATGGAAGTCAACGTATTTATCAAATCGTATAACCCACACGTGAAGGTAAATTTGCACAAACTTGTATTTGTAGAGATGTTTGTTCCAAAGATGTACAATGTAGGTTTAAATCTTGAATCTGTATGTACAAACAAATCAGGCAAACTTAAACGTACGTTTAGGGGGTTGGGGGGCTTAACCAAAGGACGATTTCTATTGAAATTAATCGTTAATTAAAAAGATTGCAGTTATTAAATACACGACGTTTGTTTTTTGCTGTTACGTCCAAATTTATAGTAAACACACATTGTTTCTTTAGTTAAAATATTAAAATCATAAAATTTTACCTTATAATTTAATAATTTCAAGCAATTTCACCATCGACCTGTTGAGTTTTCTTTTTAATTGATTTTTGATTAATACTCTTGAGTTATTTTGATAAATTCACAAATCAGATTAATCTTTCACTTCACACAACATAAAAGTGTTAAAATTTCGAGGCGTCTCTTGTTTCCATAAGAAACTTGAACAAGTTAATTACCAATTAAAATATTTTGTTTTAAAACTAATCCAAAACGTATTAATTTGCCTTCCGCGCACCACATTAATATCCTACAAATTTTCACTTTTATAATAATAATTTAGCACTTTGTTAAGTAATATAAAGCGAAAACGAAACAGATAAACCCGCGCGTTACTCGCACTAACAGCTGATGAATTAAAAAACAATTGCTCAACTTGAATTTTAACTGACGCGATGCGGCGCGGCGAATTTAAAATTCTTCTACTTGAAAATCGCGAACTTATTAATTATAATAATTACCAATCGTTAATAATAATAAGAATAACAAATAACGAACTATTTTGACGCAATAAATTCAATACTATTTTGTTTAACTATAAAACTTTGAATTAAACAACGCGATTGTGCAGGTAGACATCTGCAAAGACCTAATTTCGTGGAATTGAAAAGATAAGCTTCGTTCGTTTTAAATTTACGTCCAATAAAAAATATTATACAAGAGGATACAAAAAGTTAAAACGTCATTATGATAAATAGGATGTTATTTTTGTTGATATTCCCTGGTTATTTTTTTTCATAAAATTTTCCTCGATACAAGACTAAACAAAATTGAAATTTAACTAAATTACTTCTCGTCTTGACTCAAATTTACACGGTTAATTACTAACTTCCAACGACATATCTTTTCGATCGTCGAGACTTATTAAAACGAGAACCCATAAAAAATTACAATCAAAATTCGTATTCTCTAAGTATATTCTATCGATTTAGAAACTTACGTTGCTCTTGTCTTTGCTGTGTGGTAAACATTTACCCCGTTTACAAATCTAGGATTTTAGATTTAAAGTAGTTCTGTCACGTAAGTGCCTTGTGCTTTGTCAAATACGTTTACAAATACAGGATACAAAAAGTTAAAACGTCATTATGATAAATAGGATGTTATTTTTGTTAATATTCCCTGGTTATTTTTTTTCATAAAATTTACCTCAATACAAAACTAAACAATTAAATTTTAAAAGTTGAAATTTCACTTCTCTTTTTGAAAGTAGTATCCTTTACGGGGAAGTCAGTTATTGCAGGATGAGAAAAAAGACGTAATTTTTAAGCCAAATAACAACCCCGAAATTTCCACACATTTTTTCTACAAATTCTCTAAGTTTGGAAATTTATCTTAACGATATTTTTCAATAATAAATAAATTGCTGAATTATTGCTTTTCAATTCTAATGCCGGTATTCACAGACGGCCGTAAAACTTTTAATAAGGCTGTTTAAATTAACAAACCAATGGAAATTATCTCGTAGTACAAGCAAATAATTTCCAATGGTTTGTTAAATTAATCGACTCCTTAAAATTTTTACGGACGTTTGTGAATGAATCTACGATTTCGTTGCATTTCCAAACTTGGATCATTTACTTTAAAAATGGATGGTAAATATCAAAATTTCCCTTTCTGCAAAAACTTCACCGTAAAGATGCAACTTTTTTAAAAAGAGAAGTAAACATTTATGGTAAAATTTCGCCCTTTAAGATTGCATTTGGGTGAAAAGATGTAATAAGCAATCTTGTAGTCCACTTCATTTTATACAAACTAATTTTAGTCGCAGAGTTTGGTACTTTAGACAGGGGAAAGGGGAACACTAAAAAGATATTTCAGTTTCCGTTCAAAAAAATTTTGCACTTGGTCAAACAAGTATGGCAGACACACGAAAACAAAAGACAACAAAATTTAAATAACGGTAATTTTGAACCATCAACATGTTAACCGATGAGCCGATGACACACAAAAAATTAAATTTCTTTTAAGTGGTGGTGCCACCGATTTGCACCACTCGATAGTGAATAATCTTCCAATTAAATTTCTAGCAAGCGTTGGAACTCAATTCAATTATTATGATACATTTCACCTTACCGATTTAACAGGACAAGAAATATCATTCTTATTCATCAGTTAACTGTTGTCGTAGTATAAGTTTTTCTAAACAAAACTAAAACAACCAACTGTTCAGTAAATATGCAGCATGAAAACAAAATAGTTATTTGTTGCATTACAAATAAGCATTTCTTAAGTTTACACGTTGCGCATTAGATCTGTGACAAAAATTATTGTTAATACTTAATGGTATAGTTTCCCGTTATCCTCCCCATTGGGAACTTGGGATCATGGCAGTGAAATTTTGTACCTATCAAAATCATAATTTTGTACGTGGTAGCAACGTTACTAATTTTCTAAGTGCATATACAGTACAGCCTCGTTATTCCGGACAGATATAGTTTTGAGTTTGTTCGGATAACCGAATTTTTCGGATTAGCAAGATATTTTATTTACTTATTGTATTGAATAAAAACCGTTGATATGTATTATTGAACTATTTTATTTTACATAGTTTACATTAATAAAACTAAACTAAAAAAAATTAACAAATTATAAAGTAAAAATATAACTTTCATCAAACGATCATACTATGATTTGTTTAAGAAACAATTGATATTTTCTTTACTACCAAATCTCGAACCATATTTTTCATTCTTCTTAATAAATTATAAGAGTAGATTCTGTGATAACAGATTGAAAATTTAATCGCATGAGACTCTGCAGCTTCCGTGGAGCATGAAAGACGATGAAAGTCGGTCACAATATCATGGTGACCTCTTGTATCACACTTATGTGCAAATGTCTTGTATGTTATGTTAACAGATTATTTTCCTCGGCTCATTGGATGCATGTTGAAAAAGCTTCTATTGCATCATTATGCTTTATTTTGCGAACATTTTCGACTCTCATCTCAGGATCGTCCTGGTCCTCTTCATAATTACCGACATTTCCTAACGTTACTAATCAATTATTTATTTATCTGTTAAGTCACAATCGATATTTTCGTTAATCCCACGAGCCCACTCATTTATTTGATCATTCGTTAAGTTGTTAGTAGGGTCGATAACTTGTAGTGCATGTTGAATCTCCTTCAATTTTATATCAAAACGTGTGCAGTGATGTCATAGTTCAGTCTTATAAAAGAGTAGGTACTGATGAATTGTATTTATTAGAAACTGCAACTAGAAATACGTCCGGATTGCAGAGGTACAAAATACAAAATGTCCGAAGAGCAGGAGTATCCGGATTACTGGAGTGTCCAGATTGCTGGATTGTCCAGATTAAAATGTATCTGGATAAGCGAAGCTGTACTGTACTAATTTTGTAATATTTTGAAATCGGAAATAATAAATTTATTCAAAATAATTATACCTTTTATGCCTGATGTCATAAAACTTTTAACAATCCGTTAAAATTAACGTATGATTTCTATTGGTTTATTAGCGGTAAGTAATAATTTTCATTGGTTAGTTAAATTTAACGGCCTGTTAAAAGTTTTATGAAATCAGGAATTACAGTATTATATGGAACATTTGACGGGGTGAAATCTAGAATGGTGTAAGTTAGATTTTTATACTAATTTAATCCTTAATAACCCTATAATTAAGGATTACAATAGTATAAAAATCTTAAATGATTTACACCATTCTGGCTTTCACCCCCTCAGTTGAAAACAGAAATTGATCAAACGAAAAAGAAATTCATAAGTGAAAATTATCAACAAAAAAAGATATATTTATTTTAATTTTGTTACGTTTCAAACAAGGGCTTTCTGTTGCACAATGATGCAGATTCAGTTAATGCTCTTACGCTGCAAATTGGAAACACGAATAATGTAACAAAAATAAAAATTGAAGTTTATCTATTTTTGTTCATAATTTCACTTGTAAAAAATCTGTTTTCGTTTGTTGCAAATCTGTTTTCAAATGTTTCACAAGATACTGTGAAAGGTATAGATAAAAAATTTTATTATATTATAATATTTGCCGTTTGAAATAATTTTATTTCCAAATCACTTGCGATGAGCTAATAGTTTGAAGCATATCTCGGAGTTGCCTATTTATATTAGACCCGTTTCGTGTTCGGCGCGACCAGGAATACAATCACAATTTTCCGCTCACTAGCCCGTCACTGTTAGTTATTTAATTATTATTGAAAAAGTAAACTAGTAGATTATTTTTAAGTATTTCATCTTTTCTAAAATTTTAGAAAATTATCTATTGAACACAATTATTGCAACACAACATATTTCATCACTTTCTCTTTCCACTATGCACAGCTGGATCACAGGAAGAATAATTTAAAAAAATAAACTAACCTTTCAACCGGTGAACTCTCCATTCCACGCCGTCGAACCTACCTGCAACAAGAAGAACATATTATTAGCATTTATATTTAATAGGATTAGATGAGCCAAATAAAATACATTTCAAAGGTTTTTTGTAAAATAAATTATAGTTTACCTTTAGTTGTGTTGTCCTAATGCAGCCGTCCTCTGTTCTGTTCAATGAAGTAAATCCTAAAGTCCAACGGCACACAATACACTCACTTAATTTTTATCGATTTCGATTGAAAAAAGTTTTAAAATGAACACTTCATCACAAGCAAAATTGACTTAAGCAATTTTCGAGCTTCTAATAAGCTTTTGCATATAAAATTTCGTACTCGTCACTTAAAACCGCACGCGAACATGTATTATTATTATTATTTATAACCGTATACACGATTTACTTATCTGCTCATATTTGTTGACAGACGATTTCCTGAAAGAAAAAAAAATTATGAAGCAACGTTTCATTTAATTAAGAATCAAGTTTTCCATCAATTTGAAGAGGAGTTAGGCTCGGAAGAAAAGTTCGATTTGCTCGGTCGAGCAAAATGCAATCGATAGTCGACAACTAATCCGAGATGAAAGAAATGACAAGAACATCAAATTGCAATCGACTAAATTCTGAATTATCTTCAAGTAATTGTTTTGCCAGTGGTTATATTTCAAACGAAATCAACAGTGGTGAGTTTCTAAATTAAGTTTTTTTTAATGAAGTACCACAAATCTTATCTACATAACCGTCAAGTTAAATCTTCCTGTTTCGTTGCTTTTAGCAGCCGAAATTATTACATGCATCATCGCGAAATTGATATTTAAATTAACATCATAAGCAAAACAAATTAGCCATATTATTTAGCTGCAGCCGCAAATATAACCACCAATTTCACATATTATTTGTTTACATTTTTTTAAACAAAAACGCGTTATTCCATCAACCAACAAAAATTTCAACGCAGTTGTAGTAACCAAAATATTTATTTTCTACCCGATTTTACTAATCGATGTGAACAAAACATAAATTTTTGCAAAATTATAAAATAAAATTTAATTTTTACAGGTCGATATACCAAAATTGAAGCAAGTCGAAGAAACAAGAAGTCATCGAGAAAGATTTGCTTTCAAAAATGTTGATGAAATTGTTGTTGCAAAAATTCTCGATTTAAGGACAAGCAGATTTTGTTTTAAAAAATATACTTGACCACCTGTCGATGATGATATTACGCTAATCCAAAGAAAATTGCTTAGATGGTGAAATATTTTGGAAACAGATGGACGGAATTGTTTCGAAGAAAGGAATAAAGGAAGTTGGATTCGGGTCTCGATGTAAACAATACACAATAAACGCACTAATTAAAATTATTACAAAAGTACTTACGTAGGTTATTGATGTAAAAATTTGCAGATTTTTGTAGACAAAGTATTTGTTAGAACCACAAATTAATTCAAGATTAATTCAATTCTTCGAAGATTGACATATTTCACCAACAACCATTTTTAAAAACAGCGCGATCGTCTTTTGTTTATTAGGAAAAAGTCGTGTCATTTAAGCCCTTCGCGTCAGTATTTATAATGTTAATTTAAACTGCACAATTATTTAATTTAAACACAATAATTAATTTGGAGGATCGTTTTATAGTATACGAAGTAATTTCGAAGCTTTTAAATTAATTAATTCGTCTAAAGTTTTCGAAATTTCTAAGCGCACCGACCGTATTTACCACTACGCGAACAAATTGAGACTGATCGGGTGCACGATTTCAACTTTTTTATATGATTTAAGACAATTGCAGCCCATTCGCGTGTTCGGGAATTGTCGGAACCGAATTGGCGTATAGATGTCGCTAGTTGTATTTATGTAAATTTGAATAATTTCTAATTTTAAATCGATTTTTTATAATAATTATGATATTATAAATTACTTTTTTTGTCAATAATGTCTTAGAATGCCCAATAGATTATAAAAAAAAATATTTCTGTTATCTACAATGCCCAAAATAACTAAAACTACCCATCTCGAAAATTGCACATAATAATTCCGTTTTGAAATAGAAATGCATTGAAAATGATTAGATTCGATAAAATACACCATAACTAACTCGTATATACCTAATTTATTGCTTCAAACGCGATAGCCACTTCGCAAATTCATTCTAGAGCCCTCAAAATCTTGACTCTTTGATTATGAATATTGTCAAAATTAAGCATTATTTTGTGGAAATATTTCAAAATAACGTTATTTAACACATTACGCTTCTGTTGTCATCATTAATATTGCTTTTGAGTCCAATTAATTTTCAAATTGCGAAAATTTATATCATAAATAAGTCTAACCTCAAAATTAATTTTATTTAATTTGTAAATTACAATTACCATATAGGCATATAAAAATGAAAGAAAACCATTGCCAATCATTCTAGCTAACTAGAAATGTTAAAATTTGTTTGCTAATTACGTTATCTTGGATCAATTTCATACTTGGAATTGGCTAGGTTTCTGTGCGGACTTGAAAAATACTACATTTACGTGGCTTTTCTTATCAAAATTTTCTTGTAAATCGTAGTACTTGACTTTCAAGAACACGTTAGTACGATAAGGCATTGCTGGTTTCAAAATTTGAGAGTTTTTTATAAACGCTCCGAGCGAGCATCGCAGTAACGAAGTTATACTTAGCATTTTGTTGAAAAGAAAAATCGTGTAGCTGGTCGTTTTAGAAATTGACGTAACATAGAAAAAACATTCAATGCTGCTAAAGAAACCACTGTTTGACAATTTTATTATTACTGAAATTACATGGTAAATAAAATTACTCTTAAAACGGGACATAGAATCATACAAATAAAACACTGCAAGTACTTTTTGAATCAGAATTACAAATTATTTAACTTAATGAATAAATCAAGTCACAATAATTACACAGAAATAAAATCAATTTTAAATGAAACCGCAAACTGAAGATGCACATGTAATATGTACACCCACTCAATTAATTTATTTCATTAAATTCTGGCTGCGCCTACCCCAGTAGCGGTGGCAGCAGCACGTCGCAATCTGGGAGAAGTTGGAACTTCCGGGTTTCTCTTCCACAGTTTCCGTTACTTCCTTTACTTTAGTAACTTTTTTTTCCCGATTCCTCGTGTACAGACGGAACCAAACGATCCACCCCAGAAAATTCTTCTTCAAACGAGCTGGAATCCACCATGAACGTGTCGCCTTCTTTACAAGCCTCTTTGGGATGGCACATCTCTGTTGTAATAATAAAAAAGTTATAAATCAAAATATGAAACGTCAAGATAAGTAAGTACTTTATGCACTTATAGAGAAATTCTTTAATGCCGTTTAAAAATGTTTTACAAAATATTAACGCACATCAAATTATTTAAAAAGATAAGAAACAGCAGTAGGTTTCAAGTGTGAATAAAAAAATCACGACATACAAATAAAAGTGTGATACACCACTGTCCACGACTGTATCATCACCGTTCTCTGCATTCTTATTAAAATCATCGTCTTCTTCAGTTTTAAGCTTCCTTACGTTCGCCTCCTCTTTTTAGGTAATCATTCCTCCGCCGCTTTCTCTTTGTCTTATTGACGTTACGTAAGTGATCCTAAAAAACACATTCCTGTCTCGCCAATCGACCTTATTTGTGGTCTAGTTCGGTAATACTCCTTTTCTAAGTTCGTGCAAACATGAGACTTCCACTTGGTGTGTACCTGAAAAATGTACAAGCTTTATGTCCATAACCTTTCTTAAACAGAGCTCACCTTTCATCCTTTTGTGCCTCCCAACCCGCTTGGGACTTAAACTTTATCTAAAAAAAAATATACTTTTAGGATGGGCTTCAAATTGTTGCCTGTTGTGCCTTAAAATATTTTAGAAGGCAGAGAAGCGTCGTACCTTATCTTCATCTTGAAAATTAAAAAAAAGAAAATTGATTTCACCTTTTATGAGACAACTGCAACTGTGTAATGGAATCAAATACTATAGATATGATGGAATAGAATGATCTATAGTATTTGATGCAATAGAGAATCCGGAGAATCCACTATCGGGCCTGCGTATTTCCGCATGTTTGGGTTTACGGGTGTCAAAGTGTTACATAACCACAAAATTTTAAAGCTGATCGTTTTGTTCGATCAAATAAGATGGTTATAGGAGCTTTTCCTGCAGCAAAACTTGGTGCTTTATTATTAAGGCAAGTTAGTAAACCTCTAGCAAATTATATCATACATCATGCGAAAGGTTCGCCAATATTTCGTACTTACGTCTGTATGCCCCCAGCGCAATGTTAGTAGATACAAAAATTAAACCGTGTTTTAGAAACCTTACGTTTGTATTTCGTTTTAGTTTACAATTGGTGCGAGGTTAAAACAAAAATGTGGATACTTAATTTGGGGAAGCCTGTAAACATTCCGGTATTGAACGAAACTATGGCAATTGAATTGGGTGCAAACTTACTCGGAGAAGCGTTTATTTTTGCGATCGCTGCTGGCGTTTTAATCTCGGAATACACTAGGTAAGTAGAATCCTTGTCGGCGCTTGAAGTACAGTGAAGATATCATTAGGTCGTCACGAAAAGAAGCAGCAGTTCAGGCAGCCAAACAAGAAGAAATTGATGCTATAACGAGAGAAGTTCAAGATCTAAATTTTCAAATGGAAGAGCAGCGAGCTCAAATAAGAGAGTTATTAAGGGCCGTAGGTTACTTAGGTATGTAGAACTGATTTTTAAAAAAGTCAAATTACAATAACTGTTTTTAAATATGTAGATGGAAAAGTGATCAAAGCGCCACCTCAAAAAGACGTAAAAGTTGAAAGCAAACCCGGTGACAGTCCGCCAGAACCTCCAGCAGCTCAGCCCACTTCCGTTGTACAGTCCAAAAGTGAAACAAAACCTAAAGTTGACCTCAAATCTAATGCCTTAAATAAAGCAATGGACAGTTTCGAATTTGAATTTTTAAATACTTCTAATCGTACAAGAGAGTTGGGAATTTTATCTGTAGCGTTGGATTATGTATTTCAAGACGTGTTTACAATACCGACTGCAATTTCTAGTTAAAATCTAACACTAAATTTAAGTTTAAAATAGTGTAAATAATTTTGGTATTATAAAGTATGGACAGTTTTTAGTTTTTAACCTTTATTTGGTAATTATAAAAACATTAAAAACGTTGGGAGTGGTGATTACGATATAATTGACGTATTTGCGTTTCGTATTCTTCCACATCATCACTTGCGGATTTGGCCAAAGAGGATCCCGATCGTTTTTTCATTCTACTTTTATGTGCTTGTCTTTTAACAGACTTGACCGATTCTCTTGAAATGCTGCGCGAACGAGGTAATTGCTTCCTGCCAGGACTGTGAGATCTCAAAGAATCCTTTTTCAAGAACTGTCGATTTCCACTCGAAATAGAACTGCTGTGACTTTCACCTGATTTTGACCTTCTATTTTTAAAAGTTTTTAAAAATTAAAAATGTATTAATATTAAGTTGATTAACTTACCGAACATTGTCCCTTCCTGGCTGTCTCCAATTTTTATCATAAAGAAAAGTGGGCGAAACTGATCGCGAACGAGGGTTTGATAGTAAATTTGGAGATTTGTGTCTCTTAAATGCATCAGAATTAAATGGTTTAGTTGTATCTTGTCTTTTTTTGTTTTGTCTGTAATATAAGTAAAAAAGAAAAGTTGTTATTTTGTTTACTGTTGATAATTAATAAATTTTTTTGTTAAAATGTTAATAAACTATTATTTTGTCTTAGTTACTATAATAATTTTTTTATCTTATTTTTAAAAAATCGATAAATATTTAAATAATTTATATTTGTCATTTTCACCGTCAATTTGAATTTCTGTTTTCTAAATTACAACTTTTTGATTAATTCTTTAGTAAAGGGCATAAGTTAAAAATGATCATTTTACAGGAACGCCAACAGAGTGATCCGTCTGATATTGGAAAAAAATTCTTAAAATTGAGATTTGAATTTGACAAAATAAATGAAAAGTTTCTTGTTTGAAAATTTTACTTACTGCAGTGATAGCCGAGACAATTCAAGCAACTTATTTTTCATGGCCTCCTCAGACACTTTCAGCATCTCTATTTGTTGGGCTAAAAACACTTTATCATTTTGTAACTTCTCCACTAACCTATGATGGGAATTTCGTTCCGATACCACGTTTTTTTCTAATTGTGTGATTGCCTTTTGTAAAACTTCGACTTTGGATTTTGGTTTTCTGATTGTAGTTGTGGTTAGCTGCCGAATGTTTTCGTTTAATTGCAAATTTTCTATAACCAATTCTTCTATTCTATTTTAGAGTAAAGCAGCAATTAAAAATCATTTTGGAACCAGATCGACTACCAAACGTACCTACCGTTTCTGGAGTGCTTTTATTTTCTGCCTATCATGCGAGATGCTTTTGTCGGAACATTTACTATTTGCTTTAATTAGTTCCGCTTCTAATCTTTTTATTGTTGCTTGCAAAACTGCCGGATCTGGTAGACCGCAGTATTCCAGCGGTAAAGGATAATTTATTCTAAAATTTCATTTTTAACAAATAAAATTTGTTACGTCAACACTTGTACCTATCAAATTCTACAGAATAAGTTACAATTAAATATCTGCGATTGTTATTGTTTCTTCCATATGCTTTGTGCATGAAACCGTTCTTCAAACGACTGGTTCTTAACGATTCCAGATCTTCAAACGTAAGAAGATCTAAAGTTATGCAGGAACTCGTCTAAAAGAATTTTAAATTTAAATACATTTGTCAAAAGATTTTCCTATGAATTTCTTTACCTTTAATAGACCCGATTTTACCATTGTTATAAATATTTCAAATTGTTTGAAGTTTCCCGTTTTCTTGGTTATACTTTCAATATCTGAAACAAATATTATTTTGAAAATGACTTTTTCAAAAATGTAGGAAGCTCACAAGAAGCTTCGTAACTGCACTCCCATTGTTCACCCGATTGTTTATCGGTGAAGTTCAACTCCAGATAATCGTTTGTGTTATTCATTTTCACTAAATAATCGTGTCCCTGAAAATTATATGAAGTTATCAAATTTCCATCTGAAATTGACATTTGTGTAAATGTTGATGTAATAATAATAATAATTGGTGCTAGCACTCTAGTCCTGTCAATGAGGGAAGTCGAGAGCATAAATAAGAAATCGAAAATTCCGAGATCACAATAATTTTTTGACTTCGGAGCGGTGTTTGGTCTATTGTCAGGATCGAGGTAAGATATACCAAAAGTCATCTGTGGGCACGAAGAGGTCTCGACTGCTAGCTCTGTTATAGTTTTTGAGAAATTTTCAAATTTTCAAAAAACATTTTTGCTTCATCCAACTTTTGGCTGCTGTTCATTTTCAAAATATTTACCTTCCAACTAGTCCAAACACAGACCCGAAGTCAAAAATTATTTGCTTTTGAAAATTTAGCGGAATTTTCCGGAAGCGAATTTCAAATCCCCTCCCTAACGCCACCAACATAACCGTTAAATGTCACTTATGTTTGGTTAATTTGTTTATATTTTAAGTTTGCTTTATTTGAATTTTTATCTACTCAAGTGATTTTTTAGCATGTCTCACCGGTAAAATTTTATGTTGCTTTACTATTTTATTTTTAATTTCCACCTTATAAATCGCAGTGCATAAATTGGGATATACTTTTATTGCAGCAATAAAGAATTCGCATCGCCTTCCATTTTACACGATTTATCCGACAGTTCCGACGACAGCTACGGAAATTTTAAAAAACACTTATCCCGTAACGAAAGTTCCGACAACGACACTAATAATAGAGCACAAAGCCAAAAACGAAAAGTAAATCGAATAAATAAAGTATCCTCCACTATGTAAACGATTTCTTAATTTTAGAATGTTGTGCTATCGTCGCCGACCAGATTGAAGTCTAAAAAATTGTTCAGTCGGATACCATCAAATGTGCCACGGTTGCGAAGGTCCAGGATCGATCAGTTTTGCTCAGAGTTCCAGAAAGAGTCCGAGGAACAGCCTGAAAGTTCACACAGTTGCTTGGAATATTCACCTAGTCATGTCACAACGAGAAGTACACAAAATAATACGAGTGCAGGAACACGTAAGACTTGAGATCAACATTTACTTTTCTTTCCTACGTTATTTTATTTTGCAGTCAAAGATAATTCATTCCAAGTTAAATCGACAAGTAAAACAAGTAAAAAGAACGATAAAAGTAACGAAAAGATTGAACAAAATCAGTTGGAAAATGGAAAGAACTCAAGGGCCAATGAAAGTGAGGATCAGTTTGAGGAATCGGCACATGCACTTAGTGACATTGCCGTCGATTTATTTTTACAAAAGTTTGATCAGGAAATGGCACGAGATTCTGTCAAAAATGAAATCGTGACAGTCGATTGTGATTCGAGTGTTGCGGTGGAGAAGGAAGAAAACTTCACCAGCAGCAAAATTTTAAAATCAAGTAAATTACTTTTATATTTGTAAAGAAGTTTGATACTTGCTTAGATATAATTAGGTAAAAGCACTAGAAATTTTACAATAATTAGGGTGAAATTCGTCACTTGCAATACTGTTATAAATATTACCTCGTTTTAAAATTAAGCTAGGTATTGAAAAATTGTATTTTCAGAAACTTCTCAAGTCAAAAGTAGATCTAAAACTTATAATTTGCCTAGCCAAACGAAAAGAAAGAATGGAAAAGCTTCAGATAGTAGCGACACCGATAGCATCTCGTCCGTTACATCAAACAGTAAGCGTAACTTGTATTTACATAAATACTCTTTATTACTGTTTGTATTTACAGCCAGTAGATATGGACGCTTGCGAAAAACACCTTTAGTGTACGTTCAAGCCACAATGTTTCAAGGAAGAACCAACAAACGTAAGTAAATCATTCGTGAGCTCTGTCTGGTGTAATATTGAAAATTTAAAAATAATTGTTTTTTTCTTGTACTGAATGAGTGTGTTTGTGTACTGTTTTTACATATATTTTATTGACTTATTTCATATTCCGATTTGGTTGTTAATCAATTCTTTATTTTTATGAAATAAATACTACTTTATTATTTATTATTATTAATTAGTTTGTCAATTCCTGCTTTAAAATAAAATACGAGTAACTCGGTATAACATTGGACAATGCACTACCTTTATCTCTCATATCTCTAAACCAAACTTTCTTTTGTAGCTGACGAATTGAAAGAAAAAGCGTCAAGTTTCGTTAATTCTCACAGATGTCGGAACAGAACCTTGAGTACGTTTTCGAAAAGTTCTTCAATTGACGAAACGGGAAATCAAAAATCCATTCAAACTGAAAATTTAACATCACCACGCAACAAAAATACTTATGTGAAACAATCTGTACACGTAGTCACTCCGACAAAAAGTGGTAACAGTAAAATTAAGCGTGGAACGCCAAACGGTTTGATTGCATTGAGGTCTTCAAATCAAAATCTTGCCGAGACTAGTTTTCATGAAATGGAAACAGAACAATCGGATATTGAATGTGACAACTTTGTTGTTAAAATGAACGATTGCGAAAATGTATTTAAAAAACCGACAAGTTTTCTAAGGTGCAGTAGACGTGATGTGGATGTATCAAAAAGTACACCGAAGAGACCTAACAGAAATACAGAAATTGAAAAATTTTATGATGATTCGGTTCCTGAAGCAAACGATCCAGAGAATGTGTTTAAAAAACCAAGGGATATATCGGAACACAGCAGAAGTGGAAGTACTTTTTCAAATTTTGAAAGATCTCCTGTTGTGGTACTGGAAAATGTGTTATTAAATCCATCTTCGCCAGGAAAACCAGTAAAACTTGTAAAACCTTCTTTGCAAACTGTAGAAAGGGACAGTTCGTTGGCGGGATCTTCTTACAGTAGTGTTTCACAAACGACATTTCAGGCAGTGGATGATGATTTTGGTGGCAATTTTGTTGGTTACAGGAGAAAACCAGATCAAAGTAAACTACATGCAGTTGTCAACGACGATGTGATTTCTTTAAGTAATACATTATTTATTTTTCTTTTTAATACCAAAGGAGACGAATTTTGTCGAGTTCTGGTGTTTTAATTAAGTTTAATTTAATAATCATTCAAACTAACACTTAAACGCCATCTAACAATGAAATTCCAGCTCTATTCGTTTTCTAAATATTATTTTATGTTCTGTAAGTTAAATTTTTTTTTCTTAGAATGGTTTACGCCTCCAGCAAATTTGGATGTAGAATTATCAAATGGTACCAATATGCATTGCAGTTTACCAGATTTTAAACAATATTTTTCAACTTCCTCTGCCGGATACTTAAAAATTGAAGCTGGAGGAGAAAACTCGATGCAGATTTTAAAAAAGTGTTACATGGTAATACAATGTTTGATTTTTTTTATCACAAAATGTTACCATTTTCATTTCTAGTTTTACAAAGTTGAAAAAGGTGAGGCCGTAGTTCGATTACCCGAACGAACCAGGGTTGCTCAAGTCGGAAGTATGTTTTTTATACCACAAGGTAAGCGCATTTCTTGCTTTTTAAGAACTATTTTTAATATATTCTCTACTAGGTGCCGAATATACTATAAGAAATTCAAGTGTGGAAGAAGATCTAATATTATTGTATGTCAAAATGTCTCCACCTACTTAACATTCTAAAATAGTTTATCGAATCTTCTTAATTTAGTTTTAATTTTAAAACCTAAGTGTATCATAATTTGTTATGTATATCGTAGAGAATATTTTATTTTTATAAATTTTTAATCGGGTTGGATTACGATGACGAGATGAAAATTTTACGTTACTTCAAGAAAACAGATGTAAATGTATCATTTATTAATTAAATAACAAAGAACTTTTAAACAAATTCAACTTATGGTTTATTTATTATTATATTAAAAATTGGCACATTTCCTTTTGCAACATCAGCAAGTGGCAGGAGGAAATCGAGACAGTTTGGCCAATATCTTCGGCAATCTTGTTCAATTCTTCATTGTTTTTAAATTTTGTCATCTTCAATGAACATAAAATAATACCACAGGGAATATAAAATTTATTAGATAATAAACTTTGAAACAAATTTAATTTATTTATTTTTACGTAAGTCAATTTGAGTTTAAAAAAAATCTGTTTTCTACATAAATAAAAAATGTTATATATTTCTTTGATAATGGGTTGCAAGTTGATGCGGATTTTCAAATACTTGACGTAGTATTCGATCAAAATATTTACATCGGTCACCACGGTTGTTAGGGGAAGTTTCTTTATTGTTGTGAGAATTTGCAATTCGCATCGTTTAATTGCAGAAGCTTCGATTTTTTGTTTTAGCAAAGTTAAAAATATGTTTTGAATATCGGAAAGTTTTACTTCGTCGATTGAACCGAAAAACTTACTTGTCAATAAAATGGCACTGGCAATAATCAACAGGCTGTTTTCCGAACAGACGTTTTCCAGTTTCTTCAGTCTTATGTATTCTTCTATCACTTCGATGCTCACAATAAAAATTTCTTCGTTTTGTTTCAATTTGTTGCATAAAAGTTTGATTATGTTGACGGTTTCTTCTTCCAACTTGGGTTCTTTATAACGTGCCGTGCTATTTAGCGAATTCATAAACCAATATTTTAGCTGTTCGTCATTTACGTCATTCATTTCAATAAAAAATCAAACTAAAAGAGGAAAGCGCTACTTTTTGAACTTATGATAAATATTTTGGGTAATTTAAAAGCGATTAATGTCAAAATCTTAAATATAAATTATCAAGTGTCAAACTTTTTCTTTTGTTTTAAATTGTTTTTAGAATAATGTTAAAAGCATACGCGGTGAGGAAAAAAGTTTGTGACAATAATTGACTCCTTAGTACGCCTCCGGGCCCCGAATCGAGGCTTTTTTAGAATATCTCAGCAAAGATGTAGAAGTAAATTTTGCTCTCTCTAAGTCACAAAACGAAGCAATAGATCGATCGTGGAGGCAATTCGATTTAAATAAATTTATTAAACACTTGGAGCAGCGACGGACAGGCTCTTAAGTGATAATAATTAAATAACAAAATAAAACAGAAGAAATGTGCAAACCCTATTTATATGTCAATGTGAAGAGTATACACGTAATCGCTTATCATAATCACATGAGGATGCCCAAAACCGGCAACTGGCACCGCACAGCGAGGATCGAGATCTTGATAAGTACCATCGGGACACAATTCACCGCGAGGAGGAAATCTTGCTTCCCACGTTGTGGATAACTTTTTGGCTTTTAGTTTTTCACAATCAAAATATGCCAAATAACCCTTACTTTTTCTCCATACCGAACAGTTGATTGCCGGACTGTTTGATACCTGGAGATTCCTTTTTGCTGTAATAATCATGACAATAAGAAGACTTTAATTTGATTTTTGTTTGGTTTACTATAAAATAAAATTATTAAGTTTCACTAAAATTTTGAAGTTGAGTTTCGAAATGTGACAAATTGGCTCACTCAGAGCATTAAAAAATGTTTTCTTAGCAACTAATTAATTGGTTGTTTAAACTAAATGTCAAGAAAAATTTAAAAATTATGGGCAACCGAATAAACGTAATTTTAAAACGATTGTTCGATTACCCCATCAAGAGGAAACCGATATGTTTTTATCGCCAGGAAGATTTCGCATCGACAGGTTTAATAATTTTTTTCCAATTTTGTTTTGTAAAACATAATTTTAAATATCAGGCGAACCTTTGCCGAAAGACGAACAGGATCAGAAAGCACCGCCCACGGAATACGATAAGTTGGTCCAAGCGTTCTATTCAAAATTATTATCGCAGCGTCGCCAAAGTCGTCAAATGCAGGAAAAGAACAGGAAGTGGAGCGTGCAAAAAGTTATGAAGCGGTTTCCAGGATGGAATGAAATGACCATAGCCAATCTGCATAGCCTGTTTCTTCTTTTCGACAACAATCTTAATGGAATGTTAAGTTTCGAAGACTTGTAAGTGTTCTTCGTCGTTTACAGCATGGTAATTTCGAGTTGTTTCAGTTCCGCAGTGTTGGAATCGTTGGGGGACGAAAACTCGACGGACTTTAGAAAACGCAAGTTTGAAGTCGGCGATGCCGATATGGATGGATGGGTCAATTACGATGAATTTCTTTCGGTAAACGAAATAAAATAAACTCTTCACTTTTTGAAATTTTCATTTTCAGTTGGTGTACAATTTTAATCCGCCAGTCAACGACGAAATTACTGGACTTGCAAAATTGTGTTTCGACGTTGCCGAAAATATAAGATTTGTTAGCAGTCTCTCCGTGGGAGAGCAATTAGAATACGGATTATTTTGAAAAAAATATATTTTTTATAATATTAACAAATAATTTATTCAACTCGGTTCCAATCTCAGTATGCGAAGCTTTCCTTGGTCGGCCAAAACACAAGCGGCTTCGTTGACTCCTCCGCAATATTTGGAAGACGAAAACACCGTTAGTAACTTTCCTTTTTGCAAAACCTTAAAATGACTTGTTTCTGTGTTTGTCGTGTGACGTTAAAGCCATCTCTCTTACATTAAATCCAGCTTGGGCAACTTCGTGAGCGCGGATTATATGGGAGTATCCGTTGTTGTTTAAAAATCGTTCCAATGCTTCGACGCTAAAAATGTGCGCAGTTCCACGTCTAGAATTTACCGCAAATCCATCGTTGGCCGTTAATTCAAGTGCCACTTCTTCGGTAATTTGCTTTTGCTTGCTGATCGGATCGTTCCACATTATTTCCCAAGCTAACGCGCTTTGCTCGTCGGGATTGTTTAGCGGACAAGGTATCGAATTAATGGTGGCAACGGTCGGGCATAACCACGGCGGAGGAATGCCACCGTGACAACAGAATATCTGTAATAAGCAAATTACTGACGAAATATTTCCTTCCATTCTTGGTTATTACCTTTCCGTCGATGGAAGCAGCAAGTGGCATCGTATCGAATGCGGCATTAACTGCGCTCCAAATTTCCAAACCAACTTTGTCGCCAAACTTGTTGAGACATTCGCTAAAGGTTAAATCTGTTTTCTTTTTTGAAAATTTCAAATCGGACGTTCTAAACTTACGCTTGGAATGTAAACATTTTTTGGATGTCTCTTATCTCGTGGTTTCCTCTTAGCATGAACAGCTTGCCAGGAGTTTGTAATTTATAGCAAAATAAATATCCAATCACTTCCATGCTGTACGGACCCCTGTCTACGTAATCTCCCAAGAACAGGAGATTGCAAGGGCACAAACCGGGACCCAAATGCCACAACACTTTTTCAAAGTACAATAAACTTGTAATATTGCCATGTAAATCTCCTAAAATAATGCACTCGGACATTTCTTAACTCAAACTTTGTGAATCGATAACCTACCCATAATGTAAGCCGGAGCTTGAATTTCCACCAATCTCGATTCGTTCTTAAAAATATCTTTGACCTGATTGCAAATTGTTATAAAATTTCTCGAAAACACCGGCATGTCGAGCTGCCCCCACGAATACGGTTCCTGCTTTGCAGTTTTCGGATTTTTTGCCATTACCCTTCCTTTATTGACCTGCATCAAATAGCGCAAACTTTTGAGGACTTCGTTCGAGATGGAAGTTTGACTGAACTGATCTTGCGATTGTCGCCGAAACTGTTCTGATATTGTCTTCTGGCGAGTGCTCGAGTTGGAAACCGCCGCTAATAAAAATATAGTTTTAGTTTTGTGTTTTCAAGTTAAAATCTCCCTACAGGACAAATTCCATATCTGGTCGATGCTAATCATCGTTCCACTTTTTTGCAACCTTATGGTGTGTTCTCCCAGTTCGTAATCAATGTTTTTTTCTAGAAAATGAAATGGAAATCAATCCAAATTCCGGACCAATCAACAAAATAAATAATATATTGAACTTACGCTCCGCTTTAGTCGAAGACTTAAATCCCTTGTTGTCGACTTTTGTAACAGGCTTTTTTAATTGCTTATTTTCTCGTTCTCTAACGGACAAGACTAAAGTTTTTTTAAATTATGAAAACCGGAAGCTTTACCTACTGCAATTCTTGTAAAAATTGGACAACGCTATTGGGTGATCTAAAGATTTGAGAGGTTCCTCGTAGTTTAAGATCACCGACCGCACGAAGAAAGTCTGCTAAACTCATGAAGCTCTCCGTAGTTAATTCCATAGTTCTAAAATATTCTAGTTAATGTAGGTATTTGAATTTAGATATCCAAGATTTACTTAAGGCAAGCTTCGGCTTCACGAGCCACGCTCACGGGATCGGTTGGTTGTTTTTTGCTCTTGCGGATGGAAGTTACTAAATTTTTGAATTCGTTACAATTCAGAGCATTGTCTCTGTCGCGATCGTATAATCTAAAAAGAACTTGGATGTATAAAGAATAATTTAATTACCATTTGTTCTTCATGAAAAATGTCTTTTTGGCACTGCTGAACGGTAGCAGTTGAGTTTTGTTGTTGGTATCTATTTTTCGTAGTACCTAAAAATATAGCGGCACCTAAGTTCGGCTGGACTTCCCCCGTGACTAGTGGTGGGTTCCATTGCCGCCAAAACAAACAAAAACTCTCGAAAGGACAGGGCGCTGCGATTGGATATATCTGCAGCTCTGCATTTCAAAAAAAAAAGTTTGAATGAAATTTCGTTCTTAAATTGATCGGGACTACCTAAAAATATAAGGGGCTTCCTCCCTGCTCCAGCCGAGTTGCAAAATAAATCGCGAAAATACTTGCTGGCACATGTACAAGGTTGGGAAGCACAGAAATATGAATTCCTTGTACAGGATGGTTTGAACTGAAAATTTTATATAAACAACGCGTAAATCTCCTTTCAAAGTTTTACCTTCTTTTACGAACGAAGCTGATTCGACCACCTGATCGTAAATATTATCACCGCGAGCAATAACCAACGCTCGATCAGTTAATTCTGTAAAATTACCGCAGTAAATCATCTCGGCTGGAATGGAAGCGCTAGCGGGCGTGGCGGCATCCGAGGTGTCTTTACAGAGTTGAATGTATTCCACCAATTCTGGAGAGCGTAACGATTCTTGTTGCAACATTTTATTTATTTCGAGCTCTTGTGCCCATCTGATTTTCCCGCGATACTATCAATTCAAAGAATTTAAATTTAAACTGTCGGATTGAAGACATTCTCACTTTTCCGTAGGTGTTTTTTGTCCTCTTCTTTAGTTCGTTCGAAATTCGGACCATAAAGATGCAGTGATAAATGTAAGGAACCGAGTGGTTTGGAGTCCAAACCTTATAGAGTCTCAATAATTTTTGCGACTGCAATCCCGTGCCAAATATCTGAAATCGGAAACATCAAAAGGTTTCGAGAAGAATAGGCTAGCGGCATACATCTTCCATATCCTTATTGGATTGAGCGTACCAACCGATTCCTTCGGTGACTTTGGATGACGGAATCCAGTATTCGTTGGTGTTGGCTTCGAGGGTTAGTAAGAGAGTCAAATCGTCGCAATAAATAGCGTGGGATACGACGTCGCACAGTTCCGTCACGGCTTTGAACATTTCCACAGGTGAATTTGAAAAAGTCGCCAAAAATGAAATATTGACAATTAAAGTGCGGATCAAATCAACGCCTTCCTAATATTGCATGTTTTAGTTTTATATACCTACTCGGCGATGGGTGCCGAAAGGAAGAAAATTTTAGGATTCGAACTCGGCTTTGGCTTGACTCTTCACTTTAGATCCAGTCTGGAAAATTATCAAAAAAATCTAAAAAAATTTGGTTGTACATAACTCCAGACTCGAGGATGGTACTTAAACTTTGCTTACTGGAAAATACTACAAAAAAATATCTACAAAAAATACAATCATAATATAAATGATAAACTGATTAATTGACTCTTATAGAATTAGAGATAATTTAATGAACGATAACGGTTTTCCGTTTTAAAATAAATCAAGTAAATTTTAATAATATGTTAATGTGCTCATTATACCGGGTTCTGTCCGAAAATAAAGTTACTTTTCGACCAATCGGAAACTCTAGATTTCCTCACGGGTGAACTGGTTCCAAAACATTGACGTAGAAATATTTCATGCGGTTCTTTCTAAAACTATTCAAAAGTAGATTCTATTTTTCAGAATTTCAAGGTCAATTATGTTTGTGTAGTTTAAAATAATATGTCGATAGGATTTTTATAAGTAGGTAGTCTAAAGTTTATTACTGTAAAAATGATTAGAAACAGCATGACTTGCTAAGGGAAGCTTGCTTAATGGAGTGCTTCCAGATCCTCCTTTTCTATTTTGATTGATTGAAAGTAATATTATATTTTTAGATCAAAGTATTCCATTTGGTCAGCCTTGTGTTTGTCTAATAAGTAGACCTTTTTTAATCGGTTAGAGTGCTATACTTGTCCTCATTTCCAGATCCAGTAACCAAAACTTCCACATCCTCTTGGGAAAATACTATAGAGGTAACCCATTCAAAGCAGTTTTGTACTTTGTTCTGAGTTGAGAAAACATCTTCGCTACACTGAAAAACATACTTACTTAATTAATAAAAAATTCATCATTTTTGCGCCGATGAACAAAATTCATCATATTGATAAAAAAATCATTGTATTTATGAATTTGTTCATGAATATGCAAAAATTATAAATTTTTCATTAATATGGTGTAACATTATTTTCAGTATTAATTAATTTGTAGATACTTTGTAACGTTTTTAATCAAATCTAAACGTAAAATGAGATAAAAAAGTGAACACCTGCCTGATTATTTGATTCACAAAGCAACAATGGATATCACTAAATTAAGTGTTTCTTGAGTGCTTTAAGATCGATTTAACGCAATATTCAAAAATAGTTGGTCCGAGTAGTAACAACTATTAGAAAAAATGCAACATTTTTAAATCAACTTGTCGAAAAAATGGGTAATTTACTTTAATTTTCTAAATATTAGTTTTCCGCTAAATCAAACATTTTCAGAAAAAATCCTTTTAATTTTTTTATGGATAACTACACATTTTGTTGTTTCCGTTACGAGCAACTGCATAATGTATGGGATATGTAACGACGACGGTAAATTTAAGCAAAATTGTCTTACCAATGTTACTGCCCAAAAATTTGAAGAAGACGACGACAAGGCACAAGCGTATAACGAATTGTTGAAACATTGTCCGGAATTCTTTAGGGATTCTAAAGGTAAGCATGCAAGCAAGCAGTTTTTTACTTTCTTGGGTAAATTAAACGTGCTGATGTTATAATATACTATACTTAAACTCAATCACAATTTTAATTTAGGCAATCGGATTAAGGAACCAGAGTTATGTTGCGACAGCGAACAGGCGCTAATATTAGCAGAATCGATAGATCAAATGAATGTGTTCAAAAGATGCCCAACCTGCATTGGAAATTTGAAAACTCACATTTGCCAGTATTCGTGCGCACCAAACCAAATGGATTATTTTAACATCAGTGCTGTGAAAATAAAACCTAATGGTACTAGAAACAAAGGCCGTAAGTCGTAGTCTAGTTTGCCGCGTAACAGCACTTACATCAATATTTATTTTAGCTTACATCCATGAAGTCGAAATTCGTCTAAACACCGAGTACATGGAATCGACGTTTGACTCTTGCAAGAAAGTGGCGATGCCCAGCACCGGTGGTCTCGTTATAGATACAACTTGTGGAGAACGACAAGCGGTAGATTGTACGCCCGAACTGTAGGTGACAAATAAAATTCTAAAAATAACCTAAATCCGGTTTGGCAAATTTTTAGATGGTTCGAATATTTCGGATCCGGAAGTGGATTTGCTCCATTCACCATTTACTTCAAAGAAGTTGCTAATGGCTTTCCAGAACCGTCGATCAACCCCAAAACTTTTCCGTGCAACGAATCGTTCGATGTTAGCAAAGTTGAAATTTTGAGATAGCACTTTTTATCTCGAAAATATTTTTAGGGGATTTCCCCAGCATGCAGCTGCATCGACTGCAGGGTGTCGTGTATAGCGGACGATTTTCCACCCTTGGAAGAAAGCCCTAAATTGTATTCCTTTAACAGAATTGCCGTTATTGGAGCTGGATCGCTTTTTATTGTGTCGATTATTGCGATTGTGGTTCTGGTAATATTTACTATATTGCAGAAAGCTAAAGGCGAAGGTAAATAAAAATTTCTTTATTATCTAAAATTATCATTACCTTCGTTTTTTAATGCAGAGGAAGCTGTCGAACAGAAGAAAACCTTTTTGGAAAAAATGTTTACCAAACTCGGATACGGTAAGCACCGAAACTGAAATATTTAATTTTCTTAATTGCATCCTTTTCAAGTAATGGCAAAATACAGCGTCATCGTTCTCTTCCTTTCATCGTGGATCGTAATAGGAGCGGGATACGGTGCAATTTATTTAGACATAACCACGGATCCCGTCAAGTTATGGGCAGCGCCGAACAGCAGAAGCAGAGTGGAGAAGGATTATTTTGACAAAAACTTCAAACCATTTTATAGAACGGAACAAATTTTTATTAAAGCCGTCGATTTGAAGCCAGTAAAGTAAATAAACTTTTTTTAATTGAAAATTTTACCGTTCGTAATTTCAGTTCACGAACGAAACCACCGGGGAAACTTACGGACCAGTTTTCCACAAAGAGTTTTTAATGGAAGTTTTCAAGCTTCAGAAGAAGATCGAACAGGTAAAACAAATCGATCGGATATTTTAGAATCTTACCGATTATTTCAGATTGGCCAAAATGAAAGTGAAGGATTGCAGAACATTTGTTTTGCTCCAATGGTAAATATGTTTACTGGACCCAAAACGATTAATCTTTGTACCATTCAATCACTTTTGGGATATTTCGATAACAAAATCGAAAACGTCGACGATGACTATTTGGACAAAATAGTCAAATGCTTAAAGGGTCCTTACAATATCAACTGTTTGGCCCCTTACGGTGGTCCCATAGAACCGGGAATTGTCATGGGCGGAGCAAAGAAGGCGGACTATACGGACGCAACTGGAGTGGTCTTAACATTTTTGGTCGATAACAGTTTAAATGAAGATCATTTGAAAGTGGCTACTGAATGGGAAGCCAAGTAATGGCACTTGATTGCGTCATCTCGATGAAAGTCCCTAACCATTATTATTTACAGATTCATAAGCCTTTTAAAAGAGTGGGATAAAAAGGAAAAACCAAAATTTATGGACATTGCATTTTCCAGCGAACGTTCGGTACAAGACGAACTACTCCGAGTTTCGGAAGCCGATATTTCTACAAGCCTTATCAGCTACGCCACCATGTTTCTTTACATTACTATCGCTCTGGGACGGATTCGTTCCTTTTCTACATTGTTTGTAAGCTATTCCATAATAATCTTTTCGAATGCCAGATCATTCGTTCTTTTAGTTGGACACCAAAGTTACTTTGGGAATTGGAGGAATAGTAATCGTGCTCTGTTCCATTGCTTGTTCGCTTGGTGTATGCGGTTATATTGGAATAACTACGTCTTTGCTCACCATCGAAGTGATTCCGTTCTTGGTTCTCGCTGTTGGGGTCGATAATATTTTTATCATCGTTCAAACTCATCAACGCAAAATCAAGTATAATGGATTCACACAATGAAGTACCAATTTTTATTGAATCGATAATTTTCAGGAATAAAGATTTGACGTTGGATGAGGAAATAGGCGAAACCATGGGAAAAGTTGGACCCAGCATGTTGCTAACGAGTTTTTCCGAAATTTGTTGCTTTGGCATAGGTAATTATGATCTGGTGGTTAGTCAGCTTAAGAATTTTACTAAAATAGTTTTTACTTAGGTGGTTTATCGGGGATGCCGGCTGTACATACTTTTGCGATTTATGCAACTGTCGCTCTAATCTTCGACTTTTTTTTTCAAATAACAGCTTTCGTTGCTTTTCTGAGCATCGACGAACGGCGTTTTCAAGTAAACTTAAACTTTTTCGTTATTTATTTAATTTTACACCATTTGATTTTTAGAACAACAGATTCGATTTGTTATGCTGCATACAGTCAAGTAAAAATATAGACGACGATGGAGGAGATGGACTGATATACAAGTTTTGGTCAAAAATATACACCCCCGTAATTATGTTGTAAGTTATATACTAGTATTTCTTTACATTAAACTTTTAGTCGAAATATAACAGCAGTAACCAAACTGTACTTTTCAGCCTTCCCATACGATGTGTGATCGCTGTACTGTTCATGACTGGATTATGTTTATGTATTGTGGTCATACCCAGTATCGAACTTGGATTGGATCAAGAACTGTCGATGCCAGAAGACAGTCACGTGTTAAAATATTTTCTGGTAAGCAGTTTTGATTGAGATATACCTACCCTTACAGTCGATTTATACGTTCTCTCGTTTTAGTACATGAAAGATTTATTGTCAATCGGTCCGCCCGTATACTGGGTGATCAAAGGAGAACTCGACTATTCAAAACCTAAAATCCAAAATAAATTGTGTGGTGGAGTGGGTTGTTCGGGATATTCGCAAGCTGTTCAGCTTTTCATTGCATCCGAACAAACAAACATGTAAGTGTTTGATTAACCGTTGTCAATAAAATTCAAAAATATTGAAAAATTTTAGTACTTACATAGCCAGACAATCGAGTTCTTGGATCGACGACTTCAAAGATTGGTCGGAAGCTGCTGGCTGCTGTAAATATTTCAAGACCAACGATTCATTTTGTCCCCATACCTTAGGTTCCGACATTTGCGGTAGATGTGATATCGGCAGTGCTAATATGCCTTCCGACAAGTATTTTGAAAAATATGTTTCCTTCTTCTTGCAAGATAACCCGGACAATACGTGCGCAAAAGGAGGGCATCCGGCCTATGCACCTGTAAGCAAAATTATTTTATTAAAATTATTATTATAGTCCATTTCATTTAAGAAAATAGTTAGAATTTGTACTAAAACAATGACCTCGAAATATTAACCAATGAAATTAGTTTGAGATTAGGCGGCTTCACACTAGCAAAATTTACGTGATATTGACAGATTACATTTAATTTTTTGTATTATATTAAATAGTTCCTATGCAGTATTTATTTTATCAAAGTTACATTAAAATTGAAATAAATTTGTGAAAATACGATTTGTAAACTTAGAATTGAAATTTAGAAACATTCTAGATTAGGCAACACGCGTAACAAATTATTAAATGAAGTTTCCTTTTGTAAATCTGGTTTAGCATTCGACATGCCACCTACATTTTTAGTATCTGGGATGAACTATAGATCAAAACTTTTATTTCTTTTAGGGAATAAACTACGTCCTAAACGAAGATGCTGGCGCTAGCGTTTTAAATTCTCACGTGATGTCCTACCACACAATTTTGAAAACTTCGAAAGATTATTACGAAGCCTTGCGTTATGCCCGAATAATAGCCCAAAATTTAACAAAAACCATCGATAAACCCGGTGTGGAAGTTTTTCCTTACAGGTAATTTAATTTACATCGAAACGACCGTATCGTTCACATTTTGACAAGTCTAACTTTTTAGTGTCTTCTACGTATTCTTCGAACAATATCTGTTAATTTGGTCGGCGACGTTGCGAACGTTGGGATACTCTCTATTATCCGTTCTCCTAGTTTCTTTTGTAGTGTCGGGATTTAACTTATTCACTGCTATTTCAATATTCATCATCTGCTTGATGAGTCTCATCTACATGGGAGGCTTGATGTACATTTGGAGCATAACATTGAATGCCGTTTCGTTGGTTAACTTGGGAATGGTAAGTTGATAATTTTCTTTTTCGACTTGGCCAGAGTCCGCATAGTTTATTATTTTCAGTCTGTGGGAATATCGGTCGAATTCTGTGGACACATTATACATTCATTTACGCACTCCACAAAAACGGGATCGGTTGCAAGAGCGTCCGATGCTCTAGCAAATATGGGAATTTCGGTAAGGTTTCTTTTTCATTGAAAAGAAGCGGACTTAATTTACAGAAAAAAATGTGAATATTTATTTTTATTACAGGTTTTGTCCGGAATAACACTAACAAAATTTTTTGGAATATCGATTCTGGCATTTGCCAACTCGCAGATATTTAAAATATTCTACTTTCGAATGTATTTAGGAATCGTGGTAATTGGAGCTCTACATGGCCTCGTTTTCTTGCCCGTTCTCCTGAGCTTTCTAGGTATGATTTTTTTTTAATTAACCCTCCGTTCCACGGGTGAAGCTTGTCAGGGTCCACTTATATGGTAAACCTTATTATGTAATTTATTCTACCCGTGGACTGGAAGGGTTAATCGAAATTATACATTTTCTTTGTCATTTTAACAATAATACTTTTCTCTTGATTTTTTAGGTGCCATAAAATACGGAAGTTGATTTCTAATGTTATTAATTAAGTAATTAAATTGTTTTTAAGTTTATAAATAAATTTTATTTTAATTAATAATTTTTTTAATTTCTCAATTTAAAATTCACTTTACCACCTTAAGCGACCTCTGTGGGCGGTTGGTAAAACAAATTCGATATTAATTTTTTTAAATAATTAATGTAATTAACAGTGATTAATCACTGGTAATTAATTACCGCACACACCACTGATCGTACCTACCTATCTATCGTTTTTTGTGTAATATTTGTTAATATCTATTCAAGAGCTATTTTGCTATCAATTTGATCAAATCTAAAATTAGTTTGATTTCAAAATCATATACCTATGAAATACACTAGCGTACCTAGGTTTTTTGATTTTATTGATTTTTGATTTGCATTTTAGTTGACTTTCGAGCTCCTCCGCCAGTCACAGACTGTTTTTTTATATGCTGGCATTAAAATACGTCGAATTAACTAATAAAAAGACAACATAAATTTTTTAAGATTTTTGAAAAAAGCTAAAGGTTAACCCCTTTGGTGACTTTTGACCTCAAAAAATGAAAGTTTGAATTTAGCTAAACTTTTTGCGTTTTCATATGTAAATTAACGAGAATATTAGAATGGCGCAATCAGATTTTCCCCAACTATGATATTTATAAATTTTAAGACCGCCCCGGGCGGCAAAAGCTCAAGGTACGCCAGTGATGAAGTATGAACAAGTAGATTTGAATATTTTCGATTGCACGTTACGTTGGCACCGGCCACCTCATCTGACCTCTCCTTATGTCTAGATGACAGTTCGTGTGTTGGATTAATAAATTTATAAACCATTTTTATAATAAAGGAAACTATTTATTCAATTTATGTGCTAATTTTAACCACTTAAAATGAATGCCCTGCATTTGTGTTATATTTTACTTTCATTAATCGTTTCTTCCAACTGTGTGATGTGGACACAACAACCAAACTCCCAAAAGTGTCTAAAGGAGGAATTGCAACAAAACGTACTAGTCTTAGGTGAATATGAAGTGTCCGAAGCCCCCGGACAAAAAGTCGACTATGTGGTATGTACGACAATTCACTTTCGTTTACCCAATATTCATCGATACATTTGTAGGTTAGAGATTCGAAAGGTCATGTATTGTCACAGCACGAAGACGTATCGAAAGGAAAGTTTTCTTTTGTCACCGAAACCTATGACACTTTTGAAATATGTTTCGTATCTCGCGTTCCGGCACGTAAGTCAATATATTTTTAGAAAAGACCACAATTTTTAAAACTTATTTTCTAGATCAAAGAGGAATCGGTCAACAAATCCTCTTGGTTACAAAGCACGGTGTGGAAGCTAAAAGTTACGAGGGCGTAAGTAACCCTACATTTTTAAAGAATTAATTTTGAAACTTGGCTTTTAGATTGGAGAAGCAGCTAAACTTAAACCCATCGAAGTTGAGTTAAAACGATTGGAAGATTTATCTGAAGCTATAGTACAAGATTTTTCTCTTATGAGAAAGAGGGAGGAGGAAATGAGGGACACAAACGGTAGGCTAATTAAACAATTTTTGAATCGGTTTCTGAAAGATGTTTTATTTACAGAATCGACCAACAGTCGAGTGCTGTACTTTTCCATATTTTCTATGGTATGCTTATTGGGTCTTGCAACTTGGCAAGTTTTATATCTTAGGAGATACTTTAAAGCCAAAAAATTAATCGAGTAATAAATTTTAAATTTACTGTAACAGGATTTTTATTTGTTCAGAAATTCTTTATTAAAAAAATTTGAAAATCAATTATTTACCATTTTCAACCAAAAATCTCCTTTCCTGGTAATTGATCTCATTTTTTCAATTTAATGCGGTAATTAGTTTCACTTAAAAATTAGAAAATTTTCAAATTACATTATTTTTTCTAGTATAGATTATTTTGTAATTAATTCAAATATACATGTACAAATTGTACATTCTTCCTCTTAGGGCTTCGTTTTTATTATAACAGTTACCTTTACATAATTATTTTCACTAATGCGAAGGTGAATTTCTATCATATGGAACGAGCTTACTAAGAGCGAAGGAATTGAAAGTGATGGCAATAGTTTTCATGCACTAAGGTCACCAAATCGGACCCCTTTATGGCGTACCACAAAGAGACAAGGGGCATAAAAGGAAAGAAAAATTTCCAAAGTTTTAAAATCAAAGCACAAACTAATTAAAATTCAAATAAACAATGACTATGATTTTATTTGTGTAACAAAATATAGTTTATAAAAAACAAGTCTTTAATAAGCAATTAAAATTTCAAATGCATGATTCGTCTTAATTGTTCAGGTCCGTTCCAATAACCTTTCAACATAAAATTCCAATATAAAGGCGGCATCAAGTCTTTCTTTAAGGTGTACATTATCCACATTTCCTTATCTTGACTTATAGGGAAAGTCTCTAAGGGTTTCAAATTATAATCAAACTCTGCTAAAATGCAAGTGCCATAACCGGTAACCAAAGGACAAGACGCATACCCGTCATATATTTTAGTCGGTTTTTTACCATCCATAACATTTTTTAAATTTTCAAAGACGATCTGAGACTGGGCAGCTAAAATTTAATTTTTTCTAGATATTATCGGTTTTATTTAAATTAAAAATCCAACGTACCAACAGATGCACCGGTTTTCGAATTGGGGGTTGAACTGCAGTCTCCTATGCTAAATATATTAGAAAATTTAACGTGCTGTAAGGTGTCTTTATTCACGTTTACGAATCCATTTTCAGAAACTAAATCCTGACATGTTTTTAAGACATCTGGCGCACTCATTGGAGGAGCAGCATGCAACAACGAATACTAGAAAGTTAATTTAATTTACACGGTTCAATATTAAATCCAAAGTATATTACGCACAGCCATCTGAATTTTTTCGCCTGGTTTATCCAGATTCTCGAAAATTGCAATTTTCTTCTCTGGTTTCACTTCGATTAAGTTAGTGCGCAAGTTCACATTAATTTTGCGCTTTTCCACAATTTTCCACAAAGCGTCGGCATATTTCTTAACGCCAAATATAACAGGCAAACTCGTATTATAGGTGATATTTGCTTTACTTCTTTTTCCAACCTTGAAAACGAAAAAATTAAGAATACCAAAACATTTTCGGAATATAATTCAAAATTACTGCTACGAACTAATTGCCTTTTGTCCCCTTTTGAGTTGCTGTGTGAAAAATGGCACTCACCTTTCTCAAAAAATGCTCTGTTATATAACAAATTTTTTGTGGAGCACCTGGACACTTTACAGGCGAATTTGGAAATGTAAAAATTGCATCACCCGACTCAAACTGTTGTAATGCTGCATACATACGATTCACGTACTTTGACGAGTAAATTGATGCAACACCACTGTTGGGTATCTCGAGAGCTTCCTTCAATCCTAAAACCTGAGAGTATACAACAATAAAAACTGGATCATTTCTAAACTAATCAATTTTACTTTGTCATAATTGAGCTGCAAGCCAACAGCAATCAGAAGAAAGTCATACGAAATCACGTCTCCGTTTGAAATTGTGACTAAATTACTTTTTGGATTAAATTCTATCACGTTATTTTTCAACCATTTGGCCTTTTTAGGTAAAACATCCTCCATATTTTTATGAGAGTCTTGCAATTGCTTGATACCTCCACCTATTAGGGTAAACATCGGTTGATAATAATGTTTATCGCTTGGTTCTACAACGATGAGTTCGTCGTTCTTTAGAACTTTCGAAAACTTTGCAGCCAGTGTACAACCACCTGATCCACCACCGATAATCAACAATTTACATCTGATATAAATTAAGTTACAACTTTTTAATTAGAGTGGATCGTTTTCTTACCTATGATTTTCATATCGAGCACCACTGGTTGAAAAGCGGCACTTAAAAATTTGTTGAGGGATGGTTTTGTTCAAAAAGTATTTTATTAGCATATTGACCTGTAAATAATGGAACTTGATTTAAAGTGAGGTTAAAATTTCAAAACTTCTTTCCTTAAATATTATTAATTTTATTTATTTGTGGTTTTAAATTGGAAGGAAAACTGTTTTTAAACGCAAAATGTTTGAAAAAATAAAAGGGGAAACTGTAACCTATATACAGGGCAATGGAAAAAAAGTAGTCAATATAAGTAATATTTCACCAGAACTAGAGAATTTTGATTCTCGGCGTTCAACTTCTGAGATTCCGGTATCTGCTTTATTTTATTTAAATAATTATTCCATAGTACCATATCTATAGTGTATCCGTAGATAAATATTTATTTTATATACGGTTGTGATTTTTTTAATATTATACACAGCCCTACAAATGAGGTAGATGGTAGAGGAATAATAAAATTAGCGAATCGGAAAAAATTAGGTGTTTTATTGATTCTCTTTTAACAAAATAAAAATAATTAGTTTGCTTCTAATTTGGTCAAGTCCGAGAATAGTTTGACTATTTGTCCTGGACGTTCGCAATAAATTTCTTGGAGTGGTTCTACTATTTTAGTCAAAACTATCAGTTTGTATTCTATCAAGGCTATAGTCTGAAAAACTTATCCTTTTTCAAAGCCTCATCGAAAAATCTAAAAAAATTCAAAATAAATAATTTTGAATCCGATTATTTGTTACACTAATCGTTTAAAAATTATCGGTAAATAATTAAAACAGCGGTACTTAATATTAGTCCATAGAAACCTACTTAGAAATGTCGGTGTGGGGTTTCGGAGAGAAACTCCTAGATTTGTACCAATCTTCGCCAACAAGTGCTGGATCACACATCCAAAAGCTCGGAATCATCATGTTGGTCCCTGGACATCGGTACATATCGTTGGGGCCTTAAAAGATTGAGATATAATTTGAAAGGATCAAGAAAAACAAAGGATAGAAGTTACCGACAGGTTTAAACATTCCTTTGTTACGCATGCGAATTAGTCTATCGTAAGATCTGTATGCATAGCCGTCTGCAGTTCCAAGATAAACGTCTAATTCTGCTATTAGCTCGGAAAACGTTTTTTTCGAACCTTTTGCTATAATTTCATTAATAGGGGGTTGCACTACGGGTTCTACATAATCAGGCCTCATGATGTCTTTTATGGGATCGGGAACCCCATAAATTGTTAAACCAAACCACTCCATGTTTTTTAACTTGATATATTTAAAAAAAATGACACAATTTATACTTCAATGTCTGAAAACATTTCAAATGTTTATTGAAACTTCTTGATTTTTCGATATTTCTGCAATTTTTATGTGCTCTTTCCGAATTTTTACTTGACCAATTTTTTTCATCGTCTTTTCTGGCTCATGAGGTAAAAAAAGTCAGCAACACGATAAATTTTGTTTATATTGTCATTACCTTAAATAAACCAAAATCAGGCTACAAATGAAAATAAGTAAAAAATTACAGACATTAAATTCCCAATTAAGAGCAATATCATGTGAGCGGTGCTATATTAAGTAATTCGTGATTTATACTTTTTATGTACAATGTTACAAAGTAGAAATTCCTAAATCTTAGTTTTCATTTTATGTAATATTTAATACGAATAAATCAATTAATTAAATTTTTTTAACATCCCGGAAGTAAATGGTACAAAACACGAATTAATCGCCATAGAACTGGACATAGTTGTTAATGATTTAAAAAATGCACAGCGGAACCGTTGATTGAAGAATACTATTCTTCAATCAACGGCGGAACATAATTAATAATTCAAATAATCTAAAACCTTATAAATAACTACATGTAATTTTTGCTAATATGTACATTTAAAAAATAATATTCGGTTTTCCTTAACCACATTAAAGAGTAACTTTAGAATCGTGAAATATTCAGAGATCATCAAAAGAAAAGCGCATTTCCAAATAATTAGGAGTGGAATCTAAAGACTTAAACTGGATGCCTTCAATGTGGACAAAAAGGTTGTTATTTGGAAACGCTAATTAAGTGAATCGAGTTTTAAAAAACCGCTCAGTCTTTTCGAAAACAAATTTACTCTAACACAATTATTTGCAAATTTAAGTTTTGAGTTTTTTAATCCTTCGTTAAGCGCGCTATTTTAAGCGCCTAATGAAGGGTTAATTAATTAGTAAGGGAAATCACTTAATCTGAATTCCCTACTTGGATTGAATGTGACATGCACAGTACCTCTAGGAGGGCAATAAGTAAACAAACATTTCTAAAGCTGTAACTATAAAAAAAACAAGATTCCTCGACAAATTAACAGAACATAATACACCTAAAAATGAATATCGATAAAATAAACTAAAACATTATACAATAATATATACAGAGTTGACACGAATAAATGTAAATTACGATAAAAAAATATGTTAAGATAAAATCGACCAAATTACAAGCAATACAAGATACCTTTATATACAAAACAAAAGTTGAAATTGCTAATTATCACAATTAATTATTTAAAACATTTAAAAGCAATGACCTTGAAATGATCCAACATCATCAAGCAGTAATTATGCACACCAAATTTAATAAAAGAAATCAACTAAAGTTTACTACCTCTTAGTTGACAATTTTACAATATCAATTTTTTTCTTTTAAACTACACAATAATAAAAAAGTACCTACAACTGGTTACGCTACACTACCGAGATGAACATGGGTGCCTAAATTTTATCGAAACAATAAAATGTGACAAATCAAACAATAAATTAATAATTTTTATCAAATCTGTCGTCGTGCTCCCAACCTTTACTTTTGTTACCGCCGTAACCTTTATTATTTTTGTTACTGCTACTCCAGTTCTTGCTACCTAATTTTTGACTATTATCCCACCCTGCCGAATTTTCTTTACCAGAATCTTGAGTCATGGCAGCATTGCACGCTTCTTCGACGGTACGTATCCTTTGCAATCTAGCACCGGCACCTAAAATTGGCCTTCCGGCCTTTTCTTGATTATTCATACCCACTTTGAATTCGTTGGTGTTGTTCCAGTCTCCAACCTCGGCGTTGTAGTTATGGGAATTGTAATTTTGAGGAGGAGGTCCATAATGTTGCGGCGCATCGGTCGGGATGCTGTAGTGATTATGAGAATTGTTAAGCTGATCGTTAATAGGTGATTTAGATTCGGGCGGTGTAACTTGTAAAACATTCACGGTGCTTTGATAGCCGTCAAATGCTTTATTCACATGGACTGGCTGGATACTCAATTTAATGCGATTTCCCTGCAAAATTTATTATAATATTTTTTTCCAGTACGCGTTTTGTTCTATTTAAAAAAGCTATATACTTGAAAAGATCATGCGGTGAAGGCTTTCAAAATATTCATGCAAGCTACTATCAAGTTCACAAGAGTTTGTTCAAAGCACTAAGCAAGCATGCCATCATCAAAAAATCATACCCCTATATTAGCAGCACAAATTTCTTCCTCGAAAACGACTAGAGCTGAACAACTACAGTAGAAACACAATAATTATCCGAGCCAATATGAGGGAAAGTGTACCTCGGATTCCACGAAATAAGAATGGAAATTCATAAACCACCTGCTATGTAAACTAAAGAATGCCCCAAAGAGATTTATCTTGTATGATATCGCTTGCTGGGGATTCGTGTAATGGACCGTGAAATCAAGTAATGAAATGTGTAGGGATGTAGAGACACATAGTTGATTGAAGGTGTTACACTATGATTGACAGTTTGTCATCAGTTTCATATAACGTTAAACTGTCCATTGTAACTCAATTTAGATGTACTAAACATTAGGACTTGAGTTTTCTTTCGAAGAAGGTTGCTTTCCATCTTCAATGGTTCTTTTCCTATAGTACTTGTGAGAGAATAAAGTATTCAATTCTTACTTTTTTTTATCTGAGAGAACTCACACATACTGTCAGAGCGTAGTCAGAGTTGGCAAAAGAATGAATGCTTATTGAAAACAAGTAAAAATATCACCGAGTAAACTTGTTTGCTCCTGGGATATTTCAAACAAACTATTCGACTTTTCTTTTAAATTAAAGAAAATTTAGCTAGATAAAACAAGAAAATATAAATGTACCATGTAAAACGGTTTAAATATCAAGTGTGCCAATAACTACTGGTGCCTTACTGTAACGCCACGCCACTTTCCGTGATTCTTATAAATTCAACACAAAACAGAAATGCTGTTTAGTCAATCAGTATCGTGGAATGTCTTGTTGGGTCACCTTACCACTAGTGGCAGCATAAAGCTCAGAGCGTTTTGAACCTGTTGATAATATTTAATTAAGATGAATGGTTTTTCGTCCAACGGAAAATAATGTGGTCGTATTTCCAATTGTTCGATTTTGTTAAGAGGCGGAATTACCGCAGTCATTCTGTGGTATTGAAACTTGACAATTTGTTATTTATCCCCTTCTTGCATCAGAGCCTTCAATTCTACTAACCCCTAACTGAGCTAAATTTAAAGATTTTGATATTATTTTTATGAATGTTGAAAATATAATTTGTGCATCCCGAGTGATGTGACCTATTCGATCACGAAAATAAGTTAAAACAAAAAAAATAGATTTTACTATGCTAAAATTCTCTGTGACGTTCTGATTAACCTTCCCATTTACCACCACCAACTATGCAAAAATTAAATTAATTGTAAGATCATCTAAAACTGAATTCAAATCTAGGAGGGCTACCTTGAAATACGACCACACCAGCTTCGCTGGTGCCATGCCAGCCAATTTTCCAAACAATTATTACAATCATAAAGCACATTTTATTCCAAACAAAACAATTTTAAATATACAAATACGTAATAAATGGTGCACCAAGCAAAACAAAAATCAAATAATATCAGATACCTGGAATTTAGCCATTGCCTCTTCTCCCAATTTCTCCTGATAAAATCTATGAAGATCGGTGGGCAACAAACCGAAACGGTGATTGATAACATCAAGTCCCAATAATAACCAAATTCGAGGTAACGGTTTATTAGGTCGACCTTCTGCTAAAGTATTCCGAATTTCAAATCCAATATCGAGTAAATCGTGATTACAATTCTCACTTATAGCTGAACCATTTAAATACAACTAAAATATAAACTTGGATTAGAAAAAGAATTACACCAAAAAATATGTCCTTACCTGTGATGTGAACAATTCAAAATCCCAATAATCATCCGATTGAAGCAGTAACTTTAAGTAATGTGCAACAAAACCACCCAAAACACCAATTACGTTACCATTACTCAGACGTGCTTTGTGATAAAAGTCTCCTAACATACGAAATGTGTTACGAAAAACAACTGGATTAGTGATCTTCAATTGTGGATTACCTAAACGTAATATAAAAATTAGACGAAAAACAACTGTAAAATTAAACAACTTGCCATCGAAAACGCTTTGAATGCTATCGATAAAAAGGCTTCTAATTTTGACTTCATGAATTTCCAGTGTTGTGAATGAATGGGCCGAAACTATTGTGGTTAGTTTAGTACCCAAATCTATGCAAGTGGCACATTTTTTAAATACGTAAGTAAAGGTATCCCTAAAAACAAACATTCGAATAAGAACAAAGATGGAAAGGAACTAAAAACTTACCTGACTTCTTTATCGGATTTGCAATCTGCTTGCCAAAACAATACAATCGATTTAAGTTTTTTGTTAAATTGTATGCCGTCATCGGAGAGGTTTATCTTCTCCACTAAGGCCAAAAGCTTTACACCTTGTTGTTGATTAAACGATATCATATTGAATTCTTGTGCCAAAGCATCGCCGCCAAAATTGTTGCTGACGCCGGTTTGTGTTGGTTCATCTTCTAGCCAGCTAGAATTAACCGGAGATTCCAAATTTGCATTAGAAGTTGGTTCACCCACAGGCCGATTTTTATCCAGTTTTAACCAACCACGACCTCTACCGCTACCAGACATTTTAAAAATATCGACAAAAAAATTAAACGAGTATTAATTAGCAAGTGTTGGGAAGTTTGATTAATTACAATTTTTATCTTAAAATTACGGTAAAACGGATACAATACAATACGAATTATTTAACCTCAAATTTATCGACGACAAGCATAACAATTACGAATAGGAACCTGTAATTCGCTTTATACAAGGTAAATCATCGTTGAATTATTTATTGACGTTTGAGGGGGGGGACTTGGGAGTAGAGAGAATCTTTGCAAAACTTTGGCTTTTCTGACTTTACCTGTTTTTCTTATTCCTTAAGATTACTTTAAATAAACTTTACAGAACAAAACTGCACAAATTTAAATATATATTAATAAATATATATATATATATAGAAAAAAGTATTTAAAAGACAAAAAATACAAAGGTTTATTCGTTGATATTCTGTCGAAAATTGATTAAGTTAATTCTGCAAAAATATATTTATAATAAAAATTTTGGATTTTGTTTCACGAGCCCTGCAGAAAAAAGTTGTACGGGCGCCCATGGCCGTGACGCAATGATGCCATTTGATTATGACAATATGTTAAATTCAATAAAACTTAAATTTAAAAGTTTAAAATTAAATTGTATAATTGGTGGAGGATGATTTATGCGTATTATAAACACTACGATCCAAAATTTAATTCAAATATTGCGTGCGTTGGCGCTAAGTAACAGCGTCGGCGCCACGTTCTATCCACACAAGTCTTTCGTTGCTGCACTTCTATTTCTATAAACGGGTACACTCCAGGAAAAAAAACGTTACAGTTGGCGTCATCTCAACTCGGAATTTATAAACCATCTATAGAGTGCATCGTGGTATTTTCCTCTTTATTTGGTATGTACAAAAATTCCATTTTACATATTTTTTTAACCGATAAGATTATTTCTCCGCATCGAGTGGCAGAAAATTAAAATTCCCGAGGTGCAATCAATCATTTACCTGCTTCATTCGTTCAATTTCCCGGCTTTTGTTTATTGTGTCGAATTTTACAAATTGTACTCATTAATAATTTGATTCGCCACGCTAATTAGCCATCGCTAATTAATTTTTAAATTAACTTAACCTAATTTTACCAAAACGTCAGGCTCCAAATTTTTTGATATTATACTATTATAATTTTGACGACCACACAAAATTTCGCAAGGAGCAATAAAAATGTGTGTTAACCTTTTTTTAGAAATTTTAAATTCCGCTTTTCCCAAGTCGACGACATAATAATAATTAATAAGTGACAGAAGAGAGCACATCAGACTAATTTCTTTTTATTATTTTTTTGGCACTGGCATTCAATTGGCAAATTTTTTAAACTAGACTAATTAAGTCCCTATTTAGCTCGCAATCCAAACAATTGGGCGATAATTAAAATTATATATACAGGGTGAGTCACCTCGGCGTGCCGAACGTTGCAGCAATGACGCCGTATATAGTATAAATAAGTTGTGACAAATTTTCATTCCAATATTTGTTGTAATTTGATGCTTTCCAATTAATATTTGTGTTATCCCTAAAGGAAATACGTTTAATAACAAATAAATTAGATTAAAAAATCATTTAAATGTTATAATCTTGTAGATAATAAAATGTTTATGTAGTTCGAGTGTTTGTATCCCGGGTACACTTAAATGAAAATTTTGAGTACTTCGGACACTTTTAAATGAGCCAACAAAAGGTGTGCCGCCAATGAAGTTCTGAAAGGGACCTTTGAGCCGAATCGCGATAAATAACGAAACAGTGCGATCAAGCTTACAAAACTCTGTTATAGGCGTGGCCAAAACCAAATTTTACTGTGCTGTTGATATTGCTCGATGGTAGATTAAATTGGTAAGTTTAATTTATATTTTCTAATAAATCGTCAGTCGACGTGTAATCCTGTTTGATTATTAGTGGTGACATACGGTATGGCCAACGGCTTTACGTCAGCAGTTGATTGCGCTAACTACTAGGTCGATGGCCATCTCCATACGTTCTCAGATAGGAGCTTTCCAACTACATTTTATAGTCTAAGATGTTGGGTACAAGGTAGATGAGATTACTCCACTCTTTAATTTCTTTTACATTAGGCACCAGATCTTGCTAGGGTTTAAATTTTAAACAATTTAAATAGTTTTCACTTGTAGTGCTTACCAATTTTTGTTCACTTTGAAGTACGCTCATTAAAATTTGGCCTTCACGCACGACAACTTCAATTTTGTCACGACCAAGTGAAACTCAATTCAACGCATATTTCAATAGAGGTTCGGCGGTCCATCAAGTTCATGGTTGATTCAGACGTTTATTGATAATAATTTGTGAGTCAATTACTCGTGAGTCTCTTCTATCGTTCTTTTGAACAAAGTTACCGCAGGGGTAACAAGTTAGGGAGGTTACCGGTGAAGGAGTCGAGTTTAAGGTAAATATTGAACTTCTTTTATAACGAGGAAGTATCGATTTTTGTATTCACCAAATTACAAATCTGCAGTCACAACTGACTTAACGTAAACAGGAATCTCCAGTTTGACGTGAAATTCTAACCACGGCACAAATAACAAACCTGTTAGATACATCGACAAATGATGTGGCAGGCAATATTCCAATTGTTATCGAATTTAGTGCTATCCATCTGCGTAATAAAAAATAAATTCGATGTTTTAACTGCTTATCAAATATTTAATTAACGAATTGTGTTGCTACATTGTTACACTGTAACTACCTAATAAGTTTATCACATTTTGTTTACTAATTACTTTTATTATAATGACGCATTTGCTGGATTACGTTGAAATTCATTCTTAAGACATTTCGTGTGCAATTATAATAATTGATGTCGATGGAATTTCTGAATTATCTTTAATAGAAACGCGGGGTTTAATGAATTAGATAAAATATCTAACAATGTAGGTAATTAAATAGTTGAATGACTGCACCAAGGATATTTTTTATAGCTACAATTGATAACATAATGTATTTGTTACGATACAAAAATATGCTTACGATTACTCGAGATTTTGTAGTTTCATGCGGGCGTGAACTTAAAAAAAATTGTATCGAAATTATGTTTGTTGTTAAAAGTTTATTTCTTGTACATTAACATCGAGCATTATATTCAAGCCCATATAATAAAGATTCGACTACTTCCAACCCGAAAAGCTGAAATATTGCCGGGCACTCGGCAAGCCCTCAATATATCAGAAAAATCCGAAAACATCAAGTACCTGTTGGGATATCATAGCAACCAACGAACCTTCCATTTTTTTTCAAAAACTACTGACCCATTCTTTAACTACTTCGTTGAAATACATTTAAATCAGTCAGAGTCGGCTAATCTTTCGAGATAATATTTCAGTGCAATAGAGAGGGACTTTCTTTCAGGAATAACTAAAGGATAAAATAAAGATAAGTTTTTCTAATAAAACTAAATTTTGTTAATTTAAACTGGTATAAGTAAATAGGAAATATTTTAAATATTAATTCTTTTTAATTAAAATGCCGAGTTTTGTATGCTACGAAAACCAAATTTTAAATTAAATTGTTAAACCAATTTTTTAATTTTATGTTAAATTGTTAAATAATATGATTGTTTACATTTTCGATTTTAAACTTGATTACCTAGCTCAGCAGAAAGTGAAAAACATTAAATTTTGCTATAATATTTTGCATTTATTTATTTCGGCAATTAGTTTTTGTTACGAAATCATGTGATAAAAATAAAATCAAGCCGCTTCCGCGTACTTCCTGTTTCTTGGTCAATTTGAAATCTTGCCCTGACCTCCCTCTATCATTTTTTATCTTAAAATAAATAAGTTTTTACGTAATTATGTTAAAAAATTTGTAAATATATGACAACAATAATTTATTCTATTATTTTTTTTAGTCAAAATATATTTACGTTTTACAAGTATAGTATCACGTTTAAGTCTTATTTACCTAAATACGTAAACTGTTTAATTACTAGTCGCATTTTTTGCATACGTTTTAATTTCTCCTAGATACAGAAATAAGGGGGGGGACTAGTCGTTTTCCAAAAATAGCATCCATGGGCGTTTTAATAGAAGGGGGTTCGGGAGCCAATTTCCCATCCTGTTGGTTTAAAAAATCTCTGTTAACATTTTTAGGGCCAAGGGGGGAGAGATTTACATATTACAAAAGCTCTATATGATAATAAACCGAAATATTTTAATTTTTTTTTATTTTCAGAAAACAATGACAAATCATTTTTTGTCGGTGTGCGTTTTCTGCTTCCTGTGCGCCACACATTCACCATGCGAATCTCACAGCAAATTGGGCAATACTAACACGACCACAAATCAAAAAGCGGATTTGCAGTTTGGAGAACGGCACGGTCCGCCTAAAATGAAATCGGATCAAAATCTGAACACCGAACTGCATGCTGAACCTCATAGTTTGAATTCTAATTTAAGTGAACAAAATTTTTTATCGAATACAAACAAACATTTGAATAAGTCAAATAGTGAATTAAATTTAGTTGATCCTAATAGTGTTAATGATAGTGATAAGAATTACGAGGATAAGTATTTAAAAAAAATATTTTCTAAATATGGAGATGGTACAAGTATGAAGATGGACGGTTTTGAGAAATTATTAAATCAACTTGATCTCATGGCTCAAGTTTTACACAATAAAATTGATCCTGTGTTGTCGTTTAAGAATCTGGCAGCTTTAATTTCACACGAGACTGAAAATTTGACTGATAGTAATATAACAGTAAGTGTTTATCTCCATACATATAAGATTCCACCGCTTACCTTTCTTCTAATCCTTTCGAGTAAACCAATCCTGATCTTTTAAGAATGGATTAATTGACTAATTGTAAATTTTGTTTCAGTGTTTAAATCGTGATGAATTAGTTTCGAATGCTGTTTTTACAATTAATGAAAAGAATTCGACTCGTAGTAATAGTAAAATAGATAGTAAATCGTTGCAAAAAGTGTGCCCCGCATTGTTGTACACAATGATTGCTGGCGAATGTATGCACAAAGAAGCCAAACATTTGCATTTAGTCGAATCGAGTTTGCAATCGCCCGATTTGTACGTATCCGTTTGGTTATATTCGATAATAGCCGTCGCAATTATTAGTTTTTGCGGTATTTTAAGCGTCCTAATTATACCGATGATGCAGAACAAATACTACCAACCGCTTTTGCAATTTTTAATTGCTTTAGCGGTCGGTACGCTAGCAGGTGATGCGCTCCTACATTTGCTACCTCACGCAATGTCCACTCCACATAGCCACAGTCACGAAGAAAACGGTTCGACTTCTTGCGATTATGGCGAGGAACATCACGACGATAACATGTGGAAAGGTTTCACTGCCATGTTGGGCTTGATTCTTTTCTTCTTTGTCGAAAAGGTTATCATTATTGTGGCCAAGTGGAGAAAGGAAAAACAAATGAAAGAGAAGGTAAGGGAAATCTTGAACTTTTTTTTGAAATTCTAATGTTTTTGTTCAATTTCAGATTCCTAAGATGAAAGTTATGAAGGAAGGTGGACAGCCTTCAACGACGAGCGATAAACAGTGCAAACATAAATACAGTTCCATACCTTATTGTTACGATGCGATAGCCATGATTGATAAAAAACGTAAGTTTTCTTCTTTTCCTTCTCCCTCTTTCTGTTAACACTGCACAAATTTAACAAACTTTATTTTTGCAGATACCAAAGAAGAATATCCAGTGTTTCGTCTCCTGGGATCTCAAGATAACAACCAACTTCATAACGAAACTAACACGACGGTGCTGGATTTGGATTCCACTTCGGAACTGAATAACAAAACCGAAACAAATCAAAATATGACCGAATGTCCAAACGATCTGAACATGTCGAATTGCACCGAAGTTAACAAAATGTTGGCGTCGGAAAATGAAAAGGAAGACAGTAACAACGTGGAGTATACCGTGATTTTGAGAGAACACGAAAATAAGCATCACGGACATTCGCACGCTCACGGTCACGTACACGCCGCCCCTAGGGATATGTCGTCCGTTGCATGGATGGTTATTATGGGCGATGGTTTGCATAATTTCACCGACGGTATGGCTATCGGCGCTGCGTTTTCGAGTAGCATTGCAGGTGGTTGTTCAACCGCGGTCGCGGTGTTTTGTCACGAACTGCCTCACGAGCTGGGCGACTTTGCTATGTTGTTGAAAGCGGGCATGAGTATCAAGCAGGCTTTGTTTTACAATCTTCTGTCGAGCATTTTGTGCTTACTTGGAAACGCGTTTGGGGTGTGGTTAGGAAATACGGAGTACGCAAGTTCGTGGGTATTTGCGGTTGCGGCGGGCACCTTTCTGTACATAGCACTTGTCGATATGATACCGGAATTATCCAACGGCCACGAACAGGACGGAACGATATCTCAATGCGTCTTGCAGTTAAGCGGATTAATTTTAGGATTTGCTATTATGGCCTTGATCGCCAAGTACGAGCATAATTTGAAATCCATGTTCCATGAACCTTAGCGTTTTGGATTAATTTACGTTTTGTGAATAATTTCCTAGGGCAAGAGGGGTGGGGTCACAAAAGATTTCATTTTAATTTTGATTTGCTTGGCAAGTTTTTGTGTAAAACCGAATGTTTTTGATTGCGCAAGACGTGAGATACTTAAAGGGAGGGGGATGTTTTTTAAAGTTTTTTAATTAATTTTATTGTTACTCAATGCAATAGTAGCACTTATTATAATTGCATTTTGTTAGTGTTATTAACAAATTAAGTTTTATTTTTTTTATAAGCCTGCTACGTTGTGATCGCTCGCGTTCTTTTTATTATCCAAAATTCGAAATTATGTTCGCGGTTTTATTAAAAAAAAAAAGAATTTTAATTTAAATACCACAAACCTGTTTGTTGAAAAAGTTGTCTTGACGATGTTGTTTTAGGACAAAGCAAATAAATGATTGTGTGACGTTTAGTTTGTGTAAAAATTGTTAAGTAAGAGAATTATTTTAAACGGCATTATCAATTTGTTATGCTCTATTGCAGAAACTGTTTAGTTTATCTATGTTAAAAAGACAAACTATCGAATTAATTTTTCTATTGTACTTATTTCATCACCGATTTTCTACTTAACTGTATTTATCGAAATATTTTTTTTGTTATATTTTCTTACATAGTTTTTATCAACTTGCTCGAAATATTTACATTTTTCTTTTTTATATCATTTTTGGATTGAAAAATACATAATTAAAAAAGTGTGCTGTTTTTCTAAATGTATTTTTAATCAAATTACCTCTCGAGCATAAAAAGGACCTCGACGAATCGAATAATTTCTGATTCGAAAACTGTTCCTAGATTTCACAGAACGCCCAATTCTCAACTAAAGTTAAATTTGGTGGTTTTGTGACTACCTTTTCTATTCGGGAAGGCTGTTCTAGGTTTTATTTTACTTCTAGATTTTAATATCTCTTGATGTAACCACTGGCGTCATCTTTGATTCGGAATACACATACGAATACGTCCATTATGGTCTTTATTATCAATTTTCTAAGACGAAAATGTTGAATTGTTCGATCAGAAATTTTCTTTCTGTAATCCTTTTTGGAATCATTCCTGCATACACTTGGAGGTCGCTCATTATAAGTTGGTTTAAATTAAGGAAAAATTGGAAAGAAGCTAAAATTTTTCAAGAACGTCACAATTGTGTGGTTATGTTTGACAGAGATCGGGGTCTTGCGGGCTATCCGCATTGGAAAAAATCTAAAACCAATATCGCTGCAAACTGTTGTGAACCCATTTTATATTTTATAAAAACTGCAAAGAAATCCATCGATATAGCTATAATGACAATTTCCTCGGATGTCATTACCGAAGAGTTAGTAAATGCCCACAAGCGTGGAATTAAAATTAGAGTTTTGATTGATTTTTATTATGGAAGCTTAGGAGCAAAAAAGTTAGAAAACTTGGGTTAGTTTAATTGATTGATTATATTTGCAACCCTTTTAATTTTTTGATAAAATTCTTTAGGTATATCCTTTCTTTCTTACGTTTGCCCCTACGAAAATGAGAGGGAGGCTATTTTTCATTATAAATATGCATTGAAAGACTATAGCAAAGGTAAAGGTTATTTGTGTTTGGGCTCCATAAACTGGGTAACCACCAGCTTTCAAAACAATTACGAAGATTTAATTTTTTGCACCGATCCTACTATGATTGAAGATTTTCATTCCAATTTTGAAGAATCTTGGAACATGGTTCGTGAAGCGCGGGAAAATAATTATAATGTTAGATCGATATTGCACGAAGGTAGATAACAATATTTTAGTTAAATTATGTAATTACACAATAGGTATATAATATTTCTTCTTGTCAATCCTCTCGGTGTGAGTTTTAAATTTAACGAAAAGAATATATTTATTTTTTGTTTGGTTTATACATAACAAGTTTGTAGATTATGGATCGTTGAAATCATAATAAATTAAGTATCGTTTTGAATCTTTTGCTGTTCCCATGCTAATTGCATAGACCAAATACTAAGGGGTCTCATGTATCCGATAGCCCTGTAAGAATTGCTGTCGGTTATTGCTTCTGGTGTTTGAAAGGACATTCCAATCGTGTCCACTAGTGTTTTATTCATTCCCGCTGCAGTTTTCCAAGCCTTTGCATACATTTTTTCTTGGATCATACAAGCTGCCAAACCATAGGTAATACCCGTCCATACTTCTTCACTTTGTAAGCAGCTGGTGTCGACCCCCTGGTTCAATTTGTATCCATTTACTGCGCCCCTTGTTCCGTTACAGTAGGACATGACGTTATTTTCGAATATAACATTTAGGGCGCTGACAACTTTACTTTTTGGAAACACCTACAACGTACAAAATTAACATGAAACTACGGTTTCATTGCATCCTTAAAATCGATAACTTACTTCGTATTTGAAACCGCACGCTCTTAAGTACCAATGACCACACAATTGATTGGACATTATCACTGACGCGTTTTGGGAACAGTCAAAGTTGTAATACTTGCCATTCCATAATTTTTTTTCAAAAGCTTTTTTGGCCTTTTCTAACAAAATTTCGTAATACTTTAAGTCTTTAGTTCTTTTTAACTCCTTAGTTATTACTATCATTGCGTACAATGCGGCTAACCACAGACCTCCACAATAGGCGCTGCAAGAATCGCACGATAATTGTAAGGAACTACGATTTAGGTTCAAACTCACCTAGACCCCGTCATGATCCATACATCAAAAGTTTGATCGGGACTTCCGCTATTTTCGATTAAGCAATCGTGGTCCGTATCAAAATTCATACTTTTTAGCATCAAAATGGAACAAGTTTTGTATGTATCGCGTAAATACTGTTTACCATCGAAACTTCCATTTCTGTCTTTCATTATGCAGTAATCTCGCAGCACTTGCAATATAAATTGTAAATTCAAGTCTTTCCATTCGCTACAATCGTGCAAAGGATAACTGTTGATTAATACTAACGGATTGCTAACTAAAATAATTTAAAAGTACATTGAAATCCCTAAAAAAATATTCACGTTTACTCACAAGAATCCCCGGCATCGTGAGGCACACAATTTTTTGGTTTTCTCATTTTAACTTCGCCGTTGTAAAACGTTTTTTGAGGTTCGGTCAATTCCATATTTATAAAGTCTCTGGTGTCGTATTGAACACATAATTGCAGATAAGGCCAATTCATTGCCAAAGCAAACGACGCATAAAAATGTACGTCGTAAGTATTATACATCCTGTATTCGTGCCCTTCTAAATATGCAAAGTGCCCGTACTCTAAACTATATTTTACGGTAAATTTTAAAATAAAAAAATGATTGACTTGTAATCTCGCTCACCGTGGATCCGATTCTATTTTAATGTCTTCGGTTTCGTCCACCACAAACCAAATGGTTCCTCCGTCGGCGACATAATATGTTTCATTAAATAGTGCACCTTTATACCATGCCGGCAAATTACTAAAATTTTTCTACAGTTAGTACTACCGCCTCGAAACATTAAAGCGACTTACCGATCGTCCAGTACTGGTTTTTGCCATTGATATATCTGTTCTTCCCACAAGTTGTAAGATTTAAACGCATAATATCCTATTTTAAAGAATGCGCTACTGTCTCCAAAGTATTTCGTATAAAATCGTTTATAACTTTTATTGCTTTTCGGAAAACTGACTATGGGCATATCCCAAGTAAAACAAAATTCTAATACTTCTTTTTGGGAGGATTTTACCGAGACTTTAGATGCTATGCCACAAGCAACGTCATCGCATATGAAATTTGATTCTTTCTTTCTTAATTTATCAAATTGACCGTTGGTTTCTAATTGGTTCCACACAGTTTCTCCGTTCGAATTCGGATCGAAATGCAAGCACTTTGATATGGAGACGTTATCTCGTACTTTTGCTGCCATGGCATACGCGCACGGCATATTATCTATCATGTTGAATAAAACTACCCCGCTCGATTCCAAATAAGAAAAACTTTTTGAATTACACACTGCGGCAAAATATTAAAAAATTATTGTTAAAGATCGGAAGGAGCCTATAACTTACGTCTTTTGTTGTAGTGATTGCTCGTTCCGTTCTTAAAAGTAAACGAAATGGTAACGTGCTTCTCTTCGTCGGATAAGTTATTGATGTCCCAGACAAACACTGCGCAGGGTAGTGAACTATCCTGCGGAATGGCATAAAAATTTTAATAAATAAATATTCCAACGATTTACCTTATAGTTGTGAGGTATCACTGGACTAATTTGCCTGCACGTCAACTTGATTCCATATTTTGAAAGGTCATACTCCGTCCATGCTCTTGGATACAATCCCGTGTAGTGGCATTTACTTCCATCCAATAACCACTTCCAAGAGCTTAAATTGTTGCTCGATTTTCTGACGAAATTAGAATATGAAGAAAAAATAAACTGAAAGAATTGACACTTACTCGTACGTTGATAAAACGCTTTGGAATGTCGTTTTTCCAGCGGAATCCTTAATTGTAATGATGAATTGGTTTGCATCGATTGTATTGTATTCGTAAATTCCAGGTTTTAGTTGGTATCTGCAAAATTCTCCCCGGTATCCTCTTCCAATGCTTCCTGCTCCGATTCCTCCAATTGGAACCCCTAAAAATTTTAAATGCTATTAGTATTCTTTCATTGAAAAAAGAAATCCGAAATTGTGAAAGCTAGAAGTATCTTACGGACACCCTGTTTCTAATGTCCTGATTATTAAGGACGGCAATATTTATATTTTTGTTATAAGTAAATAAGTAAGTTTGTAAATTGAAATTGATTATGTAAAAGAGGTCGTCCTTCATCCTAATGTGTCATGCATACTAAACTTGAACTTTGTTATCAAACCAATAATATAGCGCATAAAAATGTTCTTACCGTAGATTTGTTTTCCACGTTCCTGATGTAAACTAATAAAATATCCATTTCCAAATAAATTATTTATAACTGCTGTAACGAAGAGCCTTATAAGCAGGGGCAATAACTTCCATGCGTGTTTCAAAATCAAATATATACTAGGCGACCAAGTTTCGGGATATTTGTGATTCAATTTTAATTTTAATCCGTACAATGGTACACCGGTCACGCTTCTCGAACTCTCTGCATTCATATTCATTTCGAACTATACTTTCTAAAGCATGTAGCTTCGGTAAAACGATTCAAGTTCCTATTATAAAATTTAATTATCAGTTATTTAACTGGTATCTAATCATCGCGACTACATAAACTATACTGACATTGAGTTTATTAATTAATTGAAAAAGATTATTTTACTAGGCGGTTCATTTCCTCTGCTATAAACCAATAAGTTTAATTAAATCTTTAAAAACTTGATTTTTGATAAGGAGGGGGGAGGGAATTGATAGTTGATAAAAAATAACTTTATTTCTTGAATTGTTTATTTTATAGTTTTAAATGTCTTTGCTATCAAATGCAAAAGTCCGAAATTGTCCTTTGTCGTAAAGAAATTTTTCATCGATTAGGCCCCTAAATAAAGTCTTTCGGTGGCGCTTATGGTTTACTGTAAATAAATTTGCTGACAATATTTATTGCAGCGAATTTTAAATGAATTACGTAATTATTACCACCATCAATACTGTTTTGAGAATGAAAGTAAATTCATAAAAATCTTACGCGAAAATAAATCTTCTCATTGACATAACCTCACTTTAATGATAACGTAATAGATAAGGATCGATAAATTTCCACTTATAATTTTACAGCAGTCTCACTTTCATTTTACAATGTCCATCAAGGTAATATTAACACTTTTTGCACATTTAGGATTCTAAACAATTCTTGTAGATTGGTATAATCGGCGGTACCGGCTTGGAAAATCCCGATATCTTGAAGAACCGCAAGGAAAGCCATGTGACTACTGTCTATGGAGATCCTTCGGATGTTCTCATCGAGGGAGAAATTGAAGGAGTACCGTGCGTTTTGTTGTCCCGTCACGGACGCAAACATTCCATTATGCCTGGGAAAATAAATTATCGGGCCAACATTTGGGCACTTAAGGAAGCCGGGTGCACGCATTTGATTGTATCCACCGCTACTGGCTCGCTTTCAGAAAATATTCATCCTGGAGATTTGGTCGTCATCGACGGTTTTCTCGATATGTAAGTTGGTTTGTTAGTTTACGTTGGTTATTATTCACGATTTATTAGGACTCGATTTCGAAAACAAACTTTTTACGATGGCGAACCGGAATCACCAAAGGGTGTGTGCCATTTACCTATGGAGCCTGCTTTTTGTAATCAAACTCGTGAGCTTATTATTAAAACCGCAGAGGAACTAGGAATTTTTGTGCATTCGAGTGGAACTGTGGTTGCAATCGAAGGTCCTCGCTTTTCGAGTAAAGCGGAAAGTCTGATGTTTCGAAAATTGGGAGGCAACATCATAAATATGACTAGCGTTCCCGAGGTTTGTCAATGTCCTACGAAGATCTTCATTTTTAATTTCTAGTATTTTAGGTTGTTTTAGCAAAAGAGGCTGGTTTGTGTTACGCCTCCATTGCTCTTGTGACCGATTATGACTGTTGGAAAGATCACGTCGTGTGCGTAGAAGATGTTATGGCAAATTTCCGTAATAATGTCGATAAAATTGTTTTGCTTATTAAGGCTGTGGTACCAAAAATAGTTCGAGAGGATTGGGATCAGACTATTGCGGAATTAAAAGTAAAATGACTTGTTCTATGTAAATCTTAATTTAATATTGATGCTTTTAGAAAACCGTCCAGAATAGCGTTATGCTGCCTTCATAAAATTTACCCCGATGTCTTCATTAAATAATTCATATTATTTTTAAAAACTGCATCTTTCTTTATTATAGTAAAATTGAGTATTTCTAGTGTGCTAATAATTAGAAGTTACTTAATATTTATATTTTATGAGTGTAAAATGGGGAGCACGAGTGGCCTAATTGGTGAAGCATCAAAGCACCAGGGATAATTTCGAACCAATGCACACTAAGAAGTGAATCTGTAGATATTTTTCGGACATTTTATCAAGTGCCTAGAGAAGATTTAAGCATTTTAATTAAGTTTTATTAGTATTATAATTTTGTTATTAAATATATGACGTTGTTAAACAAAAATATTTTATTTTTTGCATTTGCTCCAATTAATTCTTTATAATTAATAATCTTGACATGACTTTTTCGATATGCAACTCTAATCAACAGGAAAAACTATTTTATTAGTTTTATGAAAGAAAACCTTTTAGCGAAACTAATGATTAATACTCTTTAGCACTTGATATTTAATTCATTTAAATCTTAAGATTAGATATAGTTTTGAAATTTTAAAAGTGACAGAACTACTGATAAGATTATTTACGGGAGTAGTCTAATTACAGACATATTGCAGTTACCTCATAAAATATAAAAATGCCCTGTATCGGAAAACCTCAAGATGAAGCTGCAATTCAATCTAAAAATATCGACAAAGTTATAAAACGCGATAAAGAAAAATTAGCGCAAGTCACACAATTACTGCTACTAGGAACAGGTGAATCTGGAAAAACCACCATAATAAAGCAAATGAAAATATTACACATCAATGGATTTTCGGAAAGGTAATGTAAGTAAATTGATAGCGCAGTCCTTTATTGATCTCTCGTTTTAGTGAAAAATTAGAAAAGATACCAAATATACGTCAAAATGTTCATGAGTCAATTTATACTTTAGTGATTAGCATGAAGAAAATTTCGCCACCAACTGATTTTCAAAATGAAGCTAGCAAACTGGCAGCATTGTTTATTTTGCAGTTTGGAATCGAAGAACCTCCCCTATACTCGGATGTATTATTTTTTTTCATAAACTGAACTGAGTTAATTATGTAAATTTTAGGAATATTTTGATAACGTAAAAATATTGTGGGACGATCCAGGAATCAAAGAAACTTTTCGACGTTCCAATGAGTTTCAACTTATCGATAGTGCTCAACAGTAAGTTTGTAAATTCACCTCCTAGCGGAATAGACAAGACTGTCAGAGATCCACTGTTGTTCTTCTCTGCAGAACCCTTTTCTTTTTTCGGCTCGTGAATATATAACTCGCCCTTTCTGATTGTGTTTTCTAGTTTTCTAGATAAAATTGATGTTATTAGGCAATCCAATTATGTTCCGACCATCCAGGATATGTTATTTTGTCGTATAATGACCATGGCAATTTCCAAAATCGAATTTGAAATACCATATCAGGGTCAAAAGGTAAAATTTTGGATGTTTGATGTTGGTGGACAAAGAGGTCAAAGAAGAAAGTGGATATCGGTTGGTAAAATGAATATTATATAATATAAATAATAATATAAATTAACCTTTTGTTAATTTTCCAAAATCTCGCTTAATTTAAGGTTTTCGAAGGAATGGTGGCAATTTTGTTTTTGATTGCTGCAAGCGATTTTGATCAAACTTTAAGGGAAGACGAAACTAAAAATAGGCTGGAAGAAGCATTTAAAGTGTTCAAGGACATCTTTTGGAACAGATTTGTGAGAAAAACGGGCAAAGTCGTGTTTTTAAATAAGCAAGACCTTCTAAAGCAAAAAATAGAAAATGGCCAAAAGGTTGAAAATTACTTTCCCGAATATTTATCGTACGTTGTGAAAGATAAGTCTGTTAATGCCAACAGCGAATACGATAAAGCAAAATACTTCATAAGAGACAAAATCATTGTAATAATTCAATCGAGTAATGCTTTTATAAAAGGTGTAACGTTTTTATGTTTAGGAAATAGCAGAAGATGTACCCAGTGCGGAAGTTGTGGATATACTACCGGGAAGTTCTATAACAGTTCGTGCCAAGAAGCAACAAGTTTACATACACTTTACCACGGCAACAGATACGAAAAATATAAAACTGGTATTCGATAGTATCAAAGACATCATCATTACTTGGAATTTGGAACTGAGTGGTTTGATTTGAAATTAACTTAATTTATTATCTTGTAAAAATTTGGTTGTACTAAACCTACATTATTAAAGTTTATTTTAGAAGAGACCACTTTAACTGCTCTTTTGCGGATTGTAAGACCTGCAACATGCAAACAAATACGGTTTCGTGTAGACGACATAGAAACAAATTTTTATAGTAATCACCTGCGCCACTGTTTGTTCCCCCAACGGAATATCATCTGTACGTAAAGCAACTCTAGATACAACCGAAGCTGAATCCGCATCAATTATAATTCTGAAATGTGAAATAGACGCATAACAATTTTCATAAAGTTATCGTGACATACCCTCCATCGCATATCTCATCCAATGCCAACATTACGATGTCCAGGGAATCCAACACTGCACGCTTTTCGACATTTTTTCTTAAAATTTGACTCACCGAGTCGTAAAGACAATTTAAAACGCTCATCAAAATAAGCTAAAAAAAAGCAACTTAATCTAATGCTAACTTTAGAATAGAATTAAAGCAACCAACCTCATTTTCGTGCGAACTTCCCATAACGTAAAAAAACAAATCCACGTTACTTCGATAAACACAGGTTAGTCCATCCAGCATTATAATTTCAGAGTTTGCACGATGGGTTTTATTAAAAAGATTCTTTTCGAATGTCCTCTGTTCTTTGGCTGTGGGAAGAACATTTTTGTCGTAATATTTAGCTAAAATTCTGTTACCATCGTTGTCTAATATTGCTATACCTTTGACGGTATATAAAGTGGGTTGCTTAAAAAATACGAATTAAAAGTTAATAAAAATCGATATAAATATTGCTTACCAACAAAGCCCCTTCCATTTTATGTATTAATTTTTAGAAGAATTTTAAATACGTGGATCAATCAATTTTGAGGTTAAATATTATGACAGTTCTAAATCGATATACAGGGACTTTCGTAAGCGCAAGTAATAAAATTTAAAAAATTAGAATATAATAATTTAAGTTTTCAGTTCCTGTTGAAACCTTTTGATGTTTCTTATAACGTACTTAATTCTTAGTTTTAAGCAAAACCGTATTTTTAAACAACATCAAAATAAATAAAGCAATCTTGTTGCAAAACAAAGAATATCAGCAGAAAACAGTTCAAAGTTCAGATCAGAAGTGATCCCATGCAATCGCGCCAAATCGAAGGTACATCATATATCAGTTTTACAATTCTTTAATAGAACTACTGATGCATTTTAATAATTAAATTAATAAATTAATATTTTTTATATCAAATTTTATACAAAAACTAGATATCTTTTCGAAATTTTAAAATTTCAAATTGTAGTTCAAGAGCAGGCCGCTAGTAACTAGCAGCATTTTTGTTTTTATGGTGGCAGCAGCGTCTTTCACCACAAAGAAGCCGAAGTACCCGCCTGAGACTGAAAAGTGAGTTTTTTCAAAATATTTAAACCATCCTCATTTAATTCGTAATAAATATTGCACGAAAAGTTTCTGTGATTAAATTTTCATTAATCGGTCGTTGTATTAATTCGTTTTGACGTTAATATTCTCGGCGGTTAATGTAACCTTCATGCTCGTTAAGGTTTTGATTATTTTAATAAAAACGTGTAGATAAAATTGTAGCGTTGAAATTTTTGATAATTAATGTTTCGGTATTAATTTTTTTTTAGTAAAACACAAATATGCCCGAGTTAACTGAAATTGACACTCCGGCAGTGAACGAACCTAAGGTGGACCAAAGTGCGTCCTCCACAGAAAGTGATACCGATGAAGAAATTCCCGATTTGGAACAAGCCGATATCGGTCAGGCCACCACTACTCCAGTATTTCCAGTTCCTCCAACTGCCGATGTTCCTGGCGATTTAGTTTCAAAAGCTAAACAATCCAGGGGAGAAAAGAAGGCCAGAAAAATTATGTCCAAATTGGGACTCAAACCGGTACGTTTAATTTTGCAATGTTGTCAGACTTGAAAATTGAAATGATGATAATGCTAAGGTTTCGCAAAAATATTATCTGCAATAAAATTGATGATAAACTTGGCTGGCTGATCAGTTAAAATGTTTGGCTTAAACGTTTCCTGCTTGTATATTTATTTTTAATAATGTTTCGATATTTTAGGTTCAAGGAGTGGATAGAGTAACAATTCGCAAAGCCAAACACATCCTTTTCGTTATCAACAAACCCGACGTCTTTAAGAACCCGGTCAGCGACACGTACATTGTTTTTGGTGAAGCTAAAATCGAAGACATGTCCCAACAGGCTCAAGTTGCCGCAGCAGAAAAGTTCAAGGAAAGTAATCCAGCTGGTGATGGTGCTTCTGGTAACACCGCAACTGCTGTAGCTCCTATTGCGGAAGAATCTGAAGACGAGGAGGTAGATGATGCGGGTGTGGACGATAAGGATATTGAATTGGTAATGACTCAAGCTAATGTGAATCGTAATAAGGCGGTGAAAGCGCTGAAGCATAATGACAATGATATAGTCAATGCAATAATGGAACTCACTATGTGATTGCTATCTTTTATTTCGTCAGTGCATTGTATTTAGTTTTATCAATTTTATTTAAGCTTCTTTTTTTTGTTCTTATTACATGATTATTCGTTGTAGGAGGATCCTATGTATATATGATCTGTTAAATACTGACACTGAATAAATTGTGTTGAAAAACTTTCAATTATTATTTTATTTGTAATTAATTGCAACTCATTTATTCCGACTCCTCTTTTTTCTTTAGAATCTCTATATTTTGGGAGTTGTTTTTGTTTATTGCCAGTATTACAATTCGTCAATGCAGCTTAATAAAATTTAATTTAACCAATTATCGGCTATTATTAAATAAAACCAACAATATTGCAGGTAAAGCATGCAATGAATTGTAGAGAATCGACAATAAATAAAGTAGGAAACAAAATATTATTTTATATTGATCAGTACATGCAAATTTAAGATATAAAAAAGTGTAGCATAAAATTAAAATAAAAAAGCATTTAGCATGGCTACTGATTAAATTTTCCTCCGATAGGGCAATTTTCGTCATACTGAAGACACCACTGTGGTTCTAAAGCATCGGCAGAAATACCAAGATTTATAAGTCTCTCCCTATGAATCAACATTCTTGATTCCGCATCCCTCCATCCGCTTTCGGGTTCTGCCCATAATCTTTCAGCCATTGCAGCAGCTCTTGGCCAAATTCGATTATCGACCGAAGAGTCATCTACTTGTTCGGTCCATAATGCTGCTTCACCTCCAAGAAATTGATCCTTACGATCGCCTAAAATATGATTTCGTTACTAGTAAATATCAACAGTACATCAATCTTACCTCCGATTCTGGCAGGACTATTATCATAAATTTTTTGCCAACCAATATAAGGGGAGCACCAATTCAAACCGCCATTTACCCAACCGGCATAGCCACAATCTAAATACAAGACGTCGTAGTTGCTTAAAATTAACTTGTAACCTTTATTTAACAGTTGTTTAATTTGTACGTCGCTTCCGGAAGTCCAAATTTGAATGATATAATCTTCTTTTGGTAAGTATTGCTCGACATACTCTTCTTGAGTTAAGGTACTCGTCCACATTATAACGGGAACTTTCGACGTTGTATGTTTACTAAAGCGCTCCAAAGCTTGGCTTTGAAACAGATTCCAGATCTTCATAAAATCGGCTTCACTTCTACCCCATCCTTGCGTACTCATCCAATTCACTATTTCGGGAGTGGAATTCCAACAGCGAACGGATACTTCGTCACCTCCCATGTGAAAAACGTCCGGGTTAAATTGTTCTACCATGTCTTGATAGATTCCGTCTAAAGCATCGTAAAGTTTTGGTTTTGTCGGATCAAACTGGCCACACGGTGGTTCCACGCAGTAGTCTTGCCACGGCTGCTTGTTGAAACATGCGACAAAGTCGGTATCTTGCCAACCTTCGCCCACATGAGCGGGTGCATCAAACTCGGGCAGCAATCTGACTCCGTGTTCCTTTGCATACTGAATTAGAGCTTCGACATCGGCAGGAGAATAAACTTGCTTCTTCGAGTAAGCGCCCAGCTTGGACAAATTCGGTTGAGATTTAGAAACATACGGAAAACTATGAGAATCCGTAATGTGCCAATGAAGAGTATTTAATTTGGAAGCCGCTATTCCATCGATGGTGCGTTTTAAGGTGGCCACCGATATGAAGTTGCGAGAAGTATCCAAGAGGACACCTCTATAGGGATACACCGGTTTATCAGAGACGGAAACGACATTTGGCATTTGAAGTTGATCTCTAATGTCGTCATAAATTATTAATTGACACAAAGTTTCCAATCCGTGTCTTCCTCCAAAAAATGTTGGTGCAGTTATCGTCGCGTTTAGACGCCCGTCGGGTGTTTCTTCTACTTTTAAAGAATAGCTTTCGTCGGTTTCTAAAGTTAACCGATCATTTTTTGAATCGACAATGTCTAAAGTTACTATCAGAGACTTTCCTCCAGGCGAAATTTGTCTAGATTTGGTTAATTGCTTTTTAAAATTCGTTGCGACCGATCGAATTAAATTTGAAATTGAACTTTCGGTTGGATTTTGTAAAACGTCGATGCTGTTTACGTTAACTTGCACTAAAGTTTTTGCAATATTTACTTCTCCCGTCGGTTTTGGCCATAAGGCTCCGTATTGCAAACATAGAATTTGGCAAGCAGCTAAACTAAGAGGATAATCGGTGCTAGCCGTCACTCTGGTTTTTTGGCAATGTTCGCGCTCGCATTTCCATTCCCAAACTGGAGTGTCTCCGCTTAAAATAAAAAAATTATTATTAAATTAAGTCTTCAAATGAAGTAAGACAGTAAATATAATAATTAACCCTGGAACTTTAGAGTTAAGAACAACTAATATCTGTAATTCCCACAATATAAGTTGGGATTTAAAAAAGTAAAAACAGGGTTTATTGTGGCAGATTATCCAGCAGTGCCGACAACTAAAAACTTACTTAATATGGTGGAACGACAAAGAAAATATTAAAGTAAGTACTCCAAGCCATGACATTCTGAAACAAAAAAAAAGTATGTACTATACAAATTTTCTTAATAATAAAAATTGTTGATAAGCAATAGCGATCAGGCAGTAAAAACACTAAGGTATACTTTAGTGCCGCCCCCGATTTCTTCTTAACTGTCAGTGTAATGTTAATTAAATATAATATTAATTACGTTCGAAGTTGTTGCTTGTTGGAATCGCGCTCGGCTTCGAACTCCAAATATTGTACTAATACTGATGGAAGCAAAAAAATTGGAGAAAGTTGGAAACACAAATAATAAAAATTTAATTTTTGATAATATAATTACTTATACAACATGTAAAATGTATATTATCTATAAAAATTTGAATTAATAAAAAATAATTGCTAACCTTCTTACTGTACACTATACAACTAGAAAGTTAATAATAAACTACAAAGGTCAGTTTGAGTGTCCCGACCACCTCTTGATTTTTGATTTGAAAATACTCCCACTCCCTTAAATTAACAAACATGTTTATAACAATTTTATTAACTCCAAACCAGTTTTCCTATTATTTTTTTTCGTAAATTACATTAACAGAATTCGGGGATGTGGAAAAATTCAGACTTACCTGGTGATATTTTTTGGAATAAAAAGTTTTCAAAAAAATACACTTCGTATAAAAAATAAAGCTTATTGGTACGAAAGGTTTTTACTGAAGTGATGATACCAAAATAGTATCGTCAAGTGTTGACCACTATTTGAAAAACGACACTGTTTCAGATAAGGCATAATGAATAATACTTATTGATAATTAAATGGTAAAAGTGTATAATAATATTTTCATATAAAAGCAAACAAAAATAAAAATTCCAACTTTGTTGTACATTCAAGATAACGTAATCAACATAATATGTAGTGGTTTTAATAAAATTATAGACTATAGACCACAAATTAGTCAAAAGAACGAAAAATTTTATGTAAAACCCCTTCCGAGCAAGTTGCGTCTTATGCAATATTAAAAGTTTATTTGATGTGGAAAATGCTTTGTTTACTGCAGCCAAAATTTTACAAGAAAGGTAATTAATTAGCGCTCACCAAATATTTGTTTGTTTAGTAAATTTGTTCATATAATATTCAGTGTGCAAGGAACTTGTCGTTTTCGTTAAACACCCTGAGGCTGTACTAATAAATTTTTTATTAAAATACGAGTCCGGTTTAGGGGAATTTTAGAATAAAACTCAAAACTCGACATTATAATTTCACAAAAAAAGTTTTTAATATGGGCAGCATTACGATAATACATGAATTTATTATTATAATTCAATTTATCTAAAAGTTTCCGGTTGATTTCATTAAGAACAATAGTTTGTTGTTATCGGTAGTTTGTAACAGTATTACGTATCAAGTGCAGTAGGAAGGCTTTTCGGACAAGACATCTAGGTATTTTTTCTCCAACCAGAAGGATATTCAAAAATTACCCAAAAGCCATTGAACAAAGCTTCGAATTTAAAAGTGTAATATAAAATATGTTAATAATCTGCATATTATATTATTTTACAGAATTAATTTGCATTGCAGCGACAACTCTGACCGCATTAGTTATTCATTAAACAGGTTTGTTTTATATACCTACCCCATAATACCTAGATCCTAGATCTTGAATTTCAATTATAATTAACTTAATAATTAAATTTGAATTTAAATAATTTATTTTATAACTAATAAATTGAAGAAGAAAAGCTACTGAGTCTACAAACAATCTTGATAAAAATAAAAATGGTTCGGGACATCCTGGCACAGTTTAACAAATAGGAAAGACACCATAATTTAATTCAAGATTCATAAAATTTATTTGATCCGACCTCGTACAAATTCAAGCATAAACATCAACAAGAAAAATCAAGTTTTTTAAAAATAGAAAAGTTATAAGAAGCATAAACATATTAACAATATGCAAATTGAAATGTTCAGAAAATATTTTAACAAGAAAGCAACACTCAGACTTATATCTCAAAGTTAATTTTTAAATATATTGCAATAATAAATTATTTCTATTGTTATTTTAAAATTCTTCTTCTCTTCGTGCCGTTACCCCATCTATAGAATTTTTAATTAATACTAGGCTGGATTTTCCGAATTCGCATTATGCACTTGCACAACCGATTGCTGCCTATCTTGATTATTTGGATTATTTTGTAATTCTCGAGTCATTAAGGGCATGCCAGCTTCCTCATCGTTAGGCCTTGGTCTTTTGGGCTCTCTTGCGGTAGTCAGTACTTGAGAAATTTCAATTGGATTATTTGTAACATTTGTACTTGCAAGCGGAGAAGAATTAGTTTGCATCTGATTTCTGCTCAATTTTCTTTTATTTTGCCATCTATCTCGACAGCACACGAAACATCCAATAACTTGCAAGACGACGAGAACCACAACCACACCAACTATTATGCTAATATGGCCAATACTTAAATATTCCGACTCATCGGAGGAATCCGTATCGAGCGATGCATTAGCAGACATTTTTATATCTACATTATTAAACAATAATTTTAAAAAAATTTTCAATAATTTAATCAACTCACCAATCACATTTAAAACCACGCACCAAGTTAAACCCAAATAATCAAAACCCTTCCTTATCTTATCTGGCGATAAGTAAAGTTAATAAAGCAATAATATGAATGAACATGGATTTTTACTTTCGAAATTTGTCTCGGCAAACACGATAAAAAATTTAAAATCTTCCAAGTGTAAGTATTGCAGAATTTTAAACTGTTACAATAAATTAATGGAAGGCGTACTTCCAAACGAGGTTAATTCGCAAATTAATTCAATAAGTGATGATTCAACTATCGTAAACATTTTCCACTATAATATTTTCAAAAGTTAATTTTAATTATGTATTCTAGCAACCAGGTAGTTTTAGCTGACAAATTTGTGTGGCAAAGGATTGAAAACTGATTCCTATGTAATTTTGGTCGTAGAATCCGAATTTGAGGTTTGCGAACAAAATTTCCTGGTGCCAAAGCCGCCATATTGAAAAACGTTGCCAAATCACGTTTTTTTGCAAAAAACTCAAAATTTTAAGCAACCTATTGATTTTTCGAAAAAATGATATGTATCATCAAAAAAAGTATATAAAATTTCCTACAAAATGACTTTTTGGTTGATTTCCTAGGACAAAAATTAAAGCTGCAGGCGCCATTCGCGTTTTTGCTGGTTTATAGTATGTTTTTCGAAAAATTCAAATTTTATGATTTCTCAAGTGAAATAAAGGTTTCCATGCCGACGGCTACGGGTAAAAATATAGCCTCTGGTCGGTATGGAATTTGAATTTTTCAAATTTTCAAACAAAAATTTGAATTTTTCGAAAAACCGGCATAAACGCAAATGGCGCCTGCGGCGTTAATTTTCGTCCTAGGAAATGAACCAAAAAGTCATTTTATAGGAAATTTTATCTGCTTTTTGATTCATTTGATTCATTTTTTCGAAAAATCAATAGGGTACCCATGTTTTACAAAAACATGATATTTCGTGTGTTTTTGGAAAAAATCAAATGAATTTCAAAATCATTTTTTTCAAGCATTTCGGCGATTTATATTGTTACCCAGGGCCAGCAGATAGACAAACAGTGGCGTAACAGCCCCTAATTAAATGAAATCAATTAATATTATAATAATATAATAATAAAATCCGCGTATAGTTCGCTTTACGACTAGTTGGTGTTCAAAATGACAGATGACGCTCTAATCGACAATTTATAATTATTTAAATATTTTTGTAAGAAAAAATTATTTTTTTTTCAAAAAAAGGCCTCACCCACCTAAGAAAATTTAAACCGTAAAGCTAGTTTTGGCTTTAGCTCGTTGATAATGTGGAATTTAAAAATAAATTTGGATAAACCATTATAGATTGCGATTGCATTCGGTTTCGTTAATTGGCCATGGGATGGGGATTGGGAATAATAAAAAAGATAGGGGTCTAATATTAGAATGTGCATCTATTTTTAGTAATAATTAGTCGGAGTAAAAGATGTTAACGAAGAGCAAGCCGATATGTCCTTGATTCTTGCTAATCATAACAATAATGTAGGGATATCTTTCGAGTACATGCGTAGTGTGGGTGGCGACGCTTGCGCATCGTCGCGGCGCCCAGCATCGAGCGAGTGTGCGTTTGGTTGTGGATGCATAGCAGGAAGACCGTCGGTCTCTCATTCCTGCTACAAACAAAAGTACCTACATTATTACAACAATCGGAAGAGAAATGCAAATAATGCCAACAGGACCTAATTTTTTAATGTGTGTGTAGTGTCGATCGGTGACTGCGGTGCGGCGGTCGCAAGTTTTATTAGTGAGGCGGGATATTATAACCGGCACGACGTTTTGTTCAGAGGGTGTATGCAGGATGGGGTGCACTTCTTCGGCGGAGGAGCGGGCGGCTTTGGCTCGGAGCAAACAAATTGAGAAAAATCTCAAAGAAGATGGTCTTCAAGCCGCCAAGGACATTAAGCTGCTCCTGTTGGGTGAGTAGGGCGGGGGTTCGATACTCTGGGCGCGGACTTTTGCGTAGCCTGCCATCTACGTCACCCCTCCTACACTAAATCTTCCCTTAAAATTTTACAATCCGATTTTTTTTCCTATTAAAATTTAAAACGAATTTCGTTAATACCATAAAACGAAAACCGCACCATTGTCTGTCGCACCATTAAATTTGCCCGTTCCATCGGCAAGAACAACCCCCGGCACACATTTTACGCCATTTGCTATTCCATATTGTGTGGGCATAAAATGCAACAGTTAATTCGGTCATCATTAACGTCGAATCGTCATTTTATCGATCATATTATTATTCATGCACTAAAATTAAATAAAATGACTAACTTAATGACTGATAAAATTATCATAACAAAATACTTCATTTATTACCTACGGTCTAGGCATAGGTATTGTTCGTCGATAAATCATTTGGGAGGAATACAATAGAAACCAAAAATGTGAAAAAATTATGAGGGACAAATTTTGATATCGAAAAAAGATTAAACAAATTTGTGCTTCGCCATCGTCGTCATCGTCAGGTATACATACATAAAATAATATTTTTATAATAATAATATTAATTTAATTCAAGTGGGCATAAAATGTCGCTTATTATCAAGTTGCGGTAACATTGACCTCAACAATACACCGGAAGTATGAAAACCTCGAGCATTATCTTCGGCCAACATATTCTGTAATCGATTACGCTTTTTCCCCATACTAATTAAAATTTTCGCCAATTCGGGACCAACTACTAGGCATATCATATCTAAAATAAGAGGGGTTCCACGGAGAAACCATCTGCCGATGTTATTGTTGATGATGATGATGATGATATTGTCTGTCAAGCCCACATTCGATCCGTTTATTTGCTATTGTGTATACGAGAGGTGCGTTTGCGCGCGTTTCCGCAATTTGTTATTTATTAAATAAAAATAAAAATTTGTCACCTTCAGTATCGTTAACGCACTTGTCGACCAACAAACCGAATAGGAAACTAATTTTTTACAAGCGCAAACCGTGCGAACAGGAAGTTCGTTTTGATTAGCGAGTTCCTTTAACTTTGGAGCATATCATCACGGGAATATGCTTATGTACTCTACGTATGTGAAAATATTTTAAACATACAAAAGTGTTATAAAAATAGAAGTGGTCTGGCTTTAAATCTTTAACAGGCAGTTGTGTTTTGTGCGAACATAAGGATCTCTCGCGTCCGGGTTCTTTCAAATTTGTCGATAGGAATAGCCCAATAAGGGCACGCTTTGTGGTGGCTAGTTCAAATAAAAGCTTCAAGACGTCGTGTCCAGAAATATTTTTGATGGGCTGTACGGTGTCGGCGGAGGAAAGGGCCGCGATAGCTCGAACTAAAAAAATTGATCAGGGAATAAAGGAAGACGGCATTAGGGCGAAGAGAGACATCAAACTGCTCCTCCTAGGTAGGGCCAAATTTAAATAGCAATAATTCGACACCCTTTTTAGGAAAAACTATCTTTTTTCCATTCATTTACAACAATGTAATGGAATTTAAATAACTTTTGGCACCTAGCCAGTCAAGTTCAAGAGCGACTATGAAAACCGAAATTATAACATCCCAATTTAAAAATAATCAAAACGAATGTCAGCTTTTTAAAAATTAAATCGAAATTTATAAAACTTGATCGATCACAACCGAAAGCTTTCTTTTACAACTTTCGGACGAGATCACAAACCCGAATATTCAATAAGAAAGATATATCGGGATTTTTAATTTCTTATAATGGAGCGAGCGAGACGAGCAATCTCTGCAAAATGTCTGTTTCCAACATGAAATGTTCTATTTTTGATTGGGAAACTAAAGATTATTTTTTTAAGTAATCTTCTGGCCGATATCCGCCCGTTCATCCCAATTTTCCGCTTATTTATTTTTTCTAAACAAGTGTACACCGCGAAGCTTGAAAGTGCTCACGATGGAAATTTTCTAATCCGGACCAACAACGGCTTAACTTGACTTACGAATCACCGCACAAACAAGTCAGTATAATGGAGATTCAAATTCAGGAATTCCCATCGAACATTTTTTATAATCAAGCTTCAGAACGGAGACATCGACAGTAACTGTTCGTGCAGAATCCAAACCACGCTAGGTAAACAGATTTGGTTTTCTTCCGTTTTCTCGATTGGAGAAAGAAATTTCAATTATACGACCAAGTCATTGAAATAACGATTGCTATTAAATTCTCAAAGGAGGATTTATTTAGTGTTTCTCGGCCACTCTCGATAGTAATTGTCGGTTAATCAGTCAGTCGATGAAAACATAAAATTGTTTTATGGACCAGGTGCGAAGCGTTACATGCATTAAATTCGAAAATAAATTTTAGCCAACCAAAAACTGCTTTCATAAAGTTTCTTTGGAGAAAATTTATTTTACTATAAAATTAATAGTAAGCGAGTTATTTGCCGATAAACCCGATTTTGAAGGATCATTTCCAATACAACGCGGACGCAAACCAGACGAATGGAAAATCTTATTATTAACATTTATTGTCTAAAAATAAAACGATCGGAAGAGCTTCCAGTTTTATGAACGCCTATTTATGGCCTCTTATTTTGTTAATCTTTTCTTAACTACTTAAGCATCGTACACTGTCAAGTGGAAAATTATAATATTTTAATAAAGAGCTTTGCACTCGATTATTCAGATGTTCCACAGATGATTTTAAATACCACTTTTAAGCCGGTAGTACATTTAAAGTGTTCCGAGAATACTCTTGTAAAATTTGACCAAGTTTGCAAGTTTTATTGCAATATGAAATTGATATACAGACAACTTGCCAAGATTGTTGAGGGTGAGTTGCTGCAAGCATTTAATTCTATTTTATTTGACGTATCCTAAGGATTCCGTTGGTGGGTGGATTGGTCTTGGAATAAACCCACCGATAGAATCCTTACGTTATATTAAATTAAATGTTTGCATGAACCTACCGCAAAACTGTTATTCCAAACAAATCTTTAGTGTTTTCTTTGAATAATTGACTGATTCTTTTACCTCCCGTAAAAAGGAAATTTTCGGGAAAGAAAAGGAAATTAGAAGAACAAATAATTGAAATCCCTATAATATGGTGCCCGAAACAAATTCTACGTGAATCCCCTTTCTAGCGAGATAATTTTTAAAAAAGCTTTTTTGACACATCGGAAGAACAAGTATGTTTTTGGAATTTACACGTTAAATTAAATTATTACCAATCCACAACTGGATGTATACATAAACCTAGTGGTATTAGATAATTATATTAATAATGCGGTATCGGTGCTATCTATCAGCGCATGTGACATTTAAATCAATATTTAATTTGTAAATTTAAAATACAACAAGATAGCTTATCTAATTAAAACAAACAATATTTTCAGTAACTTGAAAATTTTAAGTAGCTGTGAGCTACAGAGCCTAGTTGCCGAAAAAGCAGCAGCAGCTTAGCTGCAGAGGTATCGCTCCCAATACGCTACATGGTAGCTGAAAAGCAACGAAAACGAGCAAGAACGAAAGAGTTTTCCATCCTTTCTTTGTGATAAAATTAAAGAATTTGATATTATTATGTCTAATGAAGCTAAGAATCATTTAAATTACATAATTTGATAAAAGCTTTTGATATTATTTATATCATCCAGCTAATTTTTTTAAAATTGATCTCTGTGTACCTCGTACAAGCAAAAAAATTCCTCAAACATAAATAAATAATTGTTAATGTGATTTTATGATTTAACTTGAAATTTCGTATTATTAAAAAAAAATACCGGTATTATGATACATACTATGTATAATATGTAGAAATTTATTGTGTTTACATTAGGAGCAATCTGTTGATATATCCAAAGTTCTAAAGTATTGATATTTTAATGTAAGATAAAATATTTACTTTATTACCCAAAAATAGAATCGTTCATTTTCCAACAAAAATAAGATAATTTTATATAAAAAAAAAAAAAACTAGGGAAATAAACAATTTATAAAAAATCCAATTGATTTTTGGGGTTCCAAGTACAGTATAAATATTACCTAATAGACATAATATGAATTCGGTATAGTTGTGGGTTGTATGATTGTACATACTATGTACATTAGATCTCAAAGTCTCGGTAAATGTAAAATAAGAAGATCCTTGAAAGTGTATCTCTCAAAGGTAAATAGTGCATGGTTACACATTTTAATATCGTATACAATAAATTAGCTGCATCGTATTACATGTTGGCTTTTATGAAATTAAGGTCGAATCGACTCGACTGTTGCTTACGTATTTGTCACATACATAATTAGTAGGACGTAATATTGATTTATTTGAATACATGTTAGCATCCATAGAATTACATATTTGTTTATATCGAAAAACAACTTTACAATTAATTTGTTTCGCTTGTTCATAATTAACTATTTAAATAGTACGACAAATCGGAAGATGACGACGTCTGTTTGCAAATAGCCCCCCATGATAATAATTCTTACATCCGCTACTGTTAAGCATCAACGGACAAGGAAATATACCTATCCGAAATTTAAAAACTGTCGAAAAATTAAATTTCTTCTTTATAAACGATTAGAACGTGGTTCGTTATAACGACACTTAACCAGAAAGGTCAAACTATTTAGAATCAATTCTTTACACCTCTCACCTATTAAACTTAAATCAATTTGACCCGACAATTAAAAGTTCACGGAGACAATGACGGTGGAAAATGAACATACGTACATAATACTATAACTTCATACTTTTCTCCAAGCTTTTCTTTCCAAGTGTTGAAAATTTAAGTATTTAAATCTGAATCACAGTGCGGGTAACGCGCGTTATTGAATTTCAAAAGCAAATTATTTTTTGTCTTTCGAGGGTTTGAAAATTGATTATCGTCGAAGGCTCTTCCACTTGATGCAAATCAATTACATTAAAGTGTCGTGTCATAAGATGAACTAATTTGGCTAACGACAAATTTCACGAGCTAACCCAAGAAAGCATTTCGATTTTTATAATCATTTATTATTATGTAAAACTTTGTTAATTTAGAAGCCCTCTTAATGCACATAGAGAATGAAAACATTTGTAAATACCCGTATTCTTTCTAATCTATCCTGGAGGTTCGGTTTAAATACACACGAGTTGAATAAAAAATGAGAATAAAATGGTTTCTCTCAGCTTTGTGCCAGTTTTTAAATGCAAGTCGCGTAATCGATGCAAGAAAATAGTTTAACGTGGGCAGAGTTTGAAAAATCAATAGTTCCAGTTGCTGCATGTGAAGTTCATGTGTCACATTAGGGGGAAAATGTTCTGTCAAAATACAATTTCCTTCTGGTAAATTATCTTGTATTATCGCTGATTAATTTGTAATTTTAAATTTTCTCATACTCGAACCGAATTCAACCTGGAACGAGATGATTTACATCAAGTGCGGTAAAGTTATACAATATATACATACATAATTTAAAATTCTGTAATAACGCTTTTCGGCATGAAGGAAAATATCTGCACTTACTAGTTTTCGATATTCTAAACCTAGTTTAGATATAGCATAGATTTTATTGCAGCTCCCCCGACTAGTATTAGTTTCCATTTTTTAAACGAAACTATATTAACAGTTGGTGCAATTATTTCAACTCGCCACATTTTTCCTTGTGAAAACTAAAGGAAAATTTAATGTAAAATATAAAAAGTTACCGCTTGTGAAATTTCTTTTTATTTTTAATAAATTTCTATTTACAAAGATAGAAAGTAATTTACGCATTTTTATGTAATATAGTATCCCGCTGTTGTTCAATTGAAAAGCTTATATTTTCTTGGTAAAATTAACGAAAGTGTAAACACCGAAACTCGAAATTAAATTCGACTGTCAAAATTTTGTTCGAAATCAAACTGTTGATTATATTTCCAAAGTATTCTGCATAGTTTTTCCGCCATCTTAGATGTCTTGGTAAATGCTATAATATATTTGGATTCCTCGCAAACAAGTAATGTAATAGCTACTATGAATTTCAAATTAAAAAAAATATTATTTTTTGAACTAAGAAATGAAAAACTGCAGTTCGTGAATTTTCTTATACCGACTATGGTCCGGGAGAATGATTAATTCTCCATCGAGCACCATAAATTCAGTTTTATCGCGCAGATTGAATAATTTGCGCTTAGATTTTTTATAATTTTGCAATATTGCTTATTAGTATACTAGAATTTCCAATACAATCACAAAACTAAACCGGAAAACCTTCAAACCGCACTCCTTTTCCGGAAAGTCTCATTATTTAAATTTAAATTAATTATTCATTATTATGGTATCAAGAGGATAAGGGGACATAAAACAAAATAAAAAGCTGTGAAAAAACTTATACTAAGTACCTGCACACATAATATATTTTTTATATTAATTTCGTCTGCATGTAGTGTATGACGTAAATTCAAATATCATCGATATTAAGCAAATATGTTTTGTATATCTAGTCAGGAAGTCACCATTACGTAAACTCTTTGATGCTTACGTCATACAATCGGCCAATAATAATGATTGGCATAAGTTTTTATTTTTGAGATTTTCAAAAAAATCGAGCTGGGGAGAATGCCGAATTAAAAATTATCCGTTCATTAAAAGCGGAATATATACTATGTTACGACGTCTGATAAGTAAAATTTCGCAAAACCAACTTTGTTATCAATAATTAAATAGACCAGTTGAATTTATGTATCGATTTCTGAAAGAACAGGTTACTTCCTCTTCAAAGTATTCGAATAATTTATAACTTAATAAGCCCAACTAATGTCGGTTTGAAATTATTATGAGTTGTTAATTCGGTACAGAGATTCGCACTAAAATTTCAAATTTTCTAGTGGTATTAAACCGAAATTTTAATTAGTTTAATGTATTAAGTGGTTTTTGTTTTAACCATGCACGGTTTTAAACTCTTTAAGACACTTACTGATGCTTCCATATTCCAAGGTTTATGAATTTTCGAATATAGTATTATTTCTCAAGTTTTTCTTTGCCAAGTTAATTCTGACCATAAATAGAGTAAATAAGAATGCAGTTATACAACAATTTATGAATCAGATGTACACATAATAATCAGCTCTTGATAATGCTTAGTACAAGTGAGTCAATGTTTAATTATTTTAATTGTTCCATTCATTTACTCTACAATTTTACACAAGGACTCATTGTAAGGGATTAAATACAACTTTCGAGCCACAAAAAATAATAAAATAAGTTACATCATAGTTTATGTTTTCAAATAACACTTGATGTATAATTGGAATGTACTATGTACATATGTATTACCTATTTATTTACTACTAAATTAGGACAACGTTGGCAGTAGGAATTTATTAGACAATAATTGATATCGAAAAAACATTTTTTTCTAAAAGTCAGATAACTTTGGTTATTTAAAGCACAGTTCCCGAGAGGGAAGGTCTAAAAACTCCGATGCGAAAACTATGATATTTTGCATAAGCTAAAAAAAAGGCTTCGTTTTCTGAACCATTTTATAGGTAATTTTTTTTCTTTAATAATTAATATAGGTACTACAAATCAGCAAGAGACGAAAACATGTCGATACAATAAACCAATTAGTCGTTTTAACGCGCAATTTGAAATGTAAATACTAAACGTGTGAATGAAAGTTGTATTATTACGAAGCGTGGTAATAAATTTTCTACATATAAAAAAACTGCACACATTTATTCATCTACTTGAGTTTAATTTATCTTCCGTTTTATTTCACTCCAGAACAGTCGGCCCCTTTCTCTTTGAAAAAGGTTACAGCATTTAGACCCACGACTGATTAAACCGGATTAGTGAATTGTAGAAAATGATTACTTCAAAATCATATTTTTTTTCATAAAAACTTAGATCGCAAAGGGAAAGTTGCCGCTAAAAAGGCAAAGCATAGCTTAGAATTTTACGTTACCTAACTGGAGATCAAACTAAAAGCTAGATTGTAGAATGCATCAGCATTTATTTTTGTTTGTTGTGACCCTACATTTACAGACTTTACAGGCACAAAACATTTGTTATTAAAATATATTGCTGTAACAGTATTCACAAAAAAAATGCTGCCGAATTACTTTTATCTTTCGTAATTCTCTAATCTAGGGCAATTTTTTTCAACTTTTAAAACTTTTGTTTCTCACTTGACTACCTATCTATCTCTTCTTTTTTTCTTTCCCTTGATCACTTTCTTTAAATGGAAAAGAACGATCGAGAATATTAAATCCTCTATGAAATGATTCTATTATATTATTATAAATCGATTAGATGAGTTGATTACTGATTCTTTCATATTATCATTCAAACTTGAAGAAAAATTCGTTATTTTCATGCTATAACTTCTGTATCACTCATCGTACAAAAAATAAATTCGGTAACATTTTAAAGAGATTTAATTGTGTTCAATATTGATGCTAATGCTTTTATGGTAAATTTAAAGATAAAGCAGATATTGGAGAAAACGTGATTTTTAGAAAATTTATTTCGGAATTGGTATTTTTTACACCCTCGCAGGAAGCCTAATTTATCAAGTCAACCAATTTTTAGTTGAAAAATGTAATAGAAAATGTTGTATTCGTAAAAAAGTATTATGGGATGAAAAGCTTTCAAGTGAGCTTTACACGAAGGTGACTTTTCCAGCATTTTCCCATCCCGAACACTGCAGACTTGTTACTTGTTTACGATCAGTTTTGCTTGTTTACAACTTTCTCGAATATGAAGGTTTTTATTTTGCCAACCTCGGAGTCATTAACGTGCGAAAACATCGGTAATTCGAATTTAGTAAAATTTGGAAAAAATATGCAATAATTAAGCTGGAAATTAAACTTTTATATGCACACAGCTTTGTTGCTTTCGAAATAATAATTTAATTAGGTGGTCGATGCTTTTTACTTGAACATCTTGCAATTTAATTATTCCATCAAAAATTAATTAACTGAAACATGCATAAACAAATTTCGAAAGAGGTTATTCACCCAAAACATGCGTGCAATATAACAAATTTGGCTCTCTCACTTATATCGTTTGATCCTACCAAATTTACATAATTATTATTAGGCATCAGGTATGGAGGAGCATAATCTTAATTAGCAATAAAATATAATTAAAATTAGCACAAAATTTGATATATCAATTTTGCGCCCTGCGGTTCGACGAAGTAAAATTTTCACGCTTGTTGAAAAAAACAAGGCACAATACATTCGATTATGTTTAAACTTCAAGGCTAATTAACTGTAATTTGTATTTGGTCTGTTGATTGTTGATACCGCGTGGGTGGTCCGTATATACTTGGTGCATCGATTAGTTTAATTAATAAATGGAACCCCCAAATTAGCGAAAGTTATTATAACTAAATCAAGTTGGAAATTTAAAATTTGTGCTTTATAAAAGCATCAACTTAATTATGTCTTTCGTAAAGTAGTCATGTCAACCAAACACCACATTTATTCACGCAAGCCTTATTCATTATTAACTTCAACCCTAAAACTCGACTGACCTTCCTTCCTTTTATAAAGTACGCTTATTAATTCAAACAATTTCTTGAAATTTCTTTATTTTCAGGCCGAGATTGTGAAATTGTGGCTTTTAAAACTTTGCGCTGAAATTTTAATGGTCCTTTTTTAGTAAATCCATAATACATCGTTACAAAATAATTATAACCCCGGCAGGATTTTCGGGAACGGGGGGCGAGGGTAGATAAATTTCCGTTTATCCGAAAGAAAAAGTTTTGCAAAAAATGCTGTCCTCTCCGCTCACCAAGTCAGATAAAAGTAATTAATACAAGTAGAGTGTTTATTATGTTCACTGCATATTAAATAATCGTTAAAATGTTAGTATCAATAAATGCTAACGACATCCTTTTACTATACTGCAAATTCGAAATTATCGATCAGGTCCTAAAAAATACAATTTAAAAAGTTTTAACTGGATCGCGCGCCTTTTAAACAAAACATTAAGTGGAAAATTTAATTTGAATTAAAAAGAGTTGGACGGAAAATTTAATTTCCAATTTGAAAAATTCCGCAACTTGCGACACGACGCGACGTCCTCTTATTATTTCATACTTGCCATAACATTTTGACCGATTCGTCCCCTCGATAGAAATATTTTTGCTTTACTTTCACCCTCGCTTTTGCCTTAATTTACTTATGCAGTCATCATTATTGTTCTTTAACCCATTTCGTCCCGATGTTGCGTCAACGCTACAGTCAACTTTTACATTTTTTAAAAAGAATTATAAAAAAATAAGTGAATATTTATAGGTAATATCGTGAGGTTTGGTATTTTGGCAATACAAATAAATATATTTTCAACTTCTCTTATCTGTCGTCCGGTTCACCTGGTCCTTTCGAAAAAATTTCCAAAAAACAAAAATTTTTTAAATTTAAAAAAACTTATTTTTTTTTAATGAAAATATAATTTTTTAACTAAAATAAGGCATTCCTGAAAATTTCGTCAAAAAATTCCAACATCCTGGCGCTTGGTCCTTAATGGGTTAAAGCTTTCCCCAAAAGTTAGTTGTTCATTTTACATCGAAGGCGGACTGGCCGTCAAAGATCCTAGCAAATGACACACATTTTGCTCAAACCATTTCGCATTTTATAACAATAATGCACTTTAATTGCTGCATAATTTTAATCATAGGTTAAATTTTAAATGACGTTCGTGAACTCGGGCGTAAATAACAAATACGCCTACTTACAAAAATATGTTGACAAAATTCGATGGAAATGAAGAAATTCGCCCACATAATAATATCATATGTTATTTTTTATTATAATATATTTAATATTATTATATATTTCAATATCATATTATTGAAAAGAGGAAAATCTATCAATGCCAATTCATATTCCCAAAAAAAGTGTAATTAGTTTTTCTAATTTCACAAACAACCAATCCAAAGGTAGAAAGAGATTTCGTCTATAATTCGAAAACATGATGCGGAGTGTGGATTCACTATGAACACAAGCATAAGAATTGTAGTACTTATTGTATACTTATGTTCATTGTGAATCCAGATCCAGACTAAGAAATAAAATTAAAGGAAGCAAATTACATCGAGCTTCCACTACAACCTGCACTGTTGAAATTGCAATTATAAAAGTTGAAAATAATTGCATTTGACTTTGAAACCTACCATATTTCTATGAATCTAAAATTGAGTGCCAAAAAGAATCTCGATCTTGGTAACTTCAAATTTGAAGTTTTACGATTAAATTGCTCCTTTGAGCTATAAATTTGGAAGATTCTCGACGGGAACTGCGAATTGTAATGTATTACATATAAATTTTATTATTTCAACCTTTTATTTTAAATGAAACGATTGACCGCTTGTCAAACACACTTGTGGTGACCTACGTAGTAATAATCATGCGCCATTTTATATCAACTTTTATCACAACGCAAAATAAAATTTTTCGATTAAATATTTTCGACAATCAAAATCCTTTATTTTCCTAATCCTAAATTTTCCAATTTTGTTTCTTAATTTATTGTAATTAAAAATATTCATCTTATTCATTGCAGCAATATTACATGAGAAAAAATTAAGTCACTTGAGAATAAATTCATCTAGTTTTTCGAGTTAATTTTGATAAAAAGCCGAAGGAACGGCTCCAATATTATTCTTGTCGACGTATTTTTTTCAGCTTCAGCTCGAATTGTTTCAAAAAACTTATTTGTAATTTTGTTTCAGGCGCCGGAGAATCCGGGAAGAGCACCATTGTGAAGCAGATGAAGTAAGTAGTTTTATCAGTTCTAAATGTTGCAACCACATAGAAATTAGCTAGTCACTGTCTATCTCTGTCTTCAACTTAAAACTAGAAATAACTCGGGAACACTAAAACTATAAATATGTATGCATTGTTTTATTATCATTATTAACCATTGTTGGAACCGATGTTCCTTTTTAGGTGTCATAAATATTTTTACCACTGTCACACTGTCAAACCACAGATAAAATAGAGAGGTGAGTTACGATTTATATTTTTTGGGGGATTATTTCCTAAAAGTTCCATTAGTTCAGAATCATGTGATCAACGGTGTGTGTGTGTGTGTGTGTGTGTGTGGAAAAGCTTTTATTCCCCATTTCAAATTTTTATTGTTTCTCTCCCTCAAAGACTTTTTTCTATGCTATAAGGAATTACTTATTTATTTATTTAGGAAAATGCTATCATCGATTAGAAAATAATTCTCGTGGCCCCCATCACTGCCGCCGAATTATACTTGTATTTTTTTAATGCAGTCTCGTCAAAATTCTTCTCGAGAAGATCGATCGAGAAAAGCACCATTGCTAACCGGAGCGAGAGAACATCATCTTGAGAAACGTAACAGTTTGTTCGATACTACTATTTCTCATTTTTTGTTTTTAATAAAAAATCAAAATCTCACCGAGAGCGAACAAATAATCAACGAAACGCTTGCAGAAAATTTTTGATCAAAATTAAAAAACTTTATTAATTTATTTTTACGAAGAATATCTGAAGGTTAGTTTTTTATTTGAGTAATAAAATTGCAATCTCTCGACAATATTAAAGAAAGCAAATATTGTGTCGCAAACTAATTTCCCTTCAAGATGTAATCGATGTAATTTAATTTCAGTTTTCTTCATTTTTTATTCGGTGCAAGTATTTTTCATCTTAATTGTTTTTCGAAAAAAAAAGTAAGCTTATCGCACGTTTCCTTAATACCCAATAATTAATTTCGTTTATTGCTTACAAAAGAATAATATTTTTCGACCAAAAAAAAACAGTTTGTTTTAATTAAGCTTATACCTATTCATATTTATTTTTAAATATGAGCTAAATTGGCCAAAACATGAATCAAATACGTTATCCTGCTAAAGGATTATTGATCCACTGACTGCGCAGAATAAAGTTAGCTGCGCAAAACTCGACACTTCCATAGTTACGCCCCATATCTAACTTTTAGAAAAGTGATCTGTGATAAACAATCTTTAAGTATCCATCTAATCTATCCGTCATTAAAATTGTCCTCCGGAAATTTAGCCTGCGTATACATTTAAATTCTGAGCCGGAATCCTTTGGTTGACTCGCAAAAAAATGTTTTTGCAATTATTGCATATAATATGTGCGATTTTCTTCTTTGCCCCAGATCGCCACAACCATTTACGCACGAAGTTGTATTTTGACGTCATCACTTTTTCTAAATGAAATTTCGATTCACGTTGTGCTGCCGAATTTTTTTTGTCTTCCTATTGGATTAAAAGTGCATCGCCAACATCGAATTACATTTCTCTCCAAGTGGATTAGATTAACCATTATTAACGATTGTGTGGTATAGGTATTTTCGTATATTGTGTTTATCCGACAATTAATGTGAGCAAATAAGAATACAATACATCCTCTCTATAAATAGTAACCGAACTTCGGTAATGCCAAATTGGTAGTCTGCGCAGAAAATAATAAAAGGTCCAGCTTCCATATCATGTTTTGCAGTAAAATGGATTTTTCTTCTCAATATTTCTGTCTCACATCTTCGAACGAGCACCTAGTTGAAGGTGGTTCCACAATGCTGGGGAAGATTGTTACTACTTGTCGCTTTGAGAGTACATCTGCCAAAGAATAACGCAAGTGTCCTAAGGCCATCTCGGCGACGACGACTGAATGGAGCAAAACGGCAAGTGCTGTCAAGATATTGTTTGCGCTTTTCTCTATATAGAAAGGATAAGGCGTCGAGTCACAATTCTATACGACTGACGATAGCCTCCAACGAAACAACGATTGCACTTTATACACAAGTTCTCTTTTCAAAATGGTTCTGGCAGTTTTCATTTTAAAGCAATAATGAAACTTTCCAAAATTAAATTTTAAATTTCTTCCATTCTTGAAGTTGTGGTGGAACGTAGACTAAGATTGCTTGATTACACACAATTAACTTTTTCAATAATTCAGAAAATGAACTCGGTTTATATTTTTATTTATCTCTCGTGTGCATTTTCTTAACAATTAACAAAATATTAAAAAATCTATTAATTCATTAAATAATCGAAATGAAGCCGTATTTCCGAAACAAAGCAATTTAAATCTGTGTGGAAGTAAGGAATTTTTGTGTATTAGGTAAATTAAACTTTGTTAACAAAATTAACCTTTATTCATGTATGTTGACAACAATTTTAGATTTTAATTAAATGATTCCCTACAATCCCCTACGCAGATTTCTATTCGATATATCTCACGTTTTTAAAAAAGCTTGACTTAACATGAATAGTTTGACAGGCATTGTTAACAGCCTCCTATAACTTCCTTACAGTACCTATTAAGGGAATTGTGTATACGAGACTTCTCAAATACCCTCACAGGAAGAAGTCTAACGAATTTGGATCTACCTCTGGCGATTTTTCGTAGAAAACTAAGAACCGAAAAGTCCGCCATTGTTTTTAGCTTTTCTATTAGCTTTTCGAATTTAATTATGAGTAGAAAATCGGACAATTTTCTTAGCATTGCTTTCATCTTTTTCTCAAAAAGTTTAATCTTCTCAAATAAGAAATTTTCTTTCATGTTAAACCAAACCGAAAAGGGAATCGGATTTGATTAAATGGAACTTGATAAATATAAAACTATATAAAATAATATATAATATGTTGCGCATAAATATACGACGTCTGTAGCGCAATAAGACGGAATTCCGCATGCAAATAAATTATAAATTTGGATGCATAATCTTTTCCTTAGTGTTTATCATGTTTTGAATAAATAGCAATACAATTTTGTAATAATACGATATGTTATCGTCTAGACGAGGCAACAAAAATCGTTTTACAATCCAGGTTTAATTTTCTTTGCGTGTTAGCGCGATGGAAATATAAATTATAAAGAAAATAGTTTGTTGTTTGGTTTCGATTTTTAACAGGAAAACCTATGTAAACTTATCTCGTTTTATGCGGAAATGCTTTCAAAGCGAAATGCTATTTTAAAAATAAAAACGCAGATATTCGAATTTTCTTGTTTACAAGATCTCGGAAAATAATAAAACCGGTGGAGGAAAAATCAATACCGAACTCATAAATTATTTAATTTCTAATGTTTGTTTGCTGCAGAATTTCACCGAAGATCGCAATTAAATTTTTAATTTGGCAAAGGGTTAGGTTAATTACTCGAAAATTTTTGGTAACACAGGAAAACCCAAGATCGTCTAGGTATTTTTTTCGATATTGTCTGACGAAACGACAGCGATATAATCCCGACCGGCATTGAATGGAAATTTAAAAAAAAGTGGTAAATTTTTTTTTAATTTCCACCAAATGAAAATTCCTAATTGGATTTTTAATTCGTTCGGCGAAATTCAATAACACGCGCCGATCTCGTTAATGCGGACTTACCGACCGACCTACTCATCTTTTGAATGTAAAAAATTTGAAAAGAAAAACTTGCGGGTAATATCTACTGGCTAACTAAATAAATTCAAATTTATTTTTAGGAAATTTCAACGACGGTTATTATTGCACTACATAAAAGTCGTTATTTAAAGTATGTAGTCAAAGCTTTTAAAATATCTCAAGTACTTTCATAATAATCCTGAAGCATATCGATTTACTCTTAACTGAAAAAAAGCACTCAATCCTTAGTAATCGTTTAGTCATCCATCAATAAAATGTTTTCTCATAATATTTGCATTCATTTTATCTATGTAATCATGACATTCCCTCTGCCCTTAAAGCGATAAGCGCTACCGCCATATGCCGGTAATGTCACCTTCATTAAGCGCATCAAATTTTTGGCGCACAATCACCATTTTGGATTTTTGAAGAAACAAAATACATGGCGGCATTACGTCGATGCAAATTAAATCTTCCCGGGAGATTTTCAAAGTGAAATTCGAAAATCAAACGGTCACGCGGAGGGTCAGAAAGCTCGACGACCAACAAAGCTTTAAGTGAGGTATTCCCCCGAGTTTCAGATCGTTTCGTTTTTATGACGTTCGCTACCTTTTACTCGTTGCTTAAGTTTAATCTAAAATTTTTATTCATATTCAAAAAAAAAGAACATTTTTGGTTTTTTTTTATCGATACTCCGTGCCGCGTCAAGAGACGGAACCCCAACAACTTTATGCGAGGCAAGGTAATCTAGACGTATACTCCCTGACGTACATTTAAATTTCATAATGCAATTTTTTCGCACAAAAAGTTAGAAATTTCTTTGTTCAAGTAACAATAATTCACTATTAAAGCACAATAATAAATTGGATAATATAGTAACAAGGAAAAAAATTAAAGCGTGAAAAGCAATTTAAGCTTTTTTGGTATATATAGTAGCAAAATAATAAAATAGAAACGCTACATGATAAATTAAGCTGATGAAAACTATTGTGCCAAGATGATTATCAATTTGTTATATCTTAATTGTTAATAAATTTTACTAATACAATATTTTTCTGACGATGCACTTTTTTGTACATAATAATCAGTTTGAGATCCACAAAGCACTTATTGTTTCAAATTTTTAAAAAAATATTATTTGAGATAATTTATTGTTAATTTTATTCGGAATCGATAGAATATTAACCATTAACGTTTGTTGACATTAGATAACCTAGGTATATTTAGAAATTTATTTTTATAGTTAGCTAAAAAAAATGCTCACTTTATTCATTGTTCCAATGAATATTGTCCAATTGTTGATACAGGAATGGAAGGCAGATATTGATCGAGACTTATTAATAGTAGTTGTGTTCTTGGATCTTAAGAGAGCTTTCGAGACAATAGATAGAAAGCTGCTGATTAGGAAACTGGAAGCACTATTTGGTTTATCAGGAAATGTACTAAAGTGGATGAAATGTTACCTGTCGAATAGAAAACAAAGAGTGAAATTCCAAACGACTCTGTCAGAAGAAATGGATGTAGAAGATGGGATTCCGCAAGGAAGCATACTTGGTCCCCTACTGTTCATAATGTTTATTAATGATATGAATACGATTTTTAATAAAATAAGATTTCATTTATTTGCAGACGATACACTGGTGTACGTGAAAGGTAACGAGTTGCAAATAATTATCGAACAGCTGAATAATGAAATTGAATGGTTGGTTAGGTGATTAAATGGAAATAAATTAAAATTAAATGTGAATAAAACAAAAGCAATGATATTAGGTAAAGAAAAGTTAAAAGAAACAGCTAGAAGGCAAAAGTTAAGAATCAATTGTGAGGGAACGGACGTTGAGATAGTAGATAGCATGAAATATTTAGGAATAATCATCGACAATAAATTAAATTTTAAAAATCATATTGATTATATTTGCAAAAAGTGGGTGTACTCAGTAGATGCAGTAACTTCACATCTAGACAAACGAGACTCACTATATACAATTCAATTGTTTTACCACATTTGATGTATATTGGAACAGTGTTCTTTATGGCTAATTCAACGGAACTCAATAGAATACAAATACTATAAAATAGAGCTATGAGATCAATCTTGAAGGCAGATAGGTACACCAGGATCGGTGATATGTTGAATGAGCTTCAGTATGGTTGGATATAAAGCACATGGCGGATTACCAGGTACTATTATTTATTCAAAAGGTGGTATTAGAAAAGATGCCTCAGTATTTTGATGGGATAATCAGAACCTTCAGTGAAGTTCATCAGCATGACACCAGGAATGGGAACAAGATTGTATTACGACGAGCAAATACTACTTTTGCTCGAAATACAATCTTCTTAGGAGGTGCAGTGCTATGCAATCAGTTGCCGGAGGAGTTACGGGGCTGCACAAACATAGATATATACAAAAGACAACTGAAGAGTTACCTTCGGAAGCATTTAAATTTGGTGCAAATTTCTTTATTTTTTAATCTGTAAATTTTTGTATTATATATTTTTTCTTTCTGTGTACATATGTTTTATTGTTTGTATTATTGTACAGTTATGTATTATGTATAGCCAAAGTGGCTAAATAAACGATTTATTATTATTATTATTATTAAATTTAAGTCGATCTCGATCTCGCTGTTTGCTTATTATTCAAATGCACTTGAATTATCTCAAGGTAAACCTCTAAGATTGCCTACATATACTTATTATATTTGGTTTATGCACAACTTCAAAAAAATCAAAAGATCATGTTTAGACCCTTAAACTAAGTTTTTCGTAATAAAGTATTCTAAATTATATTGATATTTAACAGAACAAAACAAAACAAAAAATTTATGAATTATTATTATCATTTCATAAAATAAATTTTCCGCAACAACACTCGCAGTTGACATCCCAAAGTTGACGTTTCCCGGGAACTGCTACTTTACCGCTTTGAAACAATAAAGGTAAAACTTTCGCTCGCTGCTCCAAATTATTAATTGTGAATTAAATACGCGTTGTTCGTATCTAAGACAATGTGCAAACAACCTTCACTTTGTTTATATGTGGAAGTAAAAATAAATTAGCAAACTTAACATTGAAAATAATAGAACTGATGCTATTGTAGAAAAAATAAGGATGAGGTAGTGATTTATTGAAGTTTCCACACCACCCGTAAAATGGTACAGCTGCTGTCAGTTCGAAATTATAAAAATTACATTTCAAGACAAAATTTTGCATTTTCATTTTCAGAAAACATAAAAAACAGAAATTAAAATTTTCGGATTTGAAATCTGACCGAAATTCTTCCGAACGAAGGACCGACAGCTTGAATTAAAAAATGTTAAAGCTAGACACTGGAAGTGAGAAGAAAAAAAGGCAGAATCAAAATTTTCCATTTTCTCCATAATCTGCACTTCCAGAAATCGAAATGTGCTTAATTTTACAGATTCGATGAACCATTATCGACAGTTTTCTCAACTTTTAAAGCCGAATCGGAATTTATAAGATAAAATTGGGTCAAAAATAAAAATATATATTTTGAAGCCAGAATGTAATTTATTTAGTAATATAAAACGATTCATTTATTAGGAACTTGAACTTTATTGGTTATCCATTAATCTTTGAATGTCGACTTGAAGAAGGTCAATTTATTGACAAGTTAATTGTGTCTCCACTACAAATACTTTTAAATGAAAAATTATCGAAGACATTTGACTTAATTAATTTAATTTAAACACCAAATCGGAAGGCAAAAGCGCACAAGAAAAGATTTTAACTCTTTTTGTTTTGGGCTCTCCAGAAGGATATGCCGATTTATGGTACCTATATTGTGTTGTCCTCATAGTAAAACATAAAACAGGAAATATCATTAGTTGCACAATTGCCGACACTTGTTGCCCGACGGTCCGTTTGTTATTTATAATTTAGAGTAATTGTATGAATTGAAATAAACACGCAGACCACTTTATTTAGTTTTTCGTATTTATTACTTGCTTATAGCTTCTTTTAAATGCTAAGCTATATTCAAGACGGCCCAGTTTATGATGGGCTGCCATTTTTCAGTGTTGTATTAAATCCTTTGGATTTAAATTTTAATTAATAGTAAAATGTGAAGGAAGCGGACTCGATGAAAAATTGGTCTAGACAATTATCATATAATTTCGTGGTGCACCTCGATAAGAATTTCTACAACAATTATTACTTAGGGTACACCATAATTAGAGAGATATTAAAAATTATAGGATACTTTTTAACCAGAACTTGTAATTAAAAGCACCTAATCATTGGGAAGTACACACGTTTATCTATCATTTGGGGTAGATAAGAACAAAACATTAGGCTCTTTATTAACACAAAATAGCTATTTATGCAACAAGTTGTAAAGGCAATTTTTTTAACCTGAAACAATAAGCAAGACTACGTAGACACGTCATTTTTCATCAGAATTTGAAAAAATTTTTTATTGATCATACCGATGGATGGTTCGGTGTGCCCGGTCGATGTGCTACCGAGTGGAACGTCGAAAAGAAAGAAAGATAACATTTTATTGACCCTGATCTACGTTTTAATTTTAAAGAGGTTTTTGTTTTAATTATCCACGTTAAAAGTACCTATATCCATCATTAGTGAGTGACACCTAAAATGTCCACGAGTTTGTTGTGTTTTTTAAACTTCCACCTCTGCATGCGACCTCAAAGTGATTGACATTTTAATGTAATTTGATTTAAGACGTCTATTATTGATTACACCTGTAATACTACACAACATCATGCTAAGCTAATTACTTTTAATAATGGTTCGACATTTGAAGTGTGATTAAAAAACAAATTTTATAGCAGTTATAATCAAAATCCAATATAAATAAAAATCAAATTCATAATAATAATTATTCACTAATATTTATTTTCTTTTTTCTTAAAAATATTCTTTTTATTTAAGAAAAAATTTTTACTTGAAAGCAAGTGCATGAGCGATATTAAAACCCCGCAATTTACTTTTAAACATTTTTCCCTTAGTTTCTCCCAATTAAGTTTCCAAATTAATTGACAAACTAAAAATATAATTTAAGCCGAAAGTTTAATTTAAAAAGTTATTTAATTTAAAATGAATTTAGCTGCCAAAGCAATTACAAATTATTGTGCATCAAACATTGGCACTCTCTAATTATTCGGTTTTCAAATTACTAAAATAATTTGTTTTGTTACAGAATTATTCATGAAAGTGGGTTTACTAGTGAAGATTTTAAGCAATATCGACCAGTAGTATATAGCAACACTATCCAATCTCTCGTAGCTATTCTTCGGGCGATGCCCAATCTTGGAATTGGTTATGGAAATAATGAAAGAGAGGTAAGCAATGTTATTTTAAGATATAATTCGATATACACGTGAGTAATACAAATTAAAATCGGATGTGGCATATTTCTAATTCGGACGAGTTTTCATGGAAAAGTCCGAGCATAGTGTATCCGCTATATGGACGGCCAACAAAAGCTCTGCTTTACATTTTTAAATATTTACGTAAACTATGAATTTGTATTTCGAGTTTATTTTTCTTGTTTAAACAAACGCAGTTGATAACAATCATTGAACTTCTATTTTTTTTCAAAAGTGAAAGAATTTTCAAAAAGGTTAAAAGTAATTCAATAATGTATAGTTGGTAGTTCGCGCCAATAATGGCAACCAAATCGATTTTTACACTGTACTTCTATGGTTACACAATTTCGCGATCAACAAGTGATCAGGCTTTTCTGTACAGAAGCCAAAGTACAAAAACATAAAATTATTTAAACCATCCATGTAAATGTTTTCTGAGCTTCAAATTCAAATTGATCCATTCAACAGACTGATATTTGTTCCTCAATTTTAATTAGAATTCTTCGATTACCACTTCAATCCACTTACACGGTTACTGTAGTTTTTTAAACCGAGATATTTCAATGGTTTTGATAGCTTTCATGAGGAAACAATTGCAGAAGAAGACCGCTACAAAAAAGAAAATCGCACTTGGGCGTCAAAGATATCAAAAGCTTGTGTGCGAGTTAACGAAAAAATAAAACGAAATCGGAAGGAAATGATTGAAAATTCAGCGAGTAATCTTATTCAGCAATAGTTTTATTTTTTTAATTTTTCCAAGACACATAAATCCAAAAATATTATTTGGAAAAAGATAATTCGATTTAGAATTTTCTTTCCAAGTTAGAAAACTTGCAACCCTTCGTTTATAGTTCTCATAAACCATGATCACGGCGTATAAGTCCTTCAAAAAAGTTTCTGCTTTATTAAATTTGTCGCGATACTTTTTTCAATATCATTTATTATTCAATTTCTTTTTATTTTCCGCAAACATTACGTACCTACCCAGATACTAAATCAATATGGGTCACGGTAAGATTCCAATTTTTGCACTACCTCCTACACGACTTTTTATTAGTTAACCCAAATTTTAAATTGCCGAATTCGTAATTCAGCTCGACCTGTATACTTATTCCTCTCCATAAAGCTTCTTTGCTTATCGGGCTTCTGGATGAATATAATCGACATCGTCTGATCTATATCTTATTTTTACTGATGATTTTGCGTTTTTAACTTCAAACCAAATTCGGAGGAAATAAGAAGGTAAATATTTTTTGTGATACTTGGATATACTACAGTTTTAACATAGAATTGAGGGTTTCGTGAGCAACTAAGGCGTCGTCGACCTTAAAGTATCGATTACTTAAATAACAAACGTGAAAATTTTGACATGAACTAATAAGGTAAATCGTTTGATTTCGTGTGCAAAGTGAGATATTTCTTGAATAAATTGTGTGAAAAAAATGTAGGTATACTTAGTTCACAAAGTATTGATTTTGTGACGTGGATTATTCTGGACAATATTTTAATGAGAACTCCGAGTTGTGCAATATAATTCTGATGTGGAAAATTTGATAGAAACCTGTTGATTTTGCAAGATATCCACTTTTGTCTGAACCTCTTATACTTCGTAACACTACGACGATTTAATTGTTACCCAAAGATAATTATATTGTTCTGTTTTAGATCGATGGAAAAATGGTTTTCGATGTCATTCAACGTATGGAAGACACGGAACCATTTTCAGAAGAACTTTTAGCCGCAATGAAGCGGCTATGGGCAGACTCGGGTGTGCAGGAATGTTTCGGTCGTTCTAATGAATATCAATTAAACGATTCCGCAAAATAGTAAGTCAAATTTCATGTAGGCACTCTGACTAACGGGTAAATATTAGAAAATCACTCAATCATACATTATCTTAACGTTTCGTTATAGAAATAGAAAAATCAATCACTATATCCGTGATGGGGTAACGTTTAACGTGATGAAATTACTTTTGAGTTTCGAGTCGATAATAATTTTTATATATGATTGAATTTCCATTATTTCGATTTGAAATATTGCTTTTTAAATAATTGCATATTATATTTAATATAATAACGAATAATCTTTTGCAGCTTCTTGGATGATTTAGACAGACTGGGAGCAAAAGACTACCAACCTACGGAACAAGATATTCTTCGTACTAGAGTTAAAACCACGGGGATTGTAGAAGTACATTTTTCATTCAAAAATCTTAATTTCAAGTAAGGATTTTTGAAAAAGTTAACGTCTTACGTTCTGATCCGTACGTTTTTAGATTATTCGATGTCGGTGGGCAAAGATCCGAGAGGAAAAAATGGATACATTGTTTTGAAGATGTAACGGCGATTATTTTTTGTGTTGCCATGTCCGAATATGATCAAGTCTTGCACGAAGATGAAACAACAGTAAGTACCTATATTATTATTCTAATAACTTTTCCAAATAAAAAAGAAACTCCCCTGTTAAATAATAATAATTATATTATTAAGGTTGCAGTACCTGCATAACTTTTACTTTCAACTGTTAGATGTCGTTGAGTACTATGTTATACTGCCCCCAGGAAAAAACTAATAGAGAAAATTATTATGTTGTATAAGACCGATGGTCGGTTCATAGAACATCCATCATCGTCTAGACTCTCGACAGCTCGCTGTAATAATTAAAATATGAATCGATAAGATTTAATTACTTCCGTAGTATGTTAATAACACTTGTTAAAAATGTAAATTCGATGTATTCATTGGTTTCTTTTTACTTTCAGAATCGAATGCAGGAAAGTTTAAAACTATTCGACTCAATTTGTAACAATAAATGGTTTACCGACACATCTATTATTCTTTTCTTAAATAAAAAAGACTTGTTTGAAGAAAAAATTAGAAAATCGCCGCTTACGATATGTTTCCCAGAGTATGCAGGTATGTACGTTTTGCCCAAATCGAGCAGGAGGTATAACAAACTATACTAACTTGGTTTTTTCGATATCGAAAAAATGTTTAACATGTCCCTCCAATCTCCAACCAAACATGGTGCATATTGCATAATTAACGATTCCACATTCATCAAATTGATGTTTTTTGCACCTAACAACGGCCGTCCATTAAATTGCAAATTTACGTTGCGATTTATGATGATCATCGTGTTTTCCAAAATCAATTTTTCAACCGTAAAAACAACCTTATCTTCTCTGCAATCATTAAACGGAATAATTTTTCATGTAATCTGCAATAATTAATTACATTGTTTTAGCATATAACACTTTTTGTAAGGTCGTTGAACTAACATTAAAATTTGCGATTATTCAAGCTCAACTTTTATGATGACCCCGTAAAAAAACATTTTCATTTTGCGCTTAAAAATTGAATGTTTTTAAAATAATAAACACCAAAACTACTTCATCCAATTTTAAAAGCGCTTGAGAGTATTACAGAAGATACCTGAAGGTTTAAAGAACTTTAAATTGAAAAGTCAAATAAGGTTTTAATTTAATCCTTCTATTTGACTAGTTCATATGCAAAATGTTGTGCAATTCAGTTCTGTCGAAAGTGTTTTGTACGTTTTTCTAATTTAGAAATTAAAAAGTAATTCAGAAATGATATTTCTGTTTGCATTTTTAATTAAAGCTGGTACCGATTTTAATATGTTCCTTAATCCTTAATAATGCAAAATAATAATTATTATGTGACACAATCACATTCAAAGAGGAAGATCCTCAAAGGTCTTCGCCCGGTGGAGCAGTCGGATTTAAAACTCTAAAACCATACAGAATTAGTGTTTCCTATTCTGCAGTAAACCTAAAGAATGGCCATATCACCGAAACTATTGACGTTTAGATACCAATAGTTAAGTGTTGTTTTAAAGAGCTTGAATTTTTCCACAAACCAGATTACAACTCTATATTATCTAAAATAAATAGCTTTCGAGTTATCCATTAAATTGATTAAAGAAATGATATTAAAAAATTCCAAGTTTTATTATGTTCTTCTTGCAAACTCTGTATCTTTCTTTACTTAATTTAATTCATAATCCGATAGCTGTTGATTTTCGACTATAAAACTCTATATTATCATCTACTTTAAATAATGTTGTCTCAGATTTTGAAGATTGAAGTAGAGCAATCTTAGTTTTTGAGGTAATTTTTGCAATTTACCTTCTACAAACTCCCCAGTAAAAAAACGATATTTTGACAACCAACGACATTTGCATTTTGAAGATTGAGGAACATTTTAAAATAATTAACAGGTTTCAGCAGTGCAAACATAATAAATTTTAAATTTGAACAGCGGACTACTATATCAGGTTTCCCTTTATAGTGAACCAGCACGTACCACGTTGCCTGTTAATTTATAATTTTCACGATTTTAAAAATAACTTACTATGACTTTCAAAAAAGTCTCTTGAAAGTCATGTTATCTTTAGTTAGTAGATTTTCCTCTGGGTTTCCTGGATTTGTCGCGATTTGTTTCGAATCGATATAATTACAATTATTTTCTCATTTTTACCCCATTTGCAAGATTTCCCATCACCCTTAACTGCCTCATTTTCTATTTGTTGTCGTCACCCTCACACCCTCGCTCATAACTTTCCCTTCTGTTAAACGCATACACACACAGTTTGGTCCCCGTTAATAATTAGTGCCAAACTTGCCTCCCACTGATATCACGCAATTTTTGTCATGCAATATTTTTTCTTGGTGATTTTAACGAATTGTAACTTTGTAGGGGCACAAGAGTATGGTGAAGCAGCCGCTTACATTCAAGCACAGTTCGAAGCAAAAAATAAATCCACTACCAAAGAAATTTACTGCCATATGACGTGTGCTACGGACACGCACAATATTCAATTTGTTTTTGACGCCGTCACGGACGTCATTATTGCCAACAATTTGCGCAATTGCGGCCTCTATTGAACACCTCGTGTTTATTATTCCTTATCTCAAACTATAAAGGACTTTAGTCAATGGTTGAAATTAAAATTTTGTGAGTGAGCGATACTTCTTGGTAAGTTGATTTTCCGGTTCAACATTTTGCTATATTAAAATTTAAGTGACGAGTACACCTATGACGACGCGATTGGAAGATGTTGAAACGTAACTACAATAAAAATATACAAGTACCAAAGCTCGATAAGTTAAAAAAATTATTGTCTTTTGTTATAATATTCGATTTATTTATTTTAACGAGTTTATAATTTTAACAAATTAGTGGTAGCTTTCTTGTGCTTGTTGTTAGGATTTATAAGGGCGCATTTGTTGTTTGCAATGTTGGGAAGTACGCTCGTCGAATGTTTATATTTTTTAAAAGAATAATTAAAACCTGCAGATTGTAAATTTCCATTAGCTATATTATTATTATTATCATCATCTCTACTTTGAGTTGACACAAACGTGGTTCGCACACATAGTTTTAAGATTACCGAAATTTTTTGGGTGCACGTGCTTTTCAAAAGCCCGACATTGTTAAACAAGTGATAAAAAAATTTTGTGCAAAAGAATGTGTGATTGTATTTTAAGGATGAATGTAAACGTAGTGCCATAGACGATACGATGCATTTATATAAATGTGTTATTATATTATTATATTAGTTTTTGTTTTTCAAATTTTATGTTTATATCTATTTTAATTTTTTATATCTCTATTTTGATATATGTATATCTCTTTTTATTAAAATAAGTTGTATAAAGTAGAATTTTTTACGAGATGTGTTCGAACAATGAAGACGAAAAACAATCCCGATTGTTTGCATTAAGGTTTGTAATACTAAAAAAATATAATATTATAATCTTCCGATTAGTTGGTTTGTAGGAGTTTGGAGATTTGTACGCCTTTGGATCTCCGTACCGCGCTCGATAGATTTTTTAACCAATCTTCTTCTATTGTTTTTGCTAACACGAAAAGCAGCACCAACAAGGGGAATCCCCTTTCGGTTAAAAAATCGGCAAACGCGCAAGACGATCAAATTTTTAAATATTATACACGGCGACCAATTCTGTATTATCGATGTAAATACCGCATGTTGCCATGTTAGTGTCCTTGGCAAATCGACCATAATGCATTCAATATGTCGTGCTTATAATGCGTAGGTACCTACTATTATTATAAAAAAACAAAACTATTTTTATTAATTTAGAATTTGTACAAATTTCAAACGAGATAATGTAAACTACTACAAAAACACAAACAATTTAATATTTGTACCTACTATTATAATAAATTATTATTAATGGGTATTTGAAGCGATATGTTATAGTATCTTTGTTTTGCGAACGCGACTCGTATAAAAATTAACTTTAAAAAATGTGAAAGATGACTATTTTTTAATTATTTGTATTACTATTATCTATTATTAAATTTAGGTACATGTTACCAGTAATTAATAACGTGGAACCAAATCATTAATTTTTGGCTCAAAATAGTGATTTATATTATAATACAATATAATAAGTAATATTTAAAAAAAAATAATATATGAACTGCTAAAAAGTAAGCATAATTTTATGTCTTGTGTGTTTTATTATTATTTCATAAATGTGGTTACTCTTATCATACCCAGTTGAAATTTGTTTATGTACTGTAATGTATAATAAACCTACCAGAAAAACAAAAAATGATTAAAAACGATATTTAAGTCATGAATTACGCTATACTATCAGATTATTGTGTAAATAAAAAAAATAAACAAATATATGGAAAAATTAGCAATTGATATGTAGCTAAAATTAAGATGTTACTAATTTTTAATTTGAGTGAGCATATTACGTGACATTCCTACCTCTTCTTTGTTTCTTTATCGATCATTAATTTCTTCTATTCTTTTTCGTTCGTATTGAAACCGCATTGTGAGAAGTACATATACAAAAAGTTTTAGCAAGAATGATAATGGGAATTAAATTACGTACTAAGATTTTCATAAATAAACTGCGTAACTATTCTAATACACTTTATATCTCTTGAGTATGCACTAACAGATAACAATCATTTATTAATAACTAAGGGCTTACATACTTATGCATTTAACAAACTACAATAGAAATCAATTCACTAATCGAGAGCTCGTTAAGCAAGGGTTCGATTAAGTTTCGGGGTATAAAATATTACAAAATAAGATGGTTTTGTGCGGGTTCACGAGCCGATGGAACAATGATTTTCGTAAATTTTATCATCGTCCTTCTCATCTCGTAATCAGAATTTTTTCGTATTAGCAACAAGCGCCAAACAACAAATTAACTTTTATTTTTTTATTATTTGGCGCGGTCGGGTCTATCGTAAGTTAGTGTAAACTTAATCGGACCCGCGTTTATTTATATTAATGATCTGGTAAAAAAATGTAAATAAAGACTTTGAATTGTTGCTTATGCCGAACAAAAATCGGAAGACTGTAGTAGTTAGAATTAATTTTCTTCAAATTTTTTAATGTGCTTGTTGTAAAAAAAATAATTTCTTGCGACATTTTGCGAGTGCAATTTTAAGTTTAAAATTTAAATGAACTTGTAAATCGATGAGCATGGCGAAACTATCCGACTCAATGGTTATATCTTGTAAATACAGAACTATTGATTAAAATTTTTGAAAAACTACCTTGATTGGGTTGAGTTTAATAATATGTAAAGGCGAAAAAATTCCAAACTTTTGTATTAATTAATTAATTATTATGTTAAGTTTGTTGATTAATTTTTAAAACCAACTTTTGCATTTATATTATCACAATTTCATGTTTCTAAACACTCTTTACTAATAATGCTTAATGTATTGTATTTCTCTGCTTTAAAATAAAGTATTAATTGAGCTTTACAAAATTCTTGTTTTTGTAAAGGTCGAATAATATTCTAACGATAGTTATTATTATTATTACTACTACTATCAGGGTGTTTGGAAAGTAACGATTACAAGTTATTACAAAAGTTACTTTCCGAACAACCCGCAAGTACATAATATATATTTCTAGTCAAGAATTTTAGTTGGTATTTTTCGGCTATGTTTTGTATTCCATTTAAAGGGTGAAATAAAATTAATATGTAACACGCCATTGTTTTCATGCTCACACACACGCAGAACGGTAATATATTATGACAAATAATTTGGTTGGCAAAAGCCGGTGATGATTTTTAAATATATCCTTCCCTATAATTAATTTATTGTGTTAATTATAATAATCCACGTTCTCATCGTATTAGTAAACTTACACTAGTAAATTTAACATCTTTCTACACAGCTAGTGAAAATGTAGTCCAAAATGGACAATAACCGAACTTATTAGTACTCTATTTAGAAGTGCAGTTTTTTAATTATTATAACGTTATATTTTTATTCAACTAAATGTAATATATAAAATTTATAATTATTATTATTTATATCGTGATTATAATATCTGCGCTCTACTAAGACGACAAAAACTATTAAGTTATAAAGCGTACATGTTGTTTGAGATTTTACAATGGGATCAAGACGCCGAGAGCGCCAAAAATCCCATTGCTTAATCTAAAAGATTGTCTCAAATCGAAAAAGTTAATATTTTTATCGAATTTATTCTCTGTAATTTTAACGTCCCATGATTTAAAACATATCTCTTGATTTACCTTCCAAATTAATTTCAAATTCAAAACAAAGCTCATAATCATGGGACGTTTACATGTTCTCGATCAGTTTGCACAGCGTAAAATATTGATTATTAGGTACATTGTTGCTTAGTTGTGAAATAATAAATAATTAATAATAAGATAATCTAGTATTTCGCAGTAAATAATGTACATGTTTTCCAATATCAACTAAATGTAACATTCATAATAGAGATTGTTCTCTTATTGTATGTTTGTTTCTCTGTGATGTGAATACAAAATAAATTTTACCCATTTCGACCAATCATTTTCCTTAATTTACACTCCATTTTGTAAGAAGCAAAAAAGTTAAATACTCAAAATCACTTGGCCTACTTCCTAATAATACAAGAATTATTATTGAAAAAAGTAAATTGAGCAATTTGCGTTTTATAATTAACTTTTTTTTTTACCTAAATGTGAAAAGTAATCCTGACATAAGAGCTTTGTGCGAAAAGAATTTTAGAATTTTAAAATATAAAATACTCAATAAAGAATTAAAATCACTGTAATTCACAACTCGACTTGGAAAATGCTTGGAGTGCCACATCATGTCACCTAGGTCATTTTAGACCTAGTCCAGGTCTGCAGCTTAAAGAAATATTGATTTTTATGGAACAGTGATATGACTGCTATACTCACTTTATTCTATTCCGTTCCTTCATATAACACATACACTACAGCATGACTTGTAAATTTGAACGGACAATATTTTAGAAAATAAATATGAAAGTTAGCACGTGATCCTTGTAATACAATAAAGGAAGATTATATAAAATCATTTTGAAACTAGATGTAGATTATATTTTATGTAATGAAGCGCATTTGGCGACTCAGGATTCTACACATATAAATGTGCAGTTAAAGGTAGGTGCATCAAATATTCCAGTCTATAAATAATATTCTAATGAATCGTAAATAATTTCAAAAATTTTAAAAATTAATTAGATAAGCAGGTTCAAAAAAAGTCAAATATACCATAAAAACATTTACATAGAAAAAAAAATAACTTACAAATTTAAACAAACTAAATTTTATATCAATTCTTCCATTTCTATACGTTTACGTTTCTTGTGATTTATGACCATTTTTGCGGCCTGCAAAGGAGCCGTCGTTTCTACCAACCAACTATTCAAACGCGTCCTTGCAGCATGTCCATCCTGAAATAACTGTCGCTCCAAACTGTCTAATCGATTTGGCACCGTAGGATCAGAATTTGCATTGTCAACCAAATCCATTAAGTTTCTAAATCTCGTCTGAAAAGTCTACAAAAATTTTACATGAAACATCCCAGTTAAAGTTTCGTATAATAACCTACCTGCACCAGAGTGTTTGATAAATCTCCATGTGGATCTAAATATTTAACGTGGGAACCAAGTTCGTAAAAATAAAGACCAAACTTATGTAAATCGATAGCCGACGCGTCAGCTTTCAAAATTTCCCTGTAAGCTTCTCTGTAAACTTTCGGTAGAACAGCCGAAACGACAGGTTGTCGTCCGGCGGTTAACTGATTGATCAACCACACCGGTAATTCCAAGGTCGTACCAGCTTTTAAATCGTTATCTTCGGTAGATAAATTCATTTTGCCTTAAAATAATTATTTTATTATCACGGATTATTAAAAACTTTTGAATAATATAACCTCACCTAGTTTTGGTACGTTGACCAGAAATTTACAAGGCATTCGCTCTTGTGTTGCCAAAATATCTTCTATCGAAAAATAATTTGGATTGTACGAACAAGACCACGGCATTTTTATATGAAATTAGATAGTTCTGTATTGTTTAGAAAAGTTTCTTTAATGATATTTGTAATTTGTAACCTCCACCACATCTGTCACTTTTGAATTTCGATAGCGGCGCCACCAAACGACAACTGTCAGCGACGCGCACTGAAACGTATTTATTTAAATTTCGAAATTTTAAGTGAGTTTTGTGCTTCAATAAATCAAGTAAGTTTATAATATTATTTATTATTTGCAAGCTTAGGCCCAGTTTTTCGTGAGTTCAATGGTTAATTTTGAATTTTGACCAATCGGGGAAGTCATAAACATAGGTTAACTCTTGAAGTTGGGTTAACGCACAATTGAAAAACTGGATCCTAGAAAAGTGGAAATAAAAAGGAAACACATAAAATTATAAAATAGTTTATTCTAAGCAATACGAATAAAATAAACTTAAAACTATTATTGCCACTACCAGCCTATAGTTAGACATCCAGAGGAAACTACTCGCATAAAAAATGTACCAACTGCATGCAAATTGGTAGGTGCTTTTTAAAAGGTAATAAAATTGCTAAAAATTATTTAAAATACGTAAACAAATAAACCAATAATTACATAATAATATAAAATACATAAATATAAGCAACATTTTGACCATTTAAAAAAATTATATAAGAACAAGAACCACGATTTGTACATTAACTTAGAAACTAGCAGTGTACAAAATCACCTACTCTTTAAGTAAGAAATCTTACATACAAATTATAACAGAAACTGTTATATTAAAATAAAAGTTCATACGAAACTTTTATAAAATTGAGCAACACCTTAACCACCTACTTATTACCACTAAACCAAAATATAATAACAAAACGTCGATAATACAAAATACAACAAACTGCCATTCGAATAACGCAACATCTTTCTGCGATACAAAAGAGATCGGGGTTATTCGGTTTAGCACTTTGTCGCATCCCAATTTGTCTTATAACAATTAAATAACAATATTAAAAATATGGGTTAAGTCAATGCTAACACCCTGTACAATTTTTGAACCCACTTTGGTAAACAATTACTTTTATCACGTCATTATATACAATAACAATTAATAAATTTTTAAGCTCGCAACGTGTAAAAATCAGTCTGTTTGTACGAAGGCAGATCATATTGGCAACAATAATCTCACAGCCTACTCATAAGCACTCTGTTTAACTCTTAAAATACAATTAAATATTTTTTGGGGAAAATAATGGCCCACGTTCGTTTTAGGTCCTCTTACAACTTTGGCACCAATTTTTATTGCAAAACCTTTGTTGTCATTCTGGTGAAACTAATTCAATTGTGATGTATTTCTTTTTTAAATATGTACAAGAAGATATTGTACAACGCACTTTTAACAAACAAAAGTCACTTTAAAATTTTTAATTAAAAAATAAAAACGGAAAATTTTCTACACTTAAGCCATAAAACCCTTAAAAAAACGACACTAAAATGGAGTTTGCTCTTGTTCCAGCTTAGGCTCCTGTTTAAATGGCATGTGATATGTATCATCTCCCATTTGTTGAATGTCACGTACCACCAACACGTTAGCATTTCCGTCGTTTACGATCGACTGAGGAGATGCTATGCACCCGTTGGGCAAGAATTGATCACTAGGACTATGGCACTGATTTGCACCTGGAGGAGTGCTCGGATCGTCCGACGAATCGCTGTGATTGCTTTGATAATTATTAGATGCCGGTTGCATTATGGTGGGTTGACCCAAGTTATCGATGGTTGCACCTAAAAATAAAAATGAAATAAAAAACTAAATCCTGACAAAAACTTATCCTAGCTTACTAACAAAAACCAGCAAACTATAAACTTGGTAAAATAAAAATTAAATTAAAAGCAGCTTAACAAACAATAACTCAGGGGCCCTATTTTCAAGCTCACTTGACTTTATTCGTATGCAAATCATCACGTTTTGATCAATTAGAGAATGCAATGCAAATATTGTGAGCTTAAGAATAGCACCCCCGGGATTTACTGAGAGCTAATAAAATAATTTTTTAAACAACTTTTTTGTGTTTGCTTAGCTGGTCAAATTTTAAATATTAATTGTAAGTTTTTTTTAAAATACTGCAAGTTAAGTGAACTGATGTATATTTGTATGTAAACTTACAATTAATATTTACTTCGTGGATTAAATATTATTTTAAAACAAAACCAAATGTGCAACAATTTTTGTGAGACTTGAAGCAAGGAAAACCTATTTATTTTTTGGTATTTTTAAGCATAATTAAAAAGCCCAACCAAGCAAATTCGTTCTTTACTTTCCACAATTTTACAGTGTTCTTCCAAGATTTGCTTCGCAATTTATACAAAATTCTGTTACAAAATTTAATAATACAAAATAAAAAGTGCCAAGTAAAATTGATCAAGAATCCTGGATATTCCAGCTATAAGAGAAAAGAAATTTTTATGTGATTTTTTTCTTTTATATATCAGTGTCCTGTGCAACATTTCATTGTCTTCTTCTTGGCCTTCTTCCGTTCATTGTTGAACATAGATCTCCTTTAATCTTTTCCAAACTACCTTGTCGTGTAGTTTTACAAGTTGTCTCGAATATAATATATTATTTTCTTCTACTTCCTCTGTTCTTTAGTGTTTTTGGGAAGATTTTTGTTTTTTATTAATTTCTAAATCTATGTTTTGAAAACTATGTATCGGATTTGCATTAATATTTTTTGTTTCATCCCAAGGCCCCTGTAAATGGCGACTGGGGTGTTTGTAGGTATATCTTTATCTGCTAGTGTTGACATCTTTCCAAAATTCGACAAACACAACTTTCGGAATAAACAAAATCCGGAGACAAAAAATATTCAAAATTTTTCAACATGCAAATTTATTAGAAAATGATGATTCTTTTGCCAAAAAATCACATGCACATGCAGAGTTACTGATCCACTACATAATTTATTTTTAAATTATGGTTTCTACGATGGCGGTTGGGCCATATACTTACTGTCCCTATGCATCTTTTTCGGCACGATGAAAGGCGTTAACTGGGTACAGAAAGAAGTGCCTAGGGACAGAAATGGCCGTTTAGATTTTCTTAAAATAATAACAATAATAAACAATGCCCAATCAAGTAAATGTAACTATAGTAAGCAACCACACTTCATAAAGAATTTTACAGGTAAAATTTTAAATACCAAATGCTAATATCAAAATTTCCTGTCATACATACAAAATAATGCTCCATTTACAAGTCAAATTAAGGAGCAGTACAAAAAAAAGAGTTGCACATTTATAACAAACTGCATATTTTATTTTATTACACTTGGAAACATAAAAATTAGTCAATTGGAACTTGTTAAGATCTTAAAAACGTCTTGTAGCAATTTTAAAATTCCTAAAAGTTCCTCGACCATTCCTTCGACATTCACATCAAATTATGAAATAATATTTACCTCCCAAAAGCATTTCCTGTAAAAGATTGTCAATGTGTGCTACACCAAATAATTTAGCAAATTGAATTTGTTCAATCATTTGCCAAGTAATTGACTGAAGTGCTGGAAGTGTTAATAATAATTCACCAAATCGACCTCGACTATCGTATTGTCTATCGCTTATGTAATCTTCCAAGTTGACTTGAATTTGGTAACGCAGTTGTTTGATGCGTGCCGTGTCGCTAAGACCTTTTGCATCTGTTAAAATATAAAATTTATTGTGTTAATTCGGTTTAAAAGCCAATTCGCTAAAAAAGAACTTTCGTAATTATATAATAAGAACTGTTAAAAGATAATACTAAAATAATTCCATCAAATTCTTATTTAATTACGCCAGTGACCTTCGTCTGAAATTCACATTAATATAAAATTAGAAATTTGCATTTAACGAATAAGAAAATAAGGTAAAATTTTGCCTTGAAAGTAAATTTTTAAATTAGCTACTATGCATTGTTCTATTAGTTTGATAAATTAAGTAATTTTCGTAGATATTTTTATTCGAAGCAGAAATTACCCGAGCAAACATTCCTTTAATTTGAAGAACTCGCCACCACTTCCAGAGTATTTTTCATAATTTGAGAAAAAAGACATATAAGATCAAAATAATTTGAAAAATGAAGCTGAAAATCGGAATCCCTTGAGAATATTAATTTAGAAAGAAATAGGCCGGGAGTTGAATTAATTATTCGTTTTAAAATATTTAGAAAAACGTTTTCAATTTCTATAATAAAATTTTATTCAAATTTCTTTTCCTGTTAACTGCATAAACTTATAGATAATTTATGCATTTATTTAAAAATTTTCGCATTTTACTTGATAAAATTGTAATTAATGTAAAAATTATGAGCTTCGTTAGCTTTTTTTCAATTTTAAAACTTTCTTGTGATATCGATAATAATAAATTTTTAGAAATACTCGATAGGTATATCTACCTAATAAAATAGTAATAAAAATTTTGCAAAAACCAGTTTACCAAATGTTTGATAATAGAAAACTGGTTGCATTTGGCAATACAATTTATTACTAGAGTAGCAAATGCATTTTATTCGTTCAATAAAAAGATACTCACGTGGGTCAAAAAATACGATGGCTTTGAGACATGCAAATTCGGTATCGTCCACTTGAACTGCCGTCATTGGTTTCACAAGTTCGTCCATAATTCGAATTCCTACCCTCGAGATATCCAAATCGGGAGCCACTCCTGGTAACACCACTGTGTTCAAGACGCGATACACAAAAAATATTAAATGCTAATACATTTATATGTGGAATTATTATTTTTAAAAGCGTGCCAATTAAATAAAAATAGTTTGATTACCATTTTTTCCAATGCAATAACAAACGAGGTAATGAAAACTTGAAAATCCAGTTAATTAAACCTTAAGTAGCAAACCAAAGCGTTAAGTAAAATAATTAAGTGCCGGCGTTAACAAAATATGTATCTCAAGGTTGTGCATTTTATTTTAAAAACGTTAAAGTTAGAAATTAATTATTACCAAAACCCACAAATAGTATTAAATCAAAATCGTGTTAGTTACACCGGGTCCATTGGAGAAATGAATACAAGAAAGGTAATTATCAGTTAATCCAACACCACAGGTCTCTCTCATGTATTTTTTGCCGTTTAATTAAAATAATCAAGAGAATATTGGCGTATTACTGTTTGTCGTTGTACCAAAACCGTGATAGTGCACCTGTCATGATGTTTTTTAAATTTTAAAGATGGAATATGTTAACTATATACGGAACGCCAGTTCCAGTTCGTTAGAAATATGTATTTAAAAACCGTTGAGTTCGTGAAAGCAAGCAGAAAAGCTGTTTTTTGCAGTTTTTCGAGAAAAAAACGGGTTTTCTGCACAAGTCCATCGTTTTGGACTGATCCTCGTGGGTTATTGTTACATGATGTGTTATTTAATTAATGCGCTTATAAATGGATTAACGAAATTCCCTAATTATTAGAAAACCGTCGATTAAAATAAAAATGCTATTCCTATATTATTGTGTAATCGCTAAAAAATTACCAACAAACAGTGAATGAATAAAGCTCCCAAATTCTATTAAGACATCAGTTAGGATACCACGAATACAGAGTAGTAGATTTTTCCTAATCTTACTTGATGGACGTTTCTGTTCAATCCGAGCATAATTACAATTTAAACGAGTATTTGATTTGCTTGGAAAAGTAAAAATAGGAAAATGACGGATGATAATATTATAATAATATGAAATAATTAGTTGAAGGTTTCGATAATAATTTTAGAGTTATCCTTGATATCCTATCTTACTATTAATAACAGGTTAAAGAAGCCTCGTCATGCAGTTCACTACTTACTGATTTATTCAATTGCTTGTTTTATCAAATCTATTTGACATGCAATAAGTTTTCCAATCGACGACGCGTCGACGTCGGTTATTACCAGAAATCAACATTAAATCAGTAAAATAAAAAAAGACTTTGCAAACGAACAAAATCTTCATTTGTGCAAAATTTTGAGAACCCACATATAAATGCATGAACATCGAATACTAAAAATCTTAACCAATCCGAAACATGTTCATTCCGCTTTTTAAATCGACGAATTGTTAGTTTTTTCTTTGCCGAACAACGAAGGCCGACAAATATGGCTAACATTTTTTTTTAATAAGACAATCATATTCTAAACATCTGGTAAAAAATAGTCATCGGTTGACGTGACCATTGCGAATGCAAAACAACACGTGCATTAATGGAACAAAAGACTTGCATGCAATTAAAAAGTTGAAAAACCATCATGATTAATAAAACTTGCGTCCAAGTAATTTATTGGATTTACAATGGTTAAAAAATAATTTACCCAAAAAGCAGAATAAACATGTATCTGAATCCTTAAACCCATGCAGGTTTAAATTAAATCAAAATTCACTTACCCGGCGAATTTTTGGTAATAATGCAATTGTTGCCCAATAAAAGAATATCGGTTAAATGCATCGATCTTCGAGCGAGTCCCAAGAGAAGATGTTCTCCAGCATGCGCCCTCAAGAGTGCCACCTGATTGGAAGAGAAAAAGAAATGATAAAGACAGGACGAATCAAAATCTAGACAAAATTAACCTGATCGTCTAATTGCAATTGTGTGAATGCTGGTATATATTTGGCCCACTCGACCAAGATTAAGAGTTGTTGTTTCATGGAATCGCAAACATCGTTTATGCTAGCCAATTGCTTATTACTCAAATCGTAATCGTTAACTGGCGTAGGTCCCATTTGCTGTAGAAGAAAAATAAATAAAAATTTAGTTTTACATTTTGCAAGTGGAAATTTCTTTTTACCTCCAGAGCAGCGCCGACCTGCCGCGATAACATTTCGGCGTTTAAAAGAGAACTAACAGATAATCCATTACCGTCGCCATTATCTTCGTAACTGGGCCGTCTGCAACTTATTCTATCTCTTTCGTTTTGTACGGCTGAAAGTGAAAACGAAATGAACCAAATGTCGGCCAAAAATGTAATGGTCGGTGACTTACCTTCTTTTTTCATGCCGGCTTTGAAGCATTTCCTAAGTCTGCAGTATCTACATTGATTTCTTTTATCTTTATCGACCACACAGTTTCTGCTAAACCTGTGCCAAAAATAAAAAAAAGTCTTACTAAAAATAGTATAACGAAAGTGCTAATTAAAATACTCAATCCAAATGCTTCCTCACAAGGCTAAACGAATCGATTAATTATTATTTATTTTTAAAATATTTGTTTAATAACTTTCAATAGTGTGGTATTGCGGTGACGCAAGTGATATTTCTTTTTAACTTTAGTTTTTCAGGTTTGACCCCAGTTGATTGATAGTTAAACAATAGTATTTATAATGACAATAGATGCATAATAAGGAGTTAACGATAATTTACACTCATTTATTATGTATATCGACAAACCATTAAATAGTTGACAATTATTGGAAATTACGAGATAGTTTTTGTAATCGATTACGTACTAGCTTCGATAGAAAAAATAGAAGAAACGATGAGACCATATACCAAACAATTCTGGTTTCTAATGCTGCTTATTGCTAAGGCCTTAAGTCTTTACAGCCCAAGAGTAGTTTAGCGTTCGACTGCTAGGTCCTTTTCGCCCTACGTAACATAGGAATCATTCCATTTTGATGAGCTTGGGGCTTTTCATTAGAGGAGGATAATCATTAAGTATATAGTGTAACCTCACGCCAACTCAAAAATGCTCAAGTTTTTGAGCATTTTCAAAATATAGGTACTACTTAATATAAAATATTCACATAAAATTCAGGAAAATAATATTATGTTGTTTTATCGTCCATGCCATTTATAAGACAATTTCCCTACGAAAGTTCTGACAATGAAACTTAAAATTATTCCATCAGACAGATGAAAAAGTAATAAAAACATGTTTATATTGAAGATTTAAATCATAAAAAGAAAAAATAATAATAATTCCCATAGCCGTTAGTTAAACAAAGATTAAAATAAACCAAAAAAACATGAATTAACAAAAGAATAATGTGCTTAACAAATTTTAAAAAAATCATAATATTTCAATATTAAAATTGAAATTAAACAAGAATAATTCATTAAACCGACGTGAACTCCATTCTGTGATAAAAAGATAGGGAACAATGGTAAACACAAATAAGAGCAAGGTCATTTTCCTTAAGGTCACATTGAAAATGCTACTTTTTAGTAATCTCAAAAAACTTCACTTTTATTCGTGAGTAATTTAATCACGTAATGTTAATTCATCTTTCAAGATATTAACAATATTATCGAAATTGCCACACGATATAGTGTGCACGCGCTTACACTTCAAGTACTTACTATTTGCTGTTATATAACTACATACATTTTTTCTTGAAAACATTAGATATATAAAAATAACAATTTTTATGGATTATAAACACAGATATTAAAAAAAATTATACGATGACATAAAATTGTCTATTCGAAATCCATTACGTTAAGTACTCGTCAATGAAGGTTGTGAAAAAGACGACGAGGAAGCGGTCAAAACTATCTGCAGATTCCTGAAGGTTTTTTTTTTTACTTTGTGTTTGATATTGGTTAAATATTTATTTTCTACTCCTATCTTCTATCTACTACCAAGTTAATCAAAATATTCCGCTTTCACGCTTCGAGATTGTACGAGCGAGATAATTTTAAATGGTGTTTACTATTATGCATTGTAAAATTTTTAGAGATAAGACGTACCTGCACGTGTAGATGTGATTTTTTCTGACGGATCTTCTGAAAAATCCTTTGCATCCGTCACAGGAAGCGGCGCCGTAGTGTTTTCCGGTGGCACGATCTCCACAGATAGCACAATGTTGGTTCATGGCCGCAGCACTGGGCACCCCTGAACTGTTCAGGGAAGCTGCCAGAGAGCTATTATTGGACATGGTCATCTCCGAATCTGAAAAAATTGAAAATTTAGGATTGGATGTACAATAAATATACTGATCCATTATCAGATGGAGATAAACAACTGCACCAAGGATGGAAAAAATGGAAGGACGTCGGGACTTGTACCAAACCGGTAAATAAAGTGAACTTACAGGACACTTACAAATGTAATTAATAACAAAATTAGCGTAATTAAAATAAAACTATTATCGTTGACGTAGGTGAATACATTAATCATAATATTTTTATGCATACAAAATAATATGGAAATGAATCACATACTATGTACACATCCAACAAATTTGGATTTTGGATTTATCGGGAACGGTGGTGACTTCTTCATTCATCTTTTCGCGTGAAAAAAGAGACCGGAAATAAAATATTAAGAAAATACAAGATAAACCGAAAACGATCTGTTTACATTTTTGTAGTATCAAAACAAAATTTTAAAAACGATACCATTCGATGTAATTAAATATTCGGAAATTATCCGTCAGACATAACGAATCACCGATAAGAGTATACAAATTATACGAACTACTATACTAATTACAAGCCAAAATATTACAAAATTTTACAATGTAAGCCAAAAAATATTGCAAGTTACTGGTGTTATTTAAAAATTTTCAGGTTTGAAGCCAAAATGCAGACGTAATCCTGTTAAGCACGAAACAAAGTATCGGAATTGAAAAAATTTGTAATTTGCTGTGGTTATTCAATTATATGGTGGCATGGCACTAATTGTCGCTATTCTATGCGCAATAAATAACATGAGAGCATTTAAAATAGTACATTATTTACGACTATAGTTATATACATTTAAAGGAAATTCTTCAATTACACGTTTACGTTTACTAAACTTAAATAATCTGCAAATAATAATTAGCAAGGTTATACAATTATTATTACCTATCGCTATAAGTACATAATATCTGCTAAACCGAAGGTAAAAGCCGCTATTAAACAATATTGATGTTAAATTATTTATGATTTACGATTATTGGCCATCTTCTGCCTAAGAATAACTTGACGAGATTTTTGTGGCGATCTACTGGCGAAAGCTCGCAAGTCCCTAATAAAAATAGAATGGAAAAGTTTTATATGCGGATCTCTCGTTCATTCAAGACTTCCCAAAAATATATAACGGAAACAAGTTTGCACACAAATAATTACATTTTTGTAATATAGTTTGCTAAGATTTACTTTGAATACAAGTAAGTTGCCAAAAATGTTAATTTTTTGTGTAACTATGATGTTATTTTTAAAAATTTTTTGAAACGGGAGATTTAAAAAAAGATTGCGTCAACCGCGTTTGAATTTGAAAACGTCAAAGAACGCTTAATTAATTTGCAGTTGTTTTTGGCCATCGAATCGTTTCGACATTGGAGTCATCCTCAACGGGGAAACGCCCGGAGACTACCTATCGTTCGTAAGGAAGTGTTTATTTTAGAAAATTAATGGAATTATTAATTAAAATGGAAAAGATAAAAATAAGCAAAACATAAATACTACTATAATATTTTGAACTAAATTAATAACCGGCTAGTTCTAGAATACGCAAGATTTATCTTCTCGTTTGAAAAAACGAGAAGGAAATAAAGTTTCGGTAGCATATTCGAGTGGTATTCCAATAATTTATTTACATACAACGTTTGATCGAACGTTAAAAATAAAGTTCAAAAACGATTCCGCGTTACATCACAATTTAATGATCAAATCACGAACGATCCTTTTGACTCAGCTGGGCTTAGTTGTGGTGTGACGACAAAACGGAATTACTTGAGGCAGGCTCTAGTTGAACTTATGGCCATTCCAAAGGTTGCAACCATTCATAATAAAATTTGCACCAGTTATGTGTTTGTTTGTTTGTGTGTGTGGGTATCTCCCTGGCAGACAAACCTGAGACAGTGCCTCAACGTAATATCGTTGTAATCCAACGTTCAAAAGTATTGTTTAAAAATGTATGGGTTCACTTTTTCACATATTTTTACGTAAGCTTACAAAGTTCAAAATAAACTGTATCGTTTGTATTTATAAACGAGTTGACTCATTTTTTGACGATCACGTCGAGTTGCGATTTTATTGAGACTAATTAATTATCTCATTTTTGATAACATGCCCAAGAAATTTATAAAAGTCGAAATAGAAAACGGGCGCGCTTTCGATAGTAAACAAGCCAAAAGTCGCAGAAATAATTTTCAAAATTTAAAAATAAAACTCTGTGCTAATTTTGGCATCAACATTTTTTAAATGTTTCTTTCGTCGTCGACAAACTAAATAATTTTAATATCGATGTTCCAATGCTGCTGCGACTGATGATGTCTTACTTCTGCATGATGGTACCTACATACGTAGTACGTAGGTAATACAACAAAACACAAATCGCTATTTAAAATTGGATGGTTTGCAATGACGTAAATCGACATCCAACGCTTTAAAAATATCTAGGTTAAACATTTATATTTATTTTAGTTGTTATCATTTTTTATACAATTTAAATACGAAATGGAAAAAATTTTCAATGGCCTGTACGCAAAACGACTAAAATAAGAAAGATGCTGTAGGGAATTATCAAATGGCAAATATTTTTTCAAGATAACAAGTATTTACATAATACCAACGTCCAAACCAACAGATTTTTTTTATTTTTATTAATTAAAAAATTAAATAGAGTATTTTAGTTTCCAGCTCGGTTGACTGGGCCGAGGAAGGAGTTCCACATGATATAATTGAAGGATCCGAATTATTGCGAATTAAAAACGTAATTTTCAAAAACTGATAAGTGGAGAAGGATTAGCAATTATAAAATTGGGATTAACGTTCTTAATAAAATACCATTCCAGACAGTGGAAGAATAATAATTTATTGTAAAAATTTTTGTGAAAATTACGTCGAGCATCTATACTTTCTCGAAATGGATAAATAAGCTACATATTATGGATGTAAACAGCCAATAACATCGCTCAACGTAGCCAGCTTCACTCGTCCTGAGCTTTCATAAATTAGAACTGAACACATTTTATTTATTTAATTTAAAAAAAAGTGTTAAACAGAATTATAGCGAAAATACCAAGCAAGCCATATGGATATTTTTGAAAATCATTAGGACAAAATAAAGAAAGTCGGTTAATAAACCATAATTATCCGAATTAAGTTTGAGAGAACTCTTTCCGCAGTTATGACTCCGAAGCTTATGATTATGGTTGATTAGCTAGCAACCTAACATTCTGAAAATTGAGTTGTTATCGGTCTGCTGACTCGATGAATTTATTAATCCACAATTTATCACAAGTTTGATGGAATTATAACAATGGAGATCCAATTGTACAGATCATCAAAGAAAATCATTTCAACGTTATTATTCTTCGCTACCGATAATTAAAAAATTATATATAATAAAGAAATAATCAATTAAAAATATATAATAATAATCGATATGGTAGAAAATTGAGAAAGGTGTCAAAGAATAGGTAGTCGGATAACGAAACAATTAAAGATAAGCAAAATTAATAACAGCCCTATTGATTATAAATCAACCACTTTTAGATAAAGAAAAAATAATAATAAAATCGGTATTGTTTTAAATGACGAATTAAAATCTTATCAATATTAATTATTTTTAGAAATTTAAGAATAATACAAGTATTCAGTGCAAAGTCCATCACGATGTGTCATTGTCTTCTGTAATCTCTTAGTCTATGAATCAAATACATATTAATTTATTTTTATGATGCTTAACTCTGCGAATATTATTTGCATCAATATTTTTATAAATTCAATTTTCAACTTTTCGACAGCAGAACATTGCAAAAACTAGTTTGTTCATTCGAATAAACGCAATAATTATTATTAACGATTGCAACACCAACCTATTAAAATTAACCAATATTAATTATTATTTGATCTTAATTTGCAAAGAACATAAATAATCCTTTATAATAATAAAAATGCGATATGTGCGTACGCAAATGCTACAATTTGCAATAATTTTCAGTGAAGAAAAGCTTCCGAGACAGGTTGAGGTAAAGCCCCACTATTAATCGATTGTTGATGTAAAAAACCTATAATTATAAATATTATAAAAGCAAAACCAAGTTATTTATAAGATTCCATACATTTTTAGATAAAAATAAGGCCATGTTAAAATAGTACAGCTAATTGACAATACAATACAAGGTAATTATTATGTATTGAAGTGTAATTCTTTAAAATATGGGCTTTTCCAATAAAAAAAATCGCTTCGACGTCAAAAATTTGAATTTTACAAAAATAGCAAAAATCAAGTTTATTTCGTACGTAAAAATTAAAAAAAGAGCACACGTAAATTCCAGATCTTTCAAGGACTGACCGGTGACGTAAAATTTTCATTTCAGAAAAAAGCAGTAGCAATAATAGCAAAATTTGTGGTCAGCGTGCGAAGAAGACAAACGTCATAATTCGGTGTTTGATGAGCTAATTTTAACCACGATTCACTTTCGCTTCTGGCAAAAATTAAAATCGAAATATTTTTCGAATCGTTACGTAAATGTATCGACGAATTTAAATAAATTTCCTTGAAATTTGCGAGATTCCCTAAATTGTTTTCACATTCACGAAAGTTTTTGTGAAACAGGTTATTTGGAATTGCAGAAGTGGGATGGTAAGTCTCGTGACATCGAATCGTTTTTATTATTTATTATAAAAAAAAAGTTAGTCTTTGTGATGATGTAATTTTCGCACTTCCCAACAATACTTTTTCCATAGGAGAAACAGAACCCCCAGATTATAGCCTACCTACGTATTGCTAGAATTCAAATTCCAAAAAAAAGGTTTTTTTTGGGTTAATGGGTTAAATAATGCTTTTGAGTTTGTATATTTTATATGTAGGAACAATAAATTTTGATTTTTGAATTGAACCGAATATCGGATATCTATATTGTTTTTGGGAATCCCCCCCTTTAATAAATATTCAAAATATTAGCTGGTGTGTCAGCAGGCAGATTAATCAATTTATTGCAATTAAAATTAAATAAAATTTAAAGAATCGTGCAATCGAGTGTCACGCATTTCTACCTATATTTTGAGAACCACTGGTTTCGTTTAAGTTGGAATAAAAATGTAATACTAATAATAATTGATAACATATTTTTGGTTATAAATAAATACATTAATTTTAAACGGCATGGCAAAATATAAATAAACAACTAAAATTTTGCGCCTTTTTCCATGTTATTAATTAACCAACAAAAATTAAGTAATATTATAATACGAAACTTGTTTACTTATAAACACCATAGTCTACTTTATTATAAATATGATAAAAAAAAGATAAAAAATAAAATACCTTCGTATAATCCCATATCAATGCTATCTCGATGAATTTTAAATCCAGTGGGGATTTTATCAATAAATTGATCACTTCCACAAAATTTAAAAAATGTCAATTTGGTCACCAAATCCACCTGTTGATCATTTTTTAACCGCAGGTTTAACGTCGCGCTATCCCTAACCAGAGTTTAGTTGGCGTGCTCTGATGGCCTAATAAATAACATTCCCCATGTATAAAATTTTGAAAAACCCAACATTGCACACGAAATGGCGTACACTCTCTCTCGAAGTTATATTCTTTCTGTCAAGTCATGGAACATCGTTTACTAGCTACTCGTCAAAACTACCATCGTTAACTAATAGGAATGAGGTTTTGATGGTAAAACGAACATGCGTAATCATATTACTAATAGCCGAACTACTCAAACTTCTACTTCGCGGAAATGTTCGCTCAGTATTTCGTGCGCACGCGATTCCATGACGTAATTAGATCAACGGCCAATCAAAGTAAGGCAGATCAGTAATTTTAAATTCAAATTGAATTTTTTTCTTTAGATCAGATGAAACAAATTTTGGAATATTTTTGGAACGAAACGGACATTCTAAATTAAATCCTTAATTACTTTTCATATTGGAATAATAATATTCAATTTAATTTAGTAACATGTTAATGATAAATACTAGCACTACCAGTTGATAGCTGGTTTTTGCTGATGTAATTAAAACGACAAGTTCGACAATACATAACCTATATGTACATCATATTACGTAAAAGTGTGACAGCAAATTTGATAATTAATGAGAAATTAAAAAAAAACTGGAAGTAAAACTAGCAGAAAATGTAGATCCCCGAGTCAACTTTGTGACTTGATTTGTTGACGTTCATAATAAATTATTATAAATTTTCAAAATTTATTTTTTGAATCTCTGAAAGCCAAGTGATCAACGACAATTTTTTTTGTTACCTGGCCTTCAAATTAGAGCCTCACCTTCATTTTTTGTGAATATAGAAATTTTGAGATAAACGTTTATAAATAGATAATTCAACTTCAATGTTATTCCATACATTGAATAATACTTGAGAATTAAATAATTATTTTATTTTAATTTTTTCCTATAATAATTTATTGTAAATTGGCAAAAGTAAACTAGACTTACTAATTTAGATAACACAAAAAATTTGCAAAAGTAAAAATTTGAAATTTTTGTAATTATTGCAAATTAAAATGGAAAAATTGAATTTAAATATGAATCGCACAGAATGTACGTGAATTGATAAGCATTGTTCCTATTATTTTGTTGAAATTAAAAGAAAATTTATACAGAATTTAATTTTAAATTAAAGTGAAATTTCATTTTAGATTATTATATTTATGTAGGTACAGGTAAATATTTGTATTTGTATACTACTTTGTGTGTTATTGTGGCATAGGTGTCGTTAAAGTAAATTATTATTACAAAAATTAATTTCAATGAATCAGGAGGCAAATTTTTGTGTACTAGATTTCTTTTTATAAGATTTTTGTTAAATTTTCCCGGATTTCCCTCTGGTTGCCTTAATATTTCCATTTAAAAATGTTGAAAAAGTAATCGTGAATTACTGTGACTAAATAATTAAAACAATTTTTTTTATCGTTTCTATCTGATGACTTAGTTATTCTGTAAAGATACAACTAAAACTTCTGAAATAATTTATTGTCTTAGGTTTAGCTTTCAATCTCTGATTACTCTCAGCTAAAGTTTTATCCACGATGTTGTACCCACGAAAGTGAATACAATTTGGATAAGGATAACTCGAAGTATTAGGGAACAATAGCATGTTAAAATTTTACCTTGGTTTAACTGACGTAAAAATATAAAATGAAGTTCTACTTATTAGTATTTTTTTTTACTATTAATTAACCTTGTAAATTGATTTCAGAGTCCTGTTGTAATATAATATAATACATTTTTAAAACAATATTATTTTAATTTAAATTTTTGAGAAGTTGAACCAAAATTGGTCGCTCTAACTACTAGGTCAAATCATTAATTGCGTAGGACTACTACATTTTCAATCCTTCCAAACCCTAATTTTAATCCTTGATTTATAGATTGTGAATGCAGCTACAGCATTTAATATATAAACTTTTTGAAAAATGTCCGATGTTCTTTCGAACTCAACAGATTGACGACAGAAATCTCCACGAAAGCTCATGGGAACTGTTATCATTTTATAATAAAGCAAATAACTTAAAATTTTCAACAAATCGAAAATAATCTAACTTATTCAATATTGAGGTAACAAATTTATTTATCGTCTAATACTTTGTTTACTTTATCATTAAATCGACATCGGTAATTATCTTCTGATAATTTGTACAATGGATTTTAATAAAGTTACACGATAATAAAAATAAAATCGACCATGTTCAGAGTAAATGAAAAAAATATTATTGAACCACTTTACGTAAATCGATATTTTTGTCAACATTTTTATAAAATCTTATTGCAAACTGACGTAATTTGTATATGATATTTATGCATGTGCAGGTTTATTGCGAACACTAATTAAAAACGTGATAATCAGAAGTAAATAAATTATTTTTTTAATTGTGCTTAATAACCTTTTTTTATTCTTCATTAAAAACTGGAAGTCGTTGGATTCTAATTTACGAAAAAAAATTATGCCAAGAAATAATTGATTCTTGAACCTTCGCATTAAATATTTTACCAACAGTTCGCAGCTTTTTTTTTAATTACCTACCAACCATGCAGGTGTATAGAACTTACTTAATAAATATCACGTCACATCCGTTTAAAAATTATGAAAACTTGGAAAGCTCACAGGAAATCAGTGAAGCTGAGATATATTATCAGGTTTTCTACAGTTAAACCTGCCAAGAAGAGGTCAGACTCTATATATGGATAACGTGAGATTCGATTACACCCTCTACCATCTGTATTCTCTCGGGAAAGCTCTATAAACCTCGTGTAAACAAACCAAATAATTTAATATTGAATAATTTAAATCAAAATAAATAATTTTTTCGCACAATTACATACATTCATTATTTTTAATGAAACAATAAATAATTTAAAAATACCAAAATTAAGCTGTTGTTATTGCAGCGCCTGATAAACCAAATCTTTAATTAAATAAAAATTCCTACTAAAACAACAATTAAAACATTTATATAATATTTAAAAAATACTTATGTATGTGTGAATTTTATACAATTTACATACAATTCGAATAATAGCCTCGAAAAAACAGTATCGAAATAAGTTATTATTAAAACCACGAAATTTTGAAACTCGTTTTGTGGTTTTAATTATAGGTAATAAATACAATATGTAGTACTGTGTATGAATGTACAAAAAAGGATAAGAAGAAGTTAGATCCGTGGTTTGTATAGGATATTTTCTTCTCTTCTTTACCTTACGAGAAATTATTGTTATTTGCCGGCATTTGAAATTGTTTGAAAACGAACACACTTTGTGTATGTCGAACAATTTAATTAGCATAAAACAATTTTCAACATTAACGATTATACTAATATATAATTTATGATAGAATGACCTTCTTCGATCACGCTCGTTTTTATGCTTCTGACATGTACAGAAAAGCACACTATCATCATTGTAGATTGAAATCCATATCACTTTTAATAAATAACTTAATTTTGATACTAGATACTTACTTATTGAAATAAAATAATTTTATTATTACGAATTCGCTCTGTATAATATTGCTCTTACGAACCGGCATTGAAAATGATAATAATAATTTCATAAAACAAGTATTTAATTATTGTTATTGTAGAAACTAGGCAAAATCCTAGTAGTAATTAAGTTAAACTGCATAATAATCATTTTACATATAAAAATGGCGCCTATTTTCTGATTAACTATGTTAAACGTAAACAAATTTTATGTATTTAATGCATTTTATGAAAAATCTGCTAATTAATCGAGTCGTAGTATTGAAATGTACATGACCAAGTTTCGAATTTTCATTGCATTTTCAGAATATAAATTCCCGGGTAGGCAACCAGCCCTTCGGAATGCAATTTCAAGTAATGCAAAATACCGACAATTCGTCTGTTATGTAAACAGTAATTCGATTAAACTACGTTTCATAATTAATTTGTAATTTGTGTAATATAGTAATTTCCTGGTTTCATTGAGCGGTAGAGATGATTTAATAATTAGGTATACTACTCAAATTTTGAGATAAAAACTAATAATTATAACTACTATATGGTTGATTTTTTTCATGATAAAGATTCGAACCGGTTCTGCTAGGAAAATGTTAGGTATATTAATTATTATACTATGCTATACCTACTAATTCCGATTAATCAAAATTGTTGGTATACTTTATTACAAATACAATGTTTATACGTGATAAATTCAGCGATAATTTACGCAAGCAATTAATTTTTGTTTAATTTTTTAGTTTGCAAATGGCAATTGACGTAAAAAATATTGACAAACTATTGTTCGAGTATCTCTTTCTGAAGCCCACTTATACTTTTTCGATACAATAACCAATATAACTTTTCTTTTCAATTTGTACGATTGTAAAAATTAACTCTGGCGCTTTGTATGTAGATTACTGATAACATCATCCTCGCATCCTTGAATCTACAGTACACACACTGTATAGCAATAAATATAAAATATCAGATTTGAGATAGCAACAAAACGCTACCGCAGATAACAAATTTTTCCTTTAAAGTTGTAACATTTAAAATTTGATAATTCTTAGGACATTCTGATAATTAATTTCAGAAAAGGTTATCTGGGTCGTCTGAAGCTAAACGATTCATAAATAAACCAGAAAAAAATTATAAACAATTTCATATTCTAAAATAAATACTAGTAGATATCTATACTTAATAATAATAATCAATGATTTTGATTTAACCGCATACGACATGGATGGAGCACTTCTCGATTACAATCTCGGAAAAGCTTTAGAATTTTTTCTATTTTATTCTATTTACATGAACCGATAATTATTAGCTTTTCATTATTCGAAATAAACGTTTAGGTCAGTTTTCTTCAGAGTATCGAACAGTTTTTGCGATGATTCTGCTCTGCATGGCGGTCCCACAGCCTCAAATGTATTTTTAATTTCGAACGATATTTACAATAACAAAATTAATTTAGTTTTGTGTTATCTAAAGTCTGTGTTTAGATTTCAAAACTTGATAATTATTGTGATAAAAAACACTTTCAAAAGTTTTCGGCTTAGGTACCTATTGTGATTGGAATTTGAAAATTTTATTTAACTTACCCGAAATATGAAAAAAACAATCCTCCATTGGTTGGATATTATTGTTGTTGATTAAAAAGTCATTATTTTCAAACTCATCCGAAATTGAAATATTTGCTATATTATACACAAATGTAGATGGCATTTTTCCAAAATATACAAAACGTAATCACAATTATTTTTTAAATCACATAACAAAAATTTGCACTCGGGTTCGGTTTCATTCAAGAAGTAAAAATTCGGGCCACCCTTAATCGTAATAATCAATTAGCAAACTCGATCATTAGCGTTAACTACAACTTAATGAGTCAAATAAACGATGGAAAAATGTTGAGCAATAAATGGAGGGGATATGTTTATGTAGGAGAATCCGTCTTATCATACGGCTTACGATAAAACCTAATAATAAATTTCTAAAATTGCCATGTTCCTCAAATCACCGATTAATATTCTTAAGTTAAAAAAGATAAAATGGTACTTTAGGCTCCCGCTGATAGCAAAATTGGCGATGAACGATAAACAAGATTATATTATGGCGACGTTACACAATTTTTAATAAATTTTAACAGGTTGATCTGGGCATAGCAACCTTTTATAACGTTTTACGAGCGATTAGATAAAACTAGAAACATTTCAATCCATCGAGCATCGCATTTCTATTATTTCAATTAGAAAGTATTTCTTCCTTTTGTATTCTTCTTCGTAGGTTGATTTTGCTCTGTCATATAAAATGGATAGCATTTTTATTATCTCAACCACTACTAAACCAAAATGATTGCCCAAAAGCTTTTTGGGTAATTTTAACCTCTCGCCCTTGTAATCTGGGACGTAATTAATTCGACAAAATCGACATTTTGACACTTTTACTCAAATTATAAAAAAAATTAAGTTTTATCGGTGCGATAAGGCTGGTTGATAGAAGAAACTCGACATTTTAACATGGGGTGGTTTTCCAGACAAAATAAAAAAATCTTTCTCGCAGGCTCTGTATAAAATTTTTCGTTGATCGCAAATTTATTGATTAAAATTTAATTTGTGAAAGCACTTTATTTTGAAAATGTTATGCCTTAATAATCTAATCTATATGAAAACACTTGCAACTTACGGTTATCAAAAAGAACATCAGCTTTAGGATAATTATTTTTGTATTCATTTCGATACAGTAATTACATAAGAATCATGCCATTACTAAATATTTGCAAACGTAATTTATTATTTTGCATTACATTTAAAAAAAAATTGTAAATATTATTTTCTTGACGTCACAACCGACGAAGGCTTAACGAGCGTTGTTTTTTTATATGGAAAACATGGACAGTCAATTACAAAAGATTTGCATTTGTGTCACGATATGAATAATATTTTTCTAAATAGAAAAAAAATTGATTTTAACGAAACATTCTAATAAATAGTGAACGAAACTGTTTCGATCGTCTTATTTTGTGGTTCTCCCAATGTCTGCTTTATTGTTTAATTTCTAGTATTTATTTTAACTCGAAATTGTGATGAAAGAAAGACTTCATAAAACTAAAATGAAATTCAGAAAGTAGCCACTTTGCAATAGGATTAGAAATAGTAAACAACATATCATATCAAACGGCTAAAGTGCCACTTTTGATCCTGAGAGTGGAAAATTCTTGCACGATGCGCAGCCGTGAGCAAAAACCACTCGAAAAAAAAAATGACATACAACTCTATTTCGAGAAAATTTATTTTTTCCATCTCATTGAAAAGATAGGCGTTTCAAGTAATACGATCTTATCACAGGAAATTTGAAATGAGATTAACAGGAAATACAGGTATCTAAAACTAACAGAAAAATAATTGGCAGTCAATTGAAATCAAGTTATTTTTTTATAATTATTCTTATTTGAAAAAAATAAATTTCAAAAATTCCCTTAAATGTTTTTGTTAAATTTTGATCTACTACATTTATAAAAATATCGAAATAGGAATACATATTTTTCTAAAAATATTGGTGATTTTGAAAGGTTGTAAATAAACAGAAGATAAAAAGAAATTAATCGAACCTCAAATAATATAATCTTATAAATGTTTATCGGAGAGTCAATTATATTTTCATTGTTGTATACCCAATATTTTATTGAATTAGGCAAAATTGGAACGAACATTTTAAGAGGAAGCTTAAATATTTCATCAGGGTCCTTTGCAAGTGGAAAATTCAATAACAATAAGATATTTCAAAAGCAATTGTTTAAAAATTTTAGAGCTTGAAATCCAAAGTAATTTTCGATAGATAAAAAAAAAGTAAATATTTAGTTTAGTTTCTTGGTGTTAGTGTTCATTTACTCACTTCAATTAAAATTTGTAATAATAATTTTTATAAAACGGCAGGCATTTCAAAGTACATCGAGGAAATAAGAAATGATAACATCAGATAGAATATTGTATAGGTGGAAAAATTATAAAAAAATTGAGAAATAATTTGGTTCGTGAGAGGGCATCTAGAAAGAAAAAAGTAAAAACAAGTAAAAGAAAAATCGAAACAGAAAGAAACCAAGAAGTGCTTGGTTCGGTCAACTAATCCTACGTTATGATTTAGTTTTCAATCTTAAATGTATATTTTAGCATTTTTTGAGAACTAATTATTGGCAGATGAAAGATTTTCAAAATGTTCGTTCGTCGTGGAAAAAGCTTACACGATAAAATCTGAGTTACGCCACTGCAAAATTATCAAGCTCACCGGACAAGATTTGATAACATAAAATAAGTGAGAAAACAGACGGACGTACCTTTTATATGATGTAAGAAGTATGCAGCCACATGATAATTGAAACAAACGCGTTCTTTCTGGTTCAAGTCCCATTTAACGTCACCATCATTTTTATAGCTTTCTATCTTACGTTTTCTAATTTACGTTAATTTTTTATCACATTATAATAGATAGAACCACTATCAGTTTTTATTAAATTAACCACCAAGTGTCTCAAGTGTTCACGGCCATGATGATACACGATTACGTGTTGTAGGTAGCGAAAATCATACGAGATAAAAATATTTATAATTTTTTTTAAGTTAGAATGTAAGAAAACAAAAATACACAAAATTAATATTTTTAATTTTCTGGACGAAAAAAACTCTCTTCTTTCACCACCCGACTGGATCACTTTCTTCGACATCTATCCACTAAATAAATTTACCTATTACCTATTGTAATAACAATAACAATCAGCCACCGAGAAAATTTTTCCATTTTCAATTTTCAAAAACTCAACTTAAAAAGTATTTTATTTTTACTTATTTCAGAATCTTTAAACAAGAAAATTAATTTGTCAGATATCATTTTTTATTTTCCTATAAATACTTTTGTGTCTTAGCAGCAATTTCTATTGTTGTTTCGTTATACCTCATATTATCTTCTACCCTTCTTATCATTTCCAATAAATTATTTGCTCGTTTATTTATTTTAAAATTTCATTAGCATTATCTGAAGCTTATTTGCTGATGCCATGCTTACATGCTATGGTTACCACGTGAAACCAAATAACTAACAAAATTTTGGAAAAAAATAAATTCAAGCCATATCCGTATAATATAATCTACACCCAAGAAACAAAAATAAAAGGAGTGGTTTCATCAGTACTTAGATATTGAAAATATTGAAAATTTTGAAAATTATGAAATAAGAACAAATATTGGCAAATAAAAAATTTTTATTATAGAAACAAAAAGGAGAGTACAATGCTATTACAGTATCCGGGGTCCAAATAAGGTTAAGAAAGATAAAATGTTGATATATTCATTGTTTACATTATTGCCACACTTGTTAATAATTTTACTCAAATCATGTTAACATTTGCAATTTTAGTTAACGTCACCGCAAAACGTAAAACTTAAATGAATTGAATGAAATTTAAATTTTTGTACTTGAGGATATATTATGGGTTCTTCCCACCCTTATCCTTTTAAGATAATACGTTTAAGGGTTGTTTATACGACTTCAAAAAATTAAAATAATAAGAAATCCTCAAGGATATCACTTTGAAAATTAGTGAAGTCAATTCGATTGATTGATATATTAATTTTAAAAAATACATGGGGGGGACTCATTATACAGGTGTATCGGACTTGATAATATAACATTTAGAATGGTTGCATCACTTAATTTATTTTTTTGTCAAGGAAAATGTCGATAAAAATAAAGACAACATTGGGAAAACCGTTTTAAACAAAATTTATTTTATTTAGCGGGAGAACATTAATTGAATATAATATAAATCAATAAATTAAATATTCCACGTTTCTGTAAATACCATGTCACGACCTTTCTTATCAAAATTTTTAATAAGAAAAATATTTCTCAACGTGTTATCGTTAAAATAAAATTAATGTCGAATACGAAAGTTAGTGCTTGTTCACAATGTACGTAAGACAAAAGACGTTCATAACCGTAACATAAGAATTACTTAGACACGTTGTGAACACTTACGTTGATTCGCTACTAGTTCAACTTTACTTACTAATTTGAATTTCAATAAGTACCGCACTAGTCCACTATAGCTAATAGCTACATTATTATATTGTAACTATAGGTAAATAAGTCTACCTAATTATAAAAATAATATAAATTAATTATTTGTTGTGCCATTTTCTGATGGAGAAACAAAAAAGGTTAAAAGGCTATATTGTGCTGATTTCATTAAAGGTCATTGGATTTACAATGCGGCACGTGTTAATATGGAACAAAATAAATAAAAACGTAAATTTTGAAAAAATATTTACGAGCTGGAGTTTTATTTAAATTGTTTGGTGCACTGATATTAATAAAATAAGACTAACTTAATTGGTTTTATTGAAATAAATAAACGGGCGACTTTTATTAAGATACATAAAGCAGATTCTATCAAATGCTGGTAGCTCTCGCTAAACGGTTTTTATTTTGAAATTTAAATTGATTGGTGCTTGGCAGGGGAGGATTTTGGTCATCGTTAGCCGACAACAAAATTGGTGTTTGTTCGGTTGTTGGTGATCGAATAATATTGACTTAATTTGTTATCTAAACATTATGACAACAAAAGTTTATCAAAGAAAATTGCGTCTGCAGTGACGATTTTAAGTTGGTATTGTGAATTATTTAAAATTTTGAATCATACCATTTTGGTTTGGATCGTTGGCATCGTCATTCGACACTCGGAGAGTTGTTGATTCCGTATGATTAATCACCATAATCACCTGTTCTTGATCCATGGATTCACTCACTACTACTTGGTCAAAGGTCAAAATATAAACTGTTAGCGCCACTCACAAAATACCACTTTTGCAAGTCCCGCCTGCCAAGCAAACTGTTCATTCTTGACAGCCTATCGGTGTTTATGGACCATATTATTAAATCTATAATTTATTTATGCTGTTATATGTTGTTTATATCAGTTAAAATAATTGACCTCAGAAATAAGAATGTCTATCGTTATCCCATATGACTAGATTATGCGCACGCACTCTTATCAATCTTATGTTAATTTTATCTTCCCGTTAAATTACATTCTCAATTCTTCTTCTTTATTATTTTTTATTATAATAATAATAATAATAATAATAATAATGATGATGATAATAACGTAGCGACACCTGAACGACGATCTTTGAAGATTAATGTCATGTGGATGTGGGTCAAACAAGTGTTCTTAATTAACAATTAATTAATTAATACTAGATTTTCTTTTTCAAGATTTCTCCCTGGATTGTCTAGAGATTTTTTTCCAAAAAAGTTGATTTTTTTTTCATTTCTTCCGATTTCTTCCTTTCTCTTCCACCGGATCCCTTGCGATTACTTTTTCGCTTCAATGTTTCACTTTTCTGACATTCTTGTATGCTTAGAAAACTGTGCTCGATTTAATTCCTGATATGACAAAGCATGGATAACAATAATAACAACAACAATAAATCTAGAACCATAAATTTCTTGAAATGTTTAAATGCAATATTATTGAAATGCTTTTCAAAAATAAGCTGCCAATTTGTAAATTTTATAGCTTTTGAAAACTTAAATTATAAAATTTAAAAAATTAATATCTCAGAAAATATAATAATTAATTAATATTGAAATTCGGAGGGCGTAATACAGAGGAAGTATTCTCCCAAAATATATTAAATTTTCAGATGAAAATAATTTGAGATTTTTGGAATTTTTCAGACAGAAGAATTTTTGTACTAACACCTGATTTTCTTTCATGAGATTTTCTCGGATTTCTTTAGATTTCTCCAGATATTTCTGAATTTTCTCAAAATGTCGGATTTCCTAAATAATTTTATAGCGGACTTGTGCAAAACAATTAGAAAAGCTCCAGAAAAGAAACTCATCGAATATCTTCAGATTTCCTTAGATATCTCTTTCCGGAAAATCCCTCCTAACATTTGTTTATTTTCATTATTTTCTTGGAATAGATTAAAATTCCGACCCTATTAAGTTCCAGGTAAAAATTTATTTATTTGTTTATTTTCATTATTTTCTTGGAATAGATTAAAATTCCGACCCTATTAAGTTCCAGGTAAAAATTCATTTATTTGTTTATTTTCATTTTTTCTTGGAATAGATTAAAATTCCGACCCAATTAAGTTCCAGGTAAAATTTATTTTATTTATTTATTTTCATTATTTTAATAATAATTAAGACGATTAATGATTAGGTAATTACAACTCCTGAAATTAAATTTTACGCCCCTGAAATTTTGTGCCACAAGCCCGGGCTTCGGCGATAATACGGCACTGAAAGTTATTGCAAATCAAAATTCGAAATTGAGCAAATAGAATTTTGATTCTGCGCCCATGAATTGGGTCGTGCGAGTGGGGTTGCCTAGTCGTTAGGCTGAAATCTGGTAAATTTAACGTGGAAGCATTACAGGTCGCGGTAATGGAGAATTAGCGACATCGTGGGGCGTGGAGCGAAGGAAAAAATCGGTTTTCTATTCGGAACACAAAAACGTTACCAAAAAATTTTACGCAGTTTGACAAGTGGTTCCGTCAAACGAGTAGTGCATCGCTTGATCAATACATAAAATAACTGACGTGTACCGATTACATTTCGAGTTAATATAAGCTTTTGCCGCATATATAGCACAAGGGTACAAATTGCTTAAATAGCAGTGAAGGCGGTATCGGTTAAGGTGCGCGCAGTTGTGCTCCACATTAAGAAGAACGTGTGATGTCAATATGACAAAATTTCGTACAGAAATTGATTCAAATAACCGGCAGTATAATTATTGGTCCAAATATCGTCAACGGTGATTAATTGCATTTATTTTGTGTGCAGGAGATAAGAGTTTAGTGATAAACCGACTATTTTAAATATAAAACCAGTTCAAGATGCCCACCTTATTTTTTGATCATTTACCCTTGCCAAATTTAAAAACTTACACTTGTGCAAGTGTTATTGCTTTAACTGCTTGCATTTATTATGCCACTTGTACCGTTCGAGACCCCAACTGGAATAAAGCTAAAAGTGATTTAGATATAACACATAGTACGGCCAATGGCTACATCACCAATAACGATACCAATGGTTCTGTCGATGGAAGAACCTTTGGACAATTTACAGGAGATACTTTTAGTGTTTTAGCGCGAGAGCCCATATGTGTTTCGGTAAGTTTTTATTCCTTTTATTATTTCATTTTGACACTTGTGCAATTTCATCCCGACAGTCAATTATTCAACCCCTCAAGATTCAAAATTTCAAAATCTATCACTTGTATACCTAACTTACTTACTTACTTACTTACGTTTTGTTCAAGTGTAGAAGGGTAGGGTACATTGGGGGGATAGATGAGACATTCGAGTCTGAAAGATTTTTTTGCAATGTTAGGTTCGAAAACCGAAGACCAAATATATAAATTTGAAATGACAGCATGGGACCCTTAAACTACTTAATTTTAAGAACCGCTGTTTTGAAGATAGAACTCAAAAATGTAGAAGAGGAATTTGCATTTTAATAGATAGAAGTCTTTCCCGAATTTGGATCGATTTTGACTCTTGCCTGTTTGAAGAGTTTTTAAATTGAATATTTTTCTGGCATTATAAGTTATAACAATATTGCAAATGAGATATAAAAGGTTTTAAAATGCGATAGTGATGTCTAATCTGTGCATGCATTATAGTACTTTGTTCGTTTTTGGTCAAAAGGGTTATCTCTAAATGATACTTTGAAATTTAGAACATCCTATTATAATATTATTTAATTTTTTTTTTTTTAATAAAATAATCAGTTCTGGAGGATTTAATTTTTTTTAACTAATTAATAATTTGGTTTATAACAGTTTATCTCGATTACTAATATTATATTGTTGTGTTCTTTAAATTCCATTGTATTTTTATGCAACAATCTAATCTAAATTATGTGTTTGCGAAAATAACTTTTTACTATGTTGAATTTGATAATTCAAATAATATTCTCCATGTAATCATTTACCTCCAAAATAAGTACCAACTGCAGTGCGTCAGTAAAACTTGATTATAATTTGAAACTTGAAAGTTGGCAAGCATTCAAAACGCGATACATGCAAGTTATGGTCTTGTTTATTGATCTTTTTTTTTAATACATTTATTTTCAGATTTTTTGTGCTCTGTTAAGAATATCACGGTTAACTTTGCCAAAAGTAACAGAAATCTAATTGAAATTGAAAAACAACGATCGGTATTTATATGCAGGGACGGATTGGGGCAGACAATTTTGAGGCGCTCTCTATAGGGTTCACCCTTAACAAATTTAACAATTAGATGTTGAGAAATATGGGAAATTGGCTCAAAATCTGATGAGATTTACTTCTCGATCTCTAATATCTAACGATCACTAATATTATAATTTAAAAAAAATTTGATAGTGAAATAACTGAACTAAAATGAGTAATGACTTTCGTATTTGTTTAAGAATATTTAAATTCAAAACAAACAATCTGAAGTATACATAATGTGCTCACATGTGAATGCTCATACACATTTATTGGTCACTTGCGATATCATAAACTTAAAGCAGAAAATTGAATTGAAATAATATATTATTTAAAAATTTAAAAATTAACATTTTAAAATATTCATCACTTTATTAAACAGTCAATCCTAGCCTTCCTTGTAAGCATCTTTAATAGATTGTAGATCATAAAAGATAATTATTATAATAAACATTATAATGAATTAAAAAGTATAATATTTTCAATGACATACACGTACGGTTAAATTCTATTTGTTCATTCATTTGATTTTACAAGGAAACGAATTTAACTCGATTCTGGAGAAAGGAGAAGACCAACTATTCCAAGTTTATAAATTTTTTTTTTAATTATAATAATATCTAGTAATAATCGGATTGCAATCTGTTAGATTTGACAAAAATAATTTTAAAATTTAAAAATCGACTGCATCAAACAAATAGCTGACCTTATTTCTTTTTGCCAACAAATTAATTGAATTAACTGTGTGTAACATCGATTGCATTAGCAATAAATTCAATTTCGTTCTAAATTTCTTTTTTGCAAATTCAATTACAACACATTAGCTAAATTTTGGAAAATTCCAAAAATTTGATGTGCAATAGTAAGAAATTGTCTTATAACATAACACGCAACGGTCGTGATCAACTTAATTTAATAAAAAGTTGGCCAAATTGCTCTTTATGGTTAATCGAATATTAAAAAAAAATTTAGAAATTTTTAGGTGAATTATTGACTAATAGTATTATGTAGGTAGGTAACTCAAACTTGTATTTCTGTTAACAAATAATGCAAAGTCGTTATGCAACTTGACTCTTATTTTCTATTTGAATTACTGCATTAACCTTGATTTTTTCTATATTAATATTCTAAAGTGTAAATTTCTTCGGGCGGATAATTTTTATTTTGATTATAACTTAGTGGTTATGATAATTTATTTAAAAATTTTAGTTTGTTTTACTTAGAGCGCGGTCGTAGGCTAGCAGTTAGAATGCTGGATTGCTATGTCGCAGTCGTGGGTTCGAACTCTCACCAAGTACATCTAGCCAGTATTTCGACCGGGTTTTTCTCACAAGATAATAATAATGAAAAATTATAATAGCAAGAGTTGGCCGAAAACTTCCCAAGTTTAAAGGGGCAAATTTAAAACATTTAGGTTCCTCAACGTTGTTGACATATTACTAAGGTTAAAGTGGTTATAAATTTTGAATGGGTTTTATCTTATCGAATTGTGTTGCTAAAAATCGAATTCGTGTGTACAATAAATATTTATGTACAGGTCAACCAAAGAAAGATAACCTTTTAACATCGTAGTTTGTTTTTACGATAGCAATATCTGATCGTTGATTAAGAATCGCAGCGAGGTAAATGTTAAAGAACTGGCTATGAAAGCCAACTAAACTGTAATTTTTTAAAATCCCAAAATATGTGGGAATAAAGTTTGTATTGCATAAATGTAGCCAAGCGAAACAAAATTTTTCATGTAATATAAACTAGATTTACATAAATTTTACTGCATTTTGCGGCTCAAAAACTTTCTTAATGTATAATTAGGTCAGATATACTTGGTTAAAAATTTACTTTTACTATCGCACAAAATAATAACAATAATTTTTGATAATTACTGTTATTGTTAGCAAACATCTGTAATATTTAGACAACTTATTACTTACAGTAGGTAATAAGTTACAGCACTAAAATTTTATGTAATGCAATTAAATATTGACTTAACGAACTAATTGAGATTAACGAATACCAGGATTAGCGAAAAGGAAATGAGAGTTTAGTGTTCGGGACACGGGAGTAAATATGACTTTACGATAAATTATTTATAGGTGCCGTTACCTAGAAGAGCAAATCAAAACACCAAAGCTTGGTGGGGCGTGAAAATTTCTAGTTTCTTGCAGATTAGCCTGGTTATTATCGAACTTTAATAACAGCTATTAAATATTTATTATATCGAAAATTATTATATCGCAAGCCAATGATAAATTCGGACTAGGTACTGTCTTCAAATCGCAAAGGGGAAATCTCCCATGTGACGTAATGACAGTACATATCCCGGCCTTACCATTGGCCGAAAAATACAGATCTTTGACATTTCTTTGACAAATTATGGCCACACTACTCGGCACTTGGATTTCAGTTTTATGAGGAAAAACTTACCAACGTAATATTTTAATTCAAGTTTTATTTATAAATTTCACATAGCTTCCGTCACGTGATAAGGTCATTCATACCTACTAACATTCGCAAATTCACAAAAACTTGAAATGGTTTACTATAAAATTATAAAATTGATATTTTTTCAGTTCAGAAATTCATCGGGAACTTGCTTCCATGATTTTTTTCGAATTTTAATTTTGAAATTAGTTACATAAAAATTTAATATTATGTATATTTTTCATGCAATAACTTCTATGATTTTCACGTTCTTCGGAAAAATTACAACAGATTAAAACATTTTCGGTGGTAAAAAAAATAGTAACAACAATATCCTTCGCAAATTTTGCTCTTTTGCATTTTTTTAAAATAAACCTCTTATTTTGATTTAGTTCAAGTTTTTCAAACATTTATTTCCATTTTATATTTCTTGGTTTTATGGTTAATTGTAACTGTCGATTATAGTAATAATAATAAGTAATAACTATAAAATACTGCTATTAAATTACAGTATTTAATTTTCCAAAAAGCATTTTACGATTTCATCTCTTTTCATTTTCTCAAAATATTTATTAGATATAGGTATGTATGTACATATAATATATTTTTTTATTTGGTGCAATATAATAATTATAATATTGTTCATCGGTAAAGACATAAGACAACACTGGTTTTTACCAAAATATTTTAAATTTTCCTCGGTCTGTAACATTTCAGTAGTGCATAACAATTTTTTTTTAATTTATTGAATTACAACATTTGGTCCAATTAACTTGTAATCTAGTATAGCCAAATTAAAACCGTTAGATTTTCGTTTCTGAAACATATTATTAAGGTAAAAATTGTAAAAGCTAACATTACGTAATAGATAAATTTTATATGATGATACAAAACATGCTCTATACATCGAGCAAACGTTTAAAAATTTTTGGAATGAACATAGCCAATTTATTTTTCTAAACTCATTTTCAAGGCCCGAAAACAACAGTAACTATAAAATTATTATTGTTAATAAATATACTAGACAGAGTTAATTGATAAATGTAATAATTGTACAATAATTATATATTACAGTAACATAATAATAGTTACAAAAATCGAAATAAAATTATTCTTGTGTGGGTTTTAAGACTTATAAACTTATAAAGCATTTATATATTGCGCATATTAATAAATTAAATAACAATACTTCTAGTAAACGACACGGGGTTGAATTGACGTCAACTTGTAGGTGGATGGCGTACCTACCATAATCGGACTGCTTAAATTATATTATTTATGTTTAAATTTTATTTAATTGGCAATGCATTAAAAGTCGAATGATGATTAACAGGATGACTCAAAAATACTACTTCTAGTTTTTTTTAAAGTAAATGTTTCTTGCGTAGATATAACTATAACATCAAAATTATCATAATAAGTAACAATTATTATTTTTCCAATTGTCATGTCCGTAACCTTGCTAAAATATTTTTTGTTGAAGGTAAATTCGCCACCTTAACATTATTACGATTTTTTGTTTTCTTTAATTATTGTTTGTTCAAGTTAGTTATTATACCTATTCGAGAAAAAAAATTGATAGTACTTATTTTGCTCAATTTTATTATTTTTTCTAAATAATAATTAAAATAATTATTAGCAAAAGCTGTTAATTATAAGATTTGTCATTTTTTCTCTATATATTTAATAATAAATTAATAATACCTGATTATGGATCACGTAATTGTATGGACGTATTATCAATTTATAAACAATTGCAGACAATAATTATTATTGTCATTAGACAACATGACCTTAAGATTTTCTATTGTTTTCTAAAATAACAATTATCTTTTCATGAAATGAAATCGAATTTTTGATAACTTCTTTATAATCGAATATCCTATAAAAGAGGTTTTAGTTTTTGACCCAACGGCCTTCTTCGTTACACCTATGACCTAATTATTGCTAAGCAGGTTTCGGAACGAGCCATTTTCCAATTTCGACGGAGTTTGTTATTTTTTCAAAAGTCATATCTTTTCTAAAGATTCACAATTAAAACATCAAGTTTCTTACTTGGATGAAATAAAATTACGATTGTGAGAACTGATTCTAAATTTGGATTACGTCCAGAAAATCTATATTATGTTCAAGTTTTGAACAAGAGCCAGCGGATGCCGCAGTGTAAAGTTTTGAAACGGGGATAATGCTTTACCTACTTTTTGTTTTTTTTCTCGTATTTATTGAAATTGATCTCAAAAGCGTTTAAAATTTTATTCGTATCTGTTCTAAACTCAAACGTTTGCAACGCGAGATTGAACTTTCACTTCAACGATTGTAACTCTTTAGAATGGAAAGGTATACCTAATATACCTAATATAAAGGTATATACAATGTGTAATGCATTTTTCTCGATACGATTCGGTTAGAAAGAGTGAAGTTGTTTGTTTTCTGAACTTCGATAATGATCGATCGCAAATGATTTTGAAACGACAGAAATTTTATATCTAGTACTCGAGCATCGGTCACATCGGGCCACCTCAGTGGTCGGAAAATATTTAACACGAGTGGGTTAGGATATCGGTTTTCAATGGTAGAATAGATTTTAAAGTGGGTCTCGCTGAAATGGAGCGAGACATAATATCTCAAAAATGCATCGATTTTATCGCTGGCAGCACTGGGTGGAAGTGTCGAGTAAATATTTAACTTAACGCCTGCCTTTTCATTTTATCATCTCATCGACAATTTTTTTAAATGAGGAAGTAGGTACTGGCAAATGCTTTCAATTATGACATAATGAAATCTATTAAAAAATAAATACATAATGTTAAATTTTTCAAGCGTGAAGATATCGAGCACGCTTGACAAACCTGAAAAATGAACAGACATTGAACGTTAGATTGGATTACGATACCATACATTAAGATGAAATAATTCTTGGCTATCGATTAGCACTTGATCTATACTGTTAAAACCACTCGACTTGTCTTGCCAACAATGGAATCTTCTGTGCACTTACGGAGCATCGAAAACCTTTTAAATTATGAAGCTATCATTTTGTAATTCGCAAGGTCACTTGAATTTGTAATTTTTTTGTCAAAGCTCTTTTGTAAAATTGCGGTTTACCTAATTTTGTCTATTTGCGCAATACAGCGATTGTATTAATTTTGTATAGCGGAGCGTGGGAAAATAGTCGGTTTGTTATGGCGTGGGAAACTATACATATAGACTAGGTAACGAATAATAGAAAATTTTACTCAACATCTAAAAAAACATTTCGTTAATAGTATTAACAATAAGAAAGGAAAACTTTTCGAAATTTTGACGTGGCTTGATGATAGGGGGGTCAGGACGTAAGTTGAACCTATTTACTTCATAAAATCACATTGCCTTTATACATACCAAAGCGCGCCGATCTAGACCTCGGTACTAGAGGTACTTACTAAATATACCTTGACATACTACCTAAACCTACTTATTATTATGCACATACTTGAACTTGTTACCTTATTAAAAAAAGAAAAAATTATAAACGAACAAACCATTCAATAAATCCTCGGGAGATTAACCTCATTTCCCCCCGTACATTCGCGTCAGTACTACAATATATATGTACATTTGTACTTCTATGATGTAAACTCTATTTTATGCGTAAAGCCTAAAGCCCAATAAAGTTGTTTCGTGTAATATAATAGAATAAGTGATTTCCTTGAGAGCCTTAAGGCATACCGTAACGTAATGTAGCGGTGGTATCAAATTTGTAAGGGCGAGAAACAGTTCAACGACGGTTTTTGTCGTTCCAATGATTTGCAGAAAAAAAATTTGTGTTTATGATGATTTTCTATACTTTTTTTTTTCAAGGAATTCTAATGATTTCCAGCGATTGATATGCATTGGAAAAATTGACAAATTTCCGACGAAGAAAACGCTACAAATGATTATAACAAGACAATAATTAATACTATTAAGTAGGAGATATCACAGTTTGGAGGAGTAGAACAATAATCAAATTTGAGCTTAGTTAGATAATTTCGATTTTCGAAAACCTACAATGATTTTAATTAAGTCGAATAATAATGCAGTGTGATACATCTCTTATCCATGCTTCGATTATCACAATGGTACTTCAGAGATAAAAATTTTAAACGATATAATTTGAAAAAAATCAATTTATTTAATTAACAAAAACCATTACAAATTTTGATGCTGAAATTTTGAATCATGTTAATGTTGACAATTATATTTTTTATTGTAAGTATTATCATATTAGAAAAATTTCATACAATTGTAACATCAATTCAGTGATTGTTATATAATAATATATCATTTTCGAGATATCAGTTTGAACACTAAATTATTTATCATAATTTATTAATACAGAAAATCGTATGATCAAGGTTAATATTAAATATAGAATCCTTAAATTTTTAACTCTGGACTTAAAAGAGGGGAGTTATTATAAGTTTGATGTGTATACATATAGTTGCTCCAGAAATTATTAATACACTCCTATATTAACAATGTAAATCGTACCGTTTCAAGACTTCTTTTCTCATATAAAAATCGATTTTATAGTAAAATGTTTCAAACATTTTTTGTTGCAAATTTCATTTCCTTCATTTTTGGTTCTATACATTTTTCTATTTTGTCGCACCGTTTCTGAGTAACAGCAACTTTAAAAACACTCGGTAAAAAATTTAATAAAACTCCCATAAGAGCTATGTTAATTTTGTATAGAAACAAGAAATGAAAACATTTTGCTACAAAATCGATTTTTACGTGAGAAAAAAAGTTTTAGAAAAGTACGATTTACATTGTTAACAGGAGAGTATTAATAATTTCTGGAGCCACTGTATGTTTGTCTGTCTGTGACTCTATCTGATTAGGGAAGGTCGAATTTCGAAGAGGTTTATTTTAAATGATAGGGTAGTTTAACGATTTGCCGATTTCAAATCTTCGAACCTTTAAGAACCATATTATACAAGATATTATTATATTCGAAATGCTAAGAGAACCACAACAAATACGATAAAATTCATAGGGACAATGTTGTAGGAAATTAAATTTTCTACAAAAAAGTCCGCGAGAGCATATATTTATTTTTAATAGCTTAGATTCGGGAGGCATTCGAAGTCGCAGATTATAATCTTTTAGTAGTTATTCGACTCTACTAACTAGTTTTCTATATTCCAAATCTAAATTTCGTTTTCACTTTATAAAATGCAAATACTAGTACCGTGTAGTCGGGGAGCTCCAGTGGAATCTGTTATGAGTGATTCGAAATAGCAACTTCCATGGAAACGGAATCGAGGTTTAGAATATCGAAAACTAGTTATGGTGGAATTAATATTGGATTTTTAAATGACTTTTTTTATTCGGTGACCGGTTTAAGTTATTATTAGTTGGATCAAATGTTTACTAAACATTGTTTACTACTATTAAATTTTGCAACTGGTATTTAAAAAAAAGCTTAAGTTCTTTAACTTCAATGTTGCGCTCTTTTATAATATTTTTGTTCTAAAATTTGTACATGGGATATTTACAGGATAGTTCGGTAGCTTTCATTTGTCTCTATTAAGTATAATTGTCGTAATGTTCGCATTTTCGTGTTTGTGTTAAATTCGCCGACCTAATTTTACAGTATTCATTTTGAGTGCTTTTAACTAAAAATAATATTTTTAACCCAATTATCCAATAAAATGTATTGCCTCATTCATTCAAGTTTAAGTACTTATGAGTTAAAAATCCTATTGGATTATACGAAATTCTAATTCTTTCCATTTTTCTGTTCATATTCCTACGTGAAATATGCCGGAAAAGATGAATAATTGAAAGTCGACAATTGTATGATCCATTGCACGAAAACACACAGTTATCCCAAATGGAAATGGGTGTGAAAATGATATTTTCAGAAGAACAGCTACTACAAGACTCCCCCCAATAATATGGAATAAAATGGACAACTTTAATTGGAAAATTCTAATTTCTTTATTTTTATGAATACCAAGTTCGGGCGAGGGAATTCCGTAGAGGAAACAGTATCTTCGGAATGCCTTTGATTATTTCCCCCCAAATAGGGTTTTGCATCGAGAATAATTGTTGGAATATTGCTGGCATAAAACTATTAATTGATGTCGCAATTTCGAGAAATCACACGGCCAGAGAATGTACAATAATTAAATCGCAATAAAGATTTTGTTTTTTTCTCTGATGTGTGGCAGGTAGCGCCATCATATTGAAATCCATACCATCCAAATCAAGGAATGTTTGACAGAACGAAAATCATCTGTTATTGGAATACCATCACCAATTATGCAGTAATTTAATTAGCGAGCGTTGTTGTATTTGTATTAAATCAAAAAATAAATTGTTTAGACAATACAAATTCTTAAATCAGAGGAACCTTGAATTATCTCCAGACAAACGATTAATGCTTTGGAAAGTAGCGAATTTAAAAATAAACTTGTTTGGCTGGATATTTTAATATTCTACCAACAGTTAGGTACATACCTCGCAACATAATTTACTCGATTCGATTATTTATATTTCGCCGATATCTTTATCACTTGAGGGGCAAAAACAAAATTAGAATCCCTTCTTTTCTGGATTTTCGTTCTGGGTTTTTCAGTAATTACGAAAATAATAAAATATAGAAGAAAAGATTTTCTATTTTAATGTTTTTTAAATTTAGAATAATTATAGGATAATTTTATCGGTCGAATAAGTTTACAGGTCCCTCGACACGTCCTTGTAGATGAATTAAAATTTGTTAGGAAATGATTATTGAAGGTTTACCTGCCGGTTCAACCCACCTTTTATTTTTAATTAAATATCGCGAATAAAAATTGTTATGGAAATTTTGAAATCTTCACAAATAGTAATCATAACTATAATTTTATAAACGCAGTTGGTGTATGTTGTTAATGTTTGCAGACTATAAATAAATTTTTATCTTTAGTTTATAATACCCAATCCAGATAATCGCTCTTCCAAAATTATTACTTAAATTTGCGTTCAAATATTTGATGAACAAATTTGATGAAGTAAACTTTTTGTCAAAATTGTGATAGAAAATTAAAATTTTTTTTGTTAATTTCGATATTTTTTAATCTATCAATAAAAATTAAAATGAAAATTTGTGTGTAGAATTAAGTCTTTCAATTGATTTTTAAAATTTTTTTTCGGGAATTATCCCGAAAAAATTAAATTTAAATATGGACGAAAATAATTATTTGACAATTTTAATTGATGAAATAATTTAATTCTTCGCAGTTATAAATATAATATAAAGGGTAAAATAAAAAAAAATTTTTTTCTCAGAAATAAGAATTTTTTCCCAGAATTAAAGTAGGTGAACATTTTTACGCATTCCGATATGTCAAACAATCAAAATTTATGCCTGTTAAAAAAAGTTTTCCGGGAACTAAAGTAGGTGAACATTTTAATGGGTTCTAAGGATATAACATTTTTGTCTGGTACAAGAGAACTTTTTCTAAGAATTTGACGGAGATTTTAAGAAAATAATAAAAATAAACAAATAATTTTTTTAAAATTTTCTTGAAAATGTTACAGTTTGTTAAATCATCAATTAAATTAAATAAAAATTAAAGTAAACCTAACTTTCAACTCGAAACTTTCTTATGACCTTTCTTTCGTTTGACTTCCAGAATAAGTAAACTTGCAAGTAAAAGAAATTTCAGCAGGAATCTGCACGAATTGTATTGTGGCATTTTATTCCACACCTTTTACAAATTTTCCGCTATCATTGTATCATGAGCAAGAATAGTTTATAAACAGAACTATTATATTATCTACTTATTGCTTTCGGCTGGTTTACCTTGGAGTGAGCATAAATATTGAAATGGTTTCGAGGGATTTTTCAAGCTTACTTTGATTATATAGGAAATTATTATCGATTATCTTTATTAGGAATACTAAATATGCATATGAGAATAATATGTATAATATGTATTACAGTAGCCTAATACTCAAGAACAAAAATTGAATATTAAATTTTTAAAAGATAGTGTTTAAGTTGGCATCGATCAGAGTTTCTTAAATTCTGAAATCCAATCTGTATATTTATCTCTATGACGATAAATATAATAAAGCAATATGGTGGAAAACTAAAATTTTCATGATATTCTTTGTTCTCGGCGTAAAAATCAATAAATAACTTATAATCAATGCTGTGACTTCACATTACCTTAATTCTTATTACACCGAACGGTTTTATTAATCGGGGATTTTTTTGGGTAATTTTTTAATGTGGGTATATGGTCCTACCTACGCAATTTGGTAATTTTTTAAAATTACAGTTTTTTCCTGTAATAAAAAACATCCATCGAATTGTTGTGCGAGCATTTTTCTATTTTGTTTCCGATGGCAATTTATGCTCACGAGAAAGTTACTTCCACTTATTTAAACTTGGCAACTTGAATAATGTTCTATTTTCTCTTATCTTCTTTTAAATTTTCCATCTCCTAATTAAATAGATAACCTTTGATTGATAAAGAAAAACCTTTACGGTGCCAGACTTACCAGATTAATTTTATGTTAATTATTAATTTCGGCATATTTTAGATTAACTTTCAATATCAAGGTACCCGGATTTAATTTAAATGTTGGGGAAGGGCACCCTTATCTCAAAGCATGATTAACTAATCAATATCAGTGTGATATCCGAATTGAAAAACTTAAGATGAATAATTAATTAAGTACAAAATGTGAAAAAGAAGTCTATTGATGGCGAAAAATGGACCAAGTAGAAATTTATTGTGAATTCCTATTTTGCAGCGACAGTCTTTGACTTTTACTATCCAATCTGGTATATTGCATAAATGTACTTTTTTAATATGAGTGTTGATTAGTTTTAGGTGGTCCGAACTAACGTGCTTTATACTTATCTCAATAGTTCCATTCAATCTCTTTCCATAGTTGACTGAGCATGATGAAATCGTTCAGTTGTGAAACATTTTATTTTTACTACTTTTGTAATCATTTACGGAATAATAAATTTACTTCACGATGATACTAACTTTCCTCATTTATTTATAAATCTTTGGGACAATAAAATTAAAAAGAAAAGGAATCACAAAGAAATTCAAATTGAATCAATTTAAAAACATATTTTTAATTGTAAAAGAAACTCAGATCATCACCTGGAATGCCCAAAAATGCTCCACAAAAAAATATATTCTAAGGGTGGCGGGCGTGCAAAATTCTCACCTAAACCTAAAGACCCAAGTTTTTAAAATACAAAATTTTTCATATTTTTTAATTTGTTACAGACGATGATCAATATGGCTTACTGTTGGCTGATACTACTAGGAAGAGTAATTCAAAAATTAGTGTTCGGTGATCTGAGAGTGTCCGAGCAACAGCATGTCGAAGAAAAATTTTGGAACTTTGTGTTCTATAAATTTATTTTTATATTTGGTGTCGTGAATGTCACTTTCATTGACGAAGTTCTGTTATGGTCTTCGTGGTTTACGTTACTTGGTTTCTTTCATTTGCTAACCCAGTTGGGCAAGGATCGGTTCGAATATGTGAGTGTAAATTTATGAAACAACAAATTGTTTTTCTTTTTATTAAATACTTTTTATTTCAGTTATCGTTTTCGCCAACAACGCCGGCATGGAGCCACGTGAAATTATTGGGTCTGTTGGGATGCATTTTTGCTATATCTTTATTCATGTTACTCGTATGTATCTTTATTGGATTCTTTCAAGGACTGAATGTTTTTGCTTTTATGGTTGCCGAGGTACGTATCGTATTACTACTATATTATTTGCAAAGAAAAAAACGGGCAATATTCGACTCTATTAGATTTAGACATGAAATCGATTATAAGTTTATGAAAGAAATTGCATGTAAACCGGCTGTAATTGTCAAGCATCTTCAATACGTTTTTTTATTTCTGCTGCTGACCCAAAATTTTGTCGATTTTGCAACTAATCATTAACTTGCCAAAAATGTCATTTGATGGAAAAATATTTTGCAGGTGATACTTTTAAGTATTCGTACTTTACACGTAATATTGAGGTACGCATTGCATTTATACGACATTTGTCGCGAGCCCAGTGATTCGTCGGAAAGAGATACCACCACGGCGTGGGAAAAACGAGGATCTGTTGTCTATTATATTGAACTTGGATTTGAATTAACTGCTCTCATTGTCGATTTTATGCATCACATGCACATGTTAATATGGAGCAATATATTCTTATCCATGGCCAGTTTAGTGATATTGATGCAACTTAGGCATTTATTCCACGAGATACAACGACGCTACAAGAAACACATTAATTATTTATGGGTGATGAATCATATGGAACAAAAGTAAGAACTTGTTTATTCTTCTTCAAATTTTTTCTTTTCCTCGACTTTCTTTTGCTACGATCTCGTGATCTGGCTGATTCATAATCCGTTTAGATCACAATTTTGTTAGCGAAAGAAAGTAGCTATTATCGGGCTAATAATACAGTATTTACTGAGCATGGAGAGAACGTCAAATAATTATTTTCTTTTGGTTTATGTTTATTTTAACTATTTAGTTATCCCATGGCAACATCGGAGGAATTGGCCAGCAATTCTGATAATTGTGCAGTGTGTTGGGAGAAAATGGAATCGGCTCGGAAGCTGCCTTGCACGCATTTATTTCACACGTAAGTACAGTTTTATGGATCACAATATTAATTTTTTAAATTTGCCTTAAAATTGTAGGATGTGTTTACAATCGTGGTTGGAGCAAGATAAATCGTGTCCCACTTGCCGTTTAGCACTCAACATTGAAAATCCCACTGAAAATCCATCAGAACCTCCAGACATGCAAAATCCTATTCAACCTGCACGCAGTAATCATTTTTTCCACTTCGATGGTAAGCACGGAATGTAACTTCTAACGGAGGGATTTTTAAAGTGTCTCTTTATAGGTTCTAGGTATGTGTCCTGGTTGCCTAGTTTTTCAGTCGAAGTTAGTCAGTTACCGAGAGTACGGCAAGCGGCAGCAAGTAATTCGCAACTCGATGCCATGGCAAGACAAGTAATTTAACTTTATTATAAATATATACAGTTTTTGTTCATAAAACTTTAACTCTTAGGTTCAACAACTTTTTCCTCATTACGTTTTGCCTGTTATAATTGAAGATTTACGAGTAACTCGAAGTATAGAAGTAACTGCCGAAAATATTCTCGATGGTAGACTAACTCCAACCGTTTTTCACGAACCGGAGACTATATCTACCGTTTCCGAAAGTTCCATTGCGCCAACTGTATCGCAAAGTACCTCTCAACCTAATACCTCCCAAATATGGGATAACTTTAATGCCGATAATGGCGAAAGGTAAGAAAACTTGTATAAAGTTTTCTCTGGATAAGTTCTTTGTTTTGTTATAGCGAAGAAATGTTAAACACTTCGGGAACACGTTTCTCAAAATCATCCACAGAACGTGAAAGAAGTTTGTGCAAGAGAAAAGAACAACTGATTAAGAACGCACGTAAAAGATATGTCGAAAAAGGCACATCCTCAAATTCATCTTTAGACACGCAGACTTAAAACTTGTAAGCTCAATTTTTTCGAATCGTCAACTCGTTAAAATAAGCAGAAAATGTAATCTGCACTAGTTTTTCACTAAAATGTATTTTCATACGAGTAATATACACCTTTTTTTAATGTTTACTTAAAAGTGCCCACCATTGTTTCAATTATTTCAATTTCTGTTTGGAAATTTTTGCGAAATTGAGAAGAAAATTATGTTTTGTTTTGACTTCTTCGAAGTTTGCGGTCATATTTTTGTACATAGTTCTTTTTTAAATTCCCAAAATCTTAACGGCAGCTTTTGAATGCTCAAATTGTCTACTCAATAAGACAAAAACGTAGAAAACTTGTGTGATTAAGGCAAAAATTTATCTTGAAATATTTTTAGATGTGTAAAATGTTTTGTTTAAAAATTTGCCGTCGTCAAATCTGGATGTTTTTGAGTTGAAAAGGTGGAGACCTTTGTGGTCCACTTAGTGTTGCCACTTGGTCTTGACTTTTTCAAATAATTGTATTTAATCAAAATTTTATTGTTTCCCAGTTTGAAGTTAAAAGAGAAAGAAAGAGATGTAACTCCAAGTTATTTTAATGTTGTCGGTTTGGAGGGGGGGGGGGTAAATTTTGTAAGATGGTCGGGTGACTAAAATGCGATTGCGGAAAGGATGTATCATCTGTTACCCAAATATTTATTTTTGTACGCATCCAGATTAATATTTTTGTAATATTGAAATCATTCCTAAAAGTTTGGATTTTGTGATTAAATTTGTGAGTGGTGATGAGGTTTTTAAAAAATGTAGACAACCTCGCGTCGTTGTTGTGGGACACCGAGGGCATCCATATGTTAAATTTATAATTTAAATAATTGTGATAATTTTTAATAGACGTCCTTAATAACCAACCACATTAAATAAATGCTCCACTATTGGTAGATAGTTAATCATATCAAAATATTTAAAAAAAAGGCTCATAATAAAAAATGTTATTGAATAAAAAGCGTAATATGTTTTGCTTTATTTAGAAATAATTAAAAATGTTAAAATGAAATAGTGTAAAGTGTATTTATTAATTATTGTTTATTTTTAAGTTACTTATTTGGAAGAGACACGAGTGATTCTTTTTATATATTTATAAATCAAGACTGACTTTTTAGGGAGTCAAACTATTTTCGATAAGCAAATGAAAGTGACTGGAAGTTAATGCTTAATTTTATTCTTACAAAAATTAACTTTTAGTACTTACGACGAATGCTTTTATATTATTATAATAACTCTACGTTGATTATTAGATTAAAACAATTTATTCTTGCTCTTAGACTGCTGATTTATAATAATAATAATAATAATAATAACGAATAATGAAACTAAAAATTATAAAATAAAACCAGCTCATAAATAATGTAAATAATTACTGCATGATTGTTAAAATGAAGTTGAACAATTCATGGAGGAGATTGGTACCTATATAATATAAAAATTTTAATTATTATTTTAGTTATAAGTTTACAGAATCGAAAAATTTCTAGTCACGTTAATGCGGTTTTTTTTATTTTGATTCATCAAAGCCAAAAAATTTGTTTAGTTAAGGAAATCCTTCTTGTAAATTGTTCAAATATCGTTAAAATTTTAGTATATAGAGAAGTAAGTAATTGCCATGCAAATAATAATCGTAAGTGTGTCTAACATCACACGGATAGAATAGTAAGTACTTATATGTAAATGTGGTACTTATTAAGCAAAAAGTCCCTATATTATTATTGTGTGCTTAGTTGCTGTAATAAAATGTTTCAAAATAATCGCTTACCCTTTATTTATTCCTTTTCATCGACAATAATATGATGGGCTTCCAACGTCTGACTTTGGAGACGCATCAATACCTTCCTGTGTTGTATTATTATATGGAAGGGCAGACAATGAAATCAATGCAAGGCGGATTATGGATATTAAAAGAAAACTGTCTGGTGTCGGCACCAAATTTTTTAATAATGCTAGGCATATAAATTATACAATAATTTACAACAAAAAGTTATCACACTAAAAAATAAGACTATCACATACATTCACTATTATGTACTTCAAATTTAACGAAACAGGTACTACACAAGAATCACTTAGTACATACTACAATCTCTATATCCGCACGTTTTCCCGGTGAAAATGCTAGAAAAATAAATTATGTGCTTGAAAGCAAATTTTTAAATTGAAAATATTTTTGAGGGAATTGCTACTTTTATCAAAGAGAGTGGCGAAAGGAGCAACCAGTCTTGAGATCCAAATTAAAATTTTTATAAAATAATAATTGTAGTAATAAGAAACTTTAAAAACTCAAAAGTAATTCAGTCTTCAACATCTATCATTTTTTACAGCCGGATTAAGATCGCTAAAATAAGTGTGCATCATGGCATCGTCGGCAGACATTCGTTGCATTGGATTGCACACCAACAGTCTTTGTAAGAGATCACGTCCCCTGCTTCCTAATTTTGGAACCACCTATAAGCACACGATAATTAATTTACATTTATAAATTCCGAGAAGTAAAACCTACCTGATTTAAACTCATACTTGGTTGGTACAACGGAAACGGTTTATAATCTGGTAGCTGCATCATCCCACTCCAAGTGTCTTCGGTTGGTGTACCCAAAAGTTTAAAAATTCTTCTCAACTGGTCATCGACATCGGAACCGGGAAATAAAGGTCGACCTAAAATTAAATAAACCTTTGGCAGGTTTATTCTCACAAAAAGAACATGGGTTTGTTTTTACCTGCATTAGCTAATTCTGCAAATATACACCCGGCCGACCACATATCGATAGAGGTGGTGTAAAGTTTGGCTCCAAACAAAACGTCGGGGGGTCTGTACCACAAAGTAACCACTTCGGCTGAGTAACATTTAACCGGAATACCGAAAGCTCTGGCCAAACCAAAATCGGCCAACTTTAACTCTCCACTTTTATTTATCAACAAATTTTGCGGCTTCAAATCCCTATGCAAAACGTTGTGACAGTGACAAAATGCCAAACCCCTCAGCAGCTGATACATAAACGACTTGACGACATCTAAATCGATGTCTCCGTTTAAACTATCGAAATACTTCTTGAGGTCCTGATCGCAGTGTTCGAAAACTAAAGTCAACTTTTTTTCACTGTGCAGAACGTCATACAAGCGCACAATATTTTTATGTTTCAATTCTTTGAGCAAACAAATTTCCCTTAGGGCCGACGAAGGTACACCTTCGTCGTCGTCGTCTAAACGTACCCTCTTCAGAGCTACAATTTCGTGACTTTCTCTATTTTTCGCCTTAAATACGGTGCCGTATGTGCCTTCTCCTATTTTTTCCAACTTTTCGTACTTTTGCATTTTTTATAACAAAGAAGATAACCAACTAATTGATATCGACATAACCTAACTTTTGTATATGCGATAACGTCACTTCGGTGTGCGTGTCATTATTGTTTGTAGTATTAAAACCGGCTTAATTTGTGTAATAAAAATGCCAGAAACAACTCAAATCTTGTCGAAATTTTACAATGAATACAAGAAGACACCCAAGAAACTCAAGATAATCGATGCCTATTTACTCTACATTCTTTTAACCGGTGTAGTGCAATTCGTCTATTGCATCCTGGTAGGCACGTTTCCCTTCAATTCCTTCTTGAGTGGTTTCATTTCTTGTGTGAGCTGTTTCGTACTTGCAGGTTTGTAATTTATAAATAATTTTAAAAAGCAATTTACATTGATCGATATTTTTGCAGTATGCTTGCGTCTGCAAGTCAATCCGGAGAATAAGAACGATTTTAATGGAATTAGTCCCGAGAGAGGTTTTGCCGACTTCATTTTTGCACACGTAATTTTGCATCTTGTTGTTATGAATTTTATTGGATAAGCAATATTTTTCTGTTGTAATTTTGGTTCTTTTTGTGTATCACTTATACAAAAGTGAAAATTATATTTTGTACTCTCATATTTGGTGATATAATACAAAAATATGATTTAGATTTCGTAATGTTTTTTTTCTAGCCTATTCGAATCAAAGAAACAGAGTCAAACAGTTATTAATAAAGTCAGAAAAATTCTTTTACCGAATGTGTCTCTGCCAGTAACACCAACTTGTGAACATTTCTTTTATAAATCTCATAATTATTCTAAATTTTCAAATTTACTTTATAAATCCAGATAAATATTTGTTAGATTAAGGAATACTATAAATGAATCGGAACAGACATGTTGGTTTATTCTTGAATATTGATGGTGAACAAGCAAATAGTTTACATTCATTCTGATTATCTAATACCATCAACTACAAAATCACATTAAACATAAAAATAGATTAATATATTTTGAATGATAATAACAATCAAAATTTAAGCCTCACTTGAATATTTTTTGGAGTCCCACCGTATAATGATATAAACCAAAATTTATCCTGCATCCAGCGTTGCAGCTAAGGCTCTGCGAGGATATTAATTATTTTACATGCTCTTCTGAGTGCTGCTCAGCACCCGAAAGTGTAAATTTCACTTGAAAAATTTTAAATTAAGAAGGTGTAAGCATCAGGAAACACATAAATAAGTTTATGTGTGTAAGGTGTAATCAAAAACACATAAACACATATTTATGTGTTTTTGATCCTTACACCTTTATTATTTGTAACTTTAAAAGGAATTTACACTTTCAAAAATTAGGGTAGCTTAATGCTGCTACCAATAATATTGCTCTTTCAAATGCTGCTACCCTAATTTTTGAAAGTGTAAATTCCTTGAAAAGTTACAAATTATAAAGGTGTAAGGATCAAAAACACATAAATGTGTTTCAAAAACACATAAATATGTGTTTATGTGTTTCTGATCCTTACACCTTACACACATAAACTTAATTAGGTGTTTCCTGATGCTTACACCTTCTTAATATAAAATTTTTCAAGTGAAATTTACACTTTTGAGTGTCAGGAGAGCAGAAGTTAAAAGAGAAATTAAAATCTAATTAATTGTATTACATTTTGGTATTCCTGTTACTTAAAAGCATTAAAATTTGTAATTTCTTAAATGAAATTTACACTTTCGAGTGTCAGGAGAGCAGAAGTTGAAGGAGTAATTATAATCTCTTTTGCTTTATGTATTCCTAAGACTTAAATGCAATAAAATTTGTAATTTCTTAAATGAAATTTACACTTTCGAGTGTCAGGAGAGCAGAAGTTTAAGGAGGAATTATAATCTCTTTTAGTTTATGTATTCCTAATACTTAAATGAAATAAAATTTGTAATTTCTTAAATGAAATATACACTTTCGAGTGTCAGGAGAGCAGAAGTTTAAGAAATAATTATAATCTCTTTTACTTTATGTATTCCTAATACTTAAATGCAATAAAATTTGTAATTTCTTAAATGAAATTATACTTTCGAGTGTCAGGAGAGCAGAAGTTTAAGGAGTAATTATAATCTCTTTAACTATATGTATTCCTAATACTTAAATGCTTTAAATTGGTAATTTTTTAAATGAAATTTACACTTTCGAGTGTCAGGAGAGCAGAAGTTTAAGGAGTAATTATAATCTCTTTTGCTTTATGTATTCCTAATACTTAAATGCAATAAAATTTGTAATTTCTTAAATGAAATTTACACTTTCGAGTGTCAGGAGAGCAGAAGTTTAAGGAGTAATTATAATCTCTTTAACTATATGTATTCCTAATACTTAAATGCTTTAAATTGGTAATTTTTTAAATGAAATTTACACTTTCGAGTGTCAGGAGAGCAGAAGTTTAAGGAGTAATTATAATCTCTTTTGCTTTATGTATTCCTAATACTTAAATGCAATAAAATTTGTAATTTCTTAAATGAAATTATACTTTCGAGTGTCAGGAGAGCAGAAGTTTAAGGAGTAATTATAATCTCTTTAACTATATGTATTCCTAATACTTAAATGCTTTAAATTGGTAATTTTTTAAATGAAATTTACACTTTCGAGTGTCAGGAGAGCAGAAGTTTAAGGAGTAATTATAATCTCTTTTGCTTTATGTATTCCTAATACTTAAATGCAATAAAATTTGTAATTTCTTAAATGAAATTTACACTTTCGAGTGTCAGGAGAGCAGAAGTTTAAGGAGGAATTATAATATCTTTAAGTTTATGTATTCCTAATACTTAAATGAAATAAAATTTGTAATTTCTTAAATGAAATTTACACTTTCGAGTGTCAGGAGAGCAGAAGTTTAAGGAGTAATTATAATCTCTTTTACTTTATGTATTCCTAATACTTAAATGCAATAAAAGTTGTAATTTCTTAAATGAAATTTACACTTTCGAGTGTCAGGAGAGCAGAAGTTTAGTAATTATAATCTCTTTTCCTTAATGTATTCCTAATACTTAAATGCAATAAAATTTGTAATTTCTTAAATGAAATTTACATTTTCGAGTATCAGGAGAGCAGAAGTTTAAGGAGGAATTATTATCTCTTTTAGTTTATGTATTCCTAATACTTAAATCAAATAAAATTAGTAATTTCTTAAATGAAATTTACACTTTCGAGTGTCAGGAGAGCAGAAGTTGAAGGAGTAATTATAATCTCTTTTGCTTTATGTATTCCTAATACTTAAATGCAATAAAATTTGTAATTTCTTAAATGAAATTTACACTTTCGAGTGTCAGGAGAGCAGAAGTTTAAGGAGGAATTATAATCTCTTTTAGTTTATGTATTCCTAATACTTAAATGAAATAAAATTTGTAATTTCTTAAATGAAATATACACTTTCGAGTGTCAGGAGAGCAGAAGTTTAAGGAGTAATTATAATCTCTTTTACTTTTTGTATTCCTAATACTTAACTGCAATAAAATTTGTAATTTCTTAAATGAAATGTACACTTTCTAGTGTCAGGATAGCAGAAGTTTAAGGAGTAATTATAATCTCTTTTACTTTATGTAATCCTAATACTTAAATGCAATAAAATTTGTAATTTCTTAAATGAAATGTACACTTTCTAGTGTCAGGATAGCAGAAGTTTAAGGAGTAATTATAATCTCTTTTACTTTATGTATTCCTAATACTTAAATGCATTAAAATTTGTAATTTCTTAAATGAAATTTACACTTTCGAGTGTCAGGAGAGCAGAAGTTTAAGTAGTAATTATTATCTCTTTTCCTTTAGGTATTCCTAATACTTAACTGCAATAAAATTTGTAATTTCTTAAATGAAATTTACACTTTCGAGTGTCAGGAGAGCAGAAGTTTAAGGAGGAATTATAATCTCTTTTAGTTTATGTATTCCTAATACTTAAATGAAATAAAATTTGTAATTTCTTAAATGAAATATACACTTTCGAGTGTCAGGAGAGCAGAAGTTTAAGGAGTAATTATAATCTCTTTTACTTTATGTATTCCTAATACTTAAATGCAATAAAATTTGTAATTTCTTAAATGAAATTTACACTTTCGAGTGTCAGGAGAGCAGAAGTTTAAGGAGGAATTATAATCTCTTTTAGTTTATGTATTCCTAATACTTAAATGAAATAAAATTTGTAATGTCTTAAATGAAATATACACTTTCGAGTGTCAGGAGAGCAGAAGTTTAAGGAGTAATTATAATCTCTTTTACTTTATGTATTCCTAATACTTAAATGCAATAAAATTTGTAATTTCTTATATGAAATTTACACTTTCGAGTGTCAGGAAAGCAGAAGTTTAAGGAGGAATTATAATATCTTTAAGTTTATGTATTCCTAATACTTAAATGAAATAAAATTTGTAATTTCTTAAATGAAATTTACACTTTCGAATGTCAGGAGAGCAGAAGTTTAAGGAGTAATTATAATCTCTTTTACTTTATGTATTCCTAATACTTAAATGCAATAAAATTTGTAATTTCTTTAATGAAATTTACACTTTCGAGTGTCAGGAGAGCAGAAGTTTAAGGAGGAATTATAATATCTTTAAGTTTATGTATTCCTAATACTTAAATGAAATAAAATTTGTAATTTCTTAAATGAAATTTACACTTTCGACTGTCAGGAGAGCAGAAGTTTAAGGAGTAATTATAATCTCTTTTACTTTATGTATTCCTAATACTTAAATGCAATAAAAGTTGTAATTTCTTAAATGAAATTTACACTTTCGAGTGTCAGGAGAGCAGAAGTTTAGTAATTATAATCTCTTTTCCTTAATGTATTCCTAATACTTAAATGCAATAAAATTTGTAATTTCTTAAATGAAATTTACATTTTCGAGTATCAGGAGAGCAGAAGTTTAAGGAGGAATTATTATCTCTTTTAGTTTATGTATTCCTAATACTTAAATGAAATAAAATTAGTAATTTCTTAAATGAAATTTACACTTTCGAGTGTCAGGAGAGCAGAAGTTGAAGGAGTAATTATAATCTCTTTTGCTTTATGTATTCCTAATACTTAAATGCAATAAAATTTGTAATTTCTTAAATGAAATTTACACTTTCGAGTGTCAGGAGAGCAGAAGTTTAAGGAGGAATTATAATCTCTTTTAGTTTATGTATTCCTAATACTTAAATGAAATAAAATTTGTAATTTCTTAAATGAAATATACACTTTCGAGTGTCAGGAGAGCAGAAGTTTAAGAAATAATTATAATCTCTTTTACTTTATGTATTCCTAATACTTAAATGCAATAAAATTTGTAATTTCTTAAATGAAATTATACTTTCGAGTGTCAGGAGAGCAGAAGTTTAAGGAGTAATTATAATCTCTTTAACTATATGTATTCCTAATACTTAAATGCTTTAAATTGGTAATTTTTTAAATGAAATTTACACTTTCGAGTGTCAGGAGAGCAGAAGTTTAAGGAGTAATTATAATCTCTTTTGCTTTATGTATTCCTAATACTTAAATGCAATAAAATTTGTAATTTCTTAAATGAAATTTACACTTTCGAGTGTCAGGAGAGCAGAAGTTTAAGGAGGAATTATAATATCTTTAAGTTTATGTATTCCTAATACTTAAATGAAATAAAATTTGTAATTTCTTAAATGAAATTTACACTTTCGAGTGTCAGGAGAGCAGAAGTTTAAGGAGTAATTATAATCTCTTTTACTTTATGTATTCCTAATACTTAAATGCAATAAAATTTGTAATTTCTTAAATGAAATTTACACTTTCGAGTGTCAGGAGAGCAGAAGTTTAAGGAGGAATTATAATATCTTTAAGTTTATGTATTCCTAATACTTAAATGAAATAAAATTTGTAATTTCTTAAATGAAATTTACACTTTCGAGTGTCAGGAGAGCAGAAGTTTAAGGAGTAATTATAATCTCTTTTACTTTATGTATTCCTAATACTTAAATGCAATAAAAGTTGTAATTTCTTAAATGAAATTTACACTTTCGAGTGTCAGGAGAGCAGAAGTTTAGTAATTATAATCTCTTTTCCTTAATGTATTCCTAATACTTAAATGCAATAAAATTTGTAATTTCTTAAATGAAATTTACATTTTCGAGTATCAGGAGAGCAGAAGTTTAAGGAGGAATTATTATCTCTTTTAGTTTATGTATTCCTAATACTTAAATGAAATAAAATTAGTAATTTCTTAAATGAAATTTACACTTTCGAGTGTCAGGAGAGCAGAAGTTGAAGGAGTAATTATAATCTCTTTTGCTTTATGTATTCCTAATACTTAAATGCAATAAAATTTGTAATTTCTTAAATGAAATTTACACTTTCGAGTGTCAGGAGAGCAGAAGTTTAAGGAGGAATTATAATCTCTTTTAGTTTATGTATTCCTAATACTTAAATGAAATAAAATTTGTAATTTCTTAAATGAAATATACACTTTCGAGTGTCAGGAGAGCAGAAGTTTAAGAAATAATTATAATCTCTTTTACTTTATGTATTCCTAATACTTAAATGCAATAAAATTTGTAATTTCTTAAATGAAATTATACTTTCGAGTGTCAGGAGAGCAGAAGTTTAAGGAGTAATTATAATCTCTTTAACTATATGTATTCCTAATACTTAAATGCTTTAAATTGGTAATTTTCTAAATGAAATTTACACTTTCGAGTGTCAGGAGAGCAGAAGTTTAAGGAGTAATTATAATCTCTTTTGCTTTATGTATTCCTAATACTTAAATGCAATAAAAGTTGTAATTTCTTAAATGAAATTTACACTTTCGAGTGTCAGGAGAGCAGAAGTTTAGTAATTATAGTCTCTTTTCCTTAATGTATTCCTAATACTTAAATGCAATAAAATTTGTAATTTTTTAAATGAAATTTACATTTTCGAGTATCAGGAGAGCAGAAGTTTAAGGAGGAATTATTATCTCTTTTAGTTTATGTATTCCTAATACTTAAATGAAATAAAATTAGTAATTTCTTAAATGAAATTTACACTTTCGAGTGTCAGGAGAGCAGAAGTTGAAGGAGTAATTATAATCTCTTTTGCTTTATGTATTCCTAATACTTAAATGCAATAAAATTTGTAATTTCTTAAATGAAATTTACACTTTCGAGTGTCAGGAGAGCAGAAGTTTAAGGAGGAATTATAATCTCTTTTAGTTTATGTATTCCTAATACTTAAATGAAATAAAATTTGTAATTTCTTAAATGAAATATACACTTTCGAGTGTCAGGAGAGCAGAAGTTTAAGGAGTAATTATAATCTCTTTTACTTTATGTATTCCTAATACTTAAATGCAATAAAATTTGTAATTTCTTAAATGAAATTTACACTTTCGAGTGTCAGGAAAGCAGAAGTTTAAGGAGGAATTATAATATCTTTAAGTTTATGTATTCCTAATACTTAAATGAAATAAAATTAGTAATTTCTTAAATAAAATTTACACTTTCGAGTGTCAGGAGAGCAGAAGTTTAAGGAGTAATTATAATCTCTTTTGCTTTATGTATTCCTAATACTTAAATGCAATAAAATTTGTAATTTCTTAAATGAAATTTACACTTTCGAATGTCAGGAGAGCAGAAGTTTAAGGAGGAATTATAATCTCTTTTAGTTTATGTATTCCTAATACTTAAATGAAATAAAATTTGTAATTTCTTAAATGAAATTTACACTTTCGAGTGTCAGGAAAGCAGAAGTTTCAGGAGGAATTATAATCTCTTTTACTTTATGTATTCCTAATACTTAAATGCAATAAAATTTGTAATTTCTTAAATGAAATTTACACTTTCGAGTGTCAGGAAAGCAGAAGTTTAAGGAGTAATTATAATCTCTTTTGCTTTATGTATTCCTAATACTTAAATGCAATAAAATTTGTAATTTCTTAAATGAAATTTACACTTTCGAGTGTCAGGAGAGCAGAAGTTTAAGGAGGAATTATAATCTCTTTTAGTTTATGTATTCCTAATACTTAAATGAAATAAAATTTGTAATTTCTTAAATGAAATATACACTTTCGAGTGTCAGGAGAGCAGAAGTTTAAGGAGTAATTATAATCTCTTTTACTTTATGTATTCCTAATATTTAATGCAATAAAATTTGTAATTTCTTAAATGAAATTTACACTTTCGAGTGTCAGGAGAGCAGAAGTTTAAGGAGGAATTATAATATCTTTAAGTTTATGTATTCCTAATACTTAAATGAAATAAAATTTGTAATTTCTTAAATGAAATTTACACTTTCGAGTGTCAGGAGAGCAGAAGTTTAAGGAGTAATTATAATCTCTTTTACTTTATGTATTCCTAATACTTAAAAGCAGTAAAATTTGTAATTTTTAAATGAAATTTACATTTTCGAGTGTCAGGAGAGCAGAAGTTTAAGGAGTTATTATAATCTCTTTTACTTTATGTAATCCTAATACTTAAATGCAATAAAATTGGTAATTTTTTAAATGAAATTTACACTTTCGAGTGTTAGGAGAGCAGAAGTTTAAGGAGGAATTATAATCTCTTTTAGTAAATGTATTCCTAATACTTAAATGAAATAAAATTTCTAATTCCTTAAATGAAATTTTCACTTTCGAGTGTCAGGGGAGCAGAAGTTTAAGGAGGAATTATAATCTCTTTTAGTTAATGTATTCCTAATACTTAAATGAAATAAAATTTGTAATTTCTTAATTGAAATTTACACTTTCGAATGTCAGGAGAGCAGCAGTTTAAGGAGTAATTATAATCTCTTTTACTTTATGTATTCCTAATACTTAAATGCAATAAAATTTGTAATTTCTTAATGAAATTTACACTTTCGAGTGTCAGGAGAGCAGAAGTTTAAGGAGTAATTATAATCTCTTTAACTTTATGTATTCCTAATACTTAAATGCTTTAAATTGGTAATTTTTTAAATGAAATTTACACTTTCGAGTGTCAGGAGAGCAGAAGTTTAAGGAGTAATTATAATCTCTTTTACTTTATGTATTCCTAATACTTAAATGCAATAAAATTTGTAATTTCTTAAATGAAATTTACACTTTCGAGTGTCAGGAGAGCAGAAGTTTAAGGAGGAATTATAATCTCTTTTAGTGAATGTATTCCTAATACTTAAAAGCAGTAAAATTTGTAATTTTTAAATGAAATTTACATTTTCGAGTGTCAGGAGAGCAGAAGTTTAAGGAGTTATTATAATCTCTTTTATTTTATGTAATCCTAATACTTAAATGCAATAAAATTGGTAATTTTTTAAATGAAACTTACACTTTCGAGTGTTAGGAGAGCAGAAGTTTAAGGAGGAATTATAATCTCTTTTAGTTAATGTATTCCTAATACTTAAATGAAATAAAATTTCTAATTCCTTAAATGAAATTTTCACTTTCGAGTGTCAGGGCAGCAGAAGTTTAAGGAGGAATTATAATCTCTTTTAGTTAATGTATTCCTAATACTTAAATGAAATAAAATTTCTAATTTCTTAAATGAAATTTCCACTTTCGAGTGTCAGGAGAGCAGAAGTTTAAGGAGGAATTATAATCTCTTTTAGTTAATGTATTCCTAATACTTAAATGAAATAAAATTTCTAATTTCTTAAATGAAATTTCCACTTTCGAGTGTCAGGAGAGCAGAAGTTTAAGGAGGAATTATAATATCTTTAAGTTTATGTATTCCTAATACTTAAATGAATAAAAATTTGTAATTTCTTAAATGAAATTTACACTTTCGAGTGTCAGGAGAGCAGAAGTTTAAGGAGTAATTATAATCTCTTTTACTTTATGTAATCCTAATACTTAAATGCAATAAAATTGGTAATTTTTTAAATGAAATTTACACTTTCGAGTGTTAGGAGAGCAGAAGTTTAAGGAGGAATTATAATCTCTTTTACTTTATGTATTCCTAATACTTAAATGAAATAAAATTTCTAATTCCTTAAATGAAATTTTCACTTTCGAGTGTCAGGGGAGCAGAAGTTTAAGGAGGAATTATAATCTCTTTTAGTTAATGTATTCCTAATACTTAAATGAAATAAAATTTGTAATTTCTTAAATGAAATTTACACTTTCGAGTGTCAGGAGAGCAGAAGTTTAAGGAGTAATTATAATCTCTTTTACTTTATGTATTCCTAATACTTAAATGCAATAAAATTTGTAATTTCTTAAATGAAATTTACACTTTCGAGTGTCAGGAGAGCAGAAGTTTAAGGAGGAATTATAATCTCTTTTAGTGTATGTATTCCTAATACTTAAAAGCAGTAAAATTTGTAATTTTTAAATGAAATTTACATTTTCGAGTGTCAGGAGAGCAGAAGTTTAAGGAGTTATTATAATCTCTTTTATTTTATGTAATCCTAATACTTAAATGCAATAAAATTGGTAATTTTTTAAATGAAATTTACACTTTCGAGTGTTAGGAGAGCAGAAGTTTAAGGAGGAATTATAATCTCTTTTAGTTAATGTATTCCTAATACTTAAATGAAATAAAATTTCTAATTTCTTAAATGAAATTTCCACTTTCGAGTGTCAGGATAGCAGAAGTTTAAGGAGGAATTATAATATCTTTAAGTTTATGTATTCCTAGTACTTAAATGAAATAAAATTTGTAATTTCTTAAATGAAATTTACACTTTCGAGTGTCAGGAGAGCAGAAGTTTAAGGAGTAATTATAATCTCTTTTGCTTTATGTATTCCTAATACTTAAATGCAATAAAATTTGTAATTTCTTAAATGAAATTTACAGTTTCGAGTGTCAGGAGAGCAGAAGTTTAAGGAGGAATTATAATCTCTTTTAGTTTATGTATTCCTAATACTTAAAAGCAGTACAATTTGTAATTTTTAAATGAAATTTACACTTTCGAGTGTCAGGAGAGCAGAAGTTTAAGGAGTAATTATAGTCTGTTTTACTTTATGTATTCCTAATACTTAAATGCAATAAAATTTGTAATTTTTTAAATGAAATTTACACTTTCGAGTGTCAGGAGAGCAGAAGTTTAAGAAATAATTATATTCTCTTTTAGTTTATGTATTCCTAATACTTAAATGAAATAAAATTTGTAATTTCTTAAATGAAATATACACTTTCGAGTGTCAGGAGAGCAGAAGTTTAAGGAGTAATTATAATCTCTTTTACTTTATGTATTCCTAATACTTAAATGCAACAAAATTTGTAATTTCTTAAATGAAATTTACACTTTCGAGTGCAGGAGAGCAGAAGTTTAAGGAGGAATTATAATCTCTTTTAGTTTATGTATTCCTAATACTTAAAAGCAGTACAATTTGTAATTTTTAAATGAAACTTACACTTTCGAGTGACAGGAGAGCAGAAGTTTAAGGAGTAATTATAGTCTCTTTTACTTTATGTATTCCTAATACTTAAAAGCAGTAAAATTTGTAATTTTTAAATGAAATTTACATTTTCGAGTGTCAGGAGAGCAGAAGTTTAAGGAGTTATTATAATCTCTATTACTTTATGTAATCCTAATACTTAAATGCAATAAAATTGGTAATTTTTTAAATGAAATTTACACTTTCGAGTGTTAGGAGAGCAGAAGTTTAAGGAGGAATTATAATCTCTTTTAGTAAATGTATTCCTAATACTTAAATGAAATAAAATTTCTAATTCCTTAAATGAAATTTTCACTTTCGAGTGTCAGGGGAGCAGAAGTTTAAGGAGGAATTATAATCTCTTTTAGTGAATGTATTCCTAATACTTAAAAGCAGTAAAATTTGTAATTTTTAAATGAAATTTACATTTTCGAGTGTCAGGAGAGCAGAAGTTTAAGGAGTTATTATAATCTCTTTTATTTTATGTAATCCTAATACTTAAATGCAATAAAATTGGTAATTTTTTAAATGAAATTTACACTTTCGAGTGTTAGGAGAGCAGAAGTTTAAGGAGGAATTATAATCTCTTTTAGTTAATGTATTCCTAATACTTAAATGAAATAAAATTTCTAATTCCTTAAATGAAATTTTCACTTTCGAGTGTCAGGGCAGCAGAAGTTTAAGGAGGAATTATAATCTCTTTTAGTTAATGTATTCCTAATACTTAAATGAAATAAAATTTCTAATTTCTTAAATGAAATTTCCACTTTCGAGTGTCAGGAGAGCAGAAGTTTAAGGAGGAATTATAATCTCTTTTAGTTAATGTATTCCTAATACTTAAATGAAATAAAATTTCTAATTTCTTAAATGAAATTTCCACTTTCGAGTGTCAGGAGAGCAGAAGTTTAAGGAGGAATTATAATATCTTTAAGTTTATGTATTCCTAATACTTAAATGAATAAAAATTTGTAATTTCTTAAATGAAATTTACACTTTCGAGTGTCAGGAGAGCAGAAGTTTAAGGAGTAATTATAATCTCTTTTACTTTATGTAATCCTAATACTTAAATGCAATAAAATTGGTAATTTTTTAAATGAAATTTACACTTTCGAGTGTTAGGAGAGCAGAAGTTTAAGGAGGAATTATAATCTCTTTTACTTTATGTATTCCTAATACTTAAATGAAATAAAATTTCTAATTCCTTAAATGAAATTTTCACTTTCGAGTGTCAGGGGAGCAGAAGTTTAAGGAGGAATTATAATCTCTTTTAGTTAATGTATTCCTAATACTTAAATGAAATAAAATTTGTAATTTCTTAAATGAAATTTACACTTTCGAGTGTCAGGAGAGCAGAAGTTTAAGGAGTAATTATAATCTCTTTTACTTTATGTATTCCTAATACTTAAATGCAATAAAATTTGTAATTTCTTAAATGAAATTTACACTTTCGAGTGTCAGGAGAGCAGAAGTTTAAGGAGGAATTATAATCTCTTTTAGTGTATGTATTCCTAATACTTAAAAGCAGTAAAATTTGTAATTTTTAAATGAAATTTACATTTTCGAGTGTCAGGAGAGCAGAAGTTTAAGGAGTTATTATAATCTCTTTTATTTTATGTAATCCTAATACTTAAATGCAATAAAATTGGTAATTTTTTAAATGAAATTTACACTTTCGAGTGTTAGGAGAGCAGAAGTTTAAGGAGGAATTATAATCTCTTTTAGTTAATGTATTCCTAATACTTAAATGAAATAAAATTTCTAATTTCTTAAATGAAATTTCCACTTTCGAGTGTCAGGAGAGCAGAAGTTTAAGGAGGAATTATAATATCTTTAAGTTTATGTATTCCTAATACTTAAATGAAATAAAATTTGTAATTTCTTAAATGAAATTTACACTTTCGAGTGTCAGGAGAGCAGAAGTTTAAGGAGTAATTATAATCTCTTTTGCTTTATGTATTCCTAATACTTAAATGCAATAAAATTTGTAATTTCTTAAATGAAATTTACACTTTCGAGTGTCAGGAGAGCAGAAGTTTAAGGAGGAATTATAATCTCTTTTAGTTTATGTATTCCTAATACTTAAAAGCAGTACAATTTGTAATTTTTAAATGAAATTTACACTTTCGAGTGTCAGGAGAGCAGAAGTTTAAGGAGTAATTATAGTCTGTTTTACTTTATGTATTCCTAATACTTAAATGCAATAAAATTTGTAATTTTTTAATTGAAATTTACACTTTCGAGTGTCAGGAGAGCAGAAGTTTAAGAAATAATTATAATCTCTTTTAGTTTATGTATTCCTAATACTTAAATGAAATAAAATTTGTAATTTCTTAAATGAAATATACACTTTCGAGTGTCAGGAGAGCAGAAGTTTAAGGAGTAATTATAATCTCTTATACTTTATGTATTCCTAATACTTAAATGCAACAAAATTTGTAATTTCTTAAATGAAATTTACACTTTCGAGTGGAGGAGAGCAGAAGTTTAAGGAGGAATTATAATCTCTTTTAGTTTATGTATTTCTAATACTTAAAAGCAGTACAATTTGTAATTTTTAAATGAAACTTACACTTTCGAGTGACAGGAGAGCAGAAGTTTAAGGAGTAATTATAGTCTCTTTTACTTTATGTATTCCTAATACTTAAATGCAATAAAATTTGTAATTTCTTAAATGAAATTTTACACTTTCGAGTGGAGGAGAGCAGAAGTTTAAGGAGGAATTATAATCTCTTTTAGTTTATGTATTCCTAATACTTAAAAGCAGTACAATTTGTAATTTTTAAATGAAACTTACACTTTCGAGTGACAGGAGAGCAGAAGTTTAAGGAGTAATTATAGTCTCTTTTACTTTATGTATTCCTAATACTTAAATGCAATAAAATTTGTAATTTCTTAAATGAAATTTACATTTTCGAGTATCAGTCGAGCAGAAGGTTAAGGAGGAATTATTATCTCTTTTAGTTTATGTATTCCTAATACTTAAATGCAATAAAATTTGTAATTTCTTAAATGAAATTTACACTTTCGAGTGTCAGGAGAGCAGAAGTTTAAGGAGTAATTATAATCTCTTTTACTTTATGTATTCCTAATACTTAAATGCAATAAAATTTGTAATTTCTTAAATGAAATTTACACTTTCGAGTGGAGGAGAGCAGAAGTTTAAGGAGGAATTATAATCTCTTTTAGTTTATGTATTCCTAATACTTAAAAGCAGTACAATTTGTAATTTTTAAATGAAACTTACACTTTCGAGTGACAGGAGAGCAGAAGTTTAAGGAGTAATTATAGTCTCTTTTACTTTATGTATTCCTAATACTTAAATGCAATAAAATTTGTAATTTCTTAAATGAAATTTACATTTTCGAGTATCAGTCGAGCAGAAGGTTAAGGAGGAATTATTATCTCTTTTAGTTTATGTATTCCTAATACTTAAATGCAATAAAATTTGTAATTTCTTAAATGAAATTTACACTTTCGAGTGTCAGGAGAGCAGAAGTTTAAGGAGTAATTATAATCTCTTTTACTTTATGTATTCCTAATACTTAAATGCAATAAAATTTGTAATTTCTTATATGAAATTTACACTTTCGAGTGTCAGGAGAGCAGAAGTTTAAGGAGTAATTATAATCTCTTTTACTTTATGTATTCCTAATACTTAAATGCAATAAAATTTGTAATTTCTTAAATGAAATTTACACTTTCGAGTGTCAGGAGAGCAGAAGTTTAAGGAGTAATTATAATCTGTTTAACTTTATGTATTCCTAATACTTAAATGACATAAAATTTGTAATTTCTTAAATGAAATTTACACTTTCGAGTGTCAGGAGAGCAGAAGTTTAAGGAGTAATTATAATCTCTTTTACTTTATGTATTCCTAATACTTAAATGCAATAAAATTTGTAATTTCTTAAATGAAATTTACACTTTCGAGTGGAGGAGAGCAGAAGTTTAAGGAGGAATTATAATCTCTTTTAGTTTATGTATTCCTAATACTTAAAAGCAGTACAATTTGTAATTTTTAAATGAAATTTACACTTTCGAGTGTCAGGAGAGCAGAAGTTTAAGGAGTAATTATAATCTCTTTTACTTTATGTATTCCTAATACTTAAATGCAATAAAATTTGTAATTTCTTATATGAAATTTACACTTTCGAGTGTCAGGAGAGCAGAAGTTTAAGGAGTAATTATAATCTCTTTCACTTTATGTATTCCTAATACTTAAATGCAATAAAATTTGTAATTTCTTAAATGAAATTTACACTTTCGAGTGTCAGGAGAGCAGAAGTTTAAGAAATATTTATAATCTCTTTTAGTTTATGTATTCCTAATACTTAAATGAAAAAAAATTTGTAATTTCTTAAATGAAATATACACTTTCGAGTGTCAGGAGAGCAGAAGTTTAAGGAGTAATTATAATCACTTTTACTTTATGTATTCCTAATACTTAAATGCAATAAAATTTGTAATTTCTTAAATGAAATTTACACTTTCGAGTGTCAGGAGAGCAGAAGTTTAAGAAATAATTATAATCTCTTTTACTTTATGTATTCCTAATACTTAAATGCAATAAAATTTGTAATTTCTTAAATGAAATCTACACTTTCGAGTGTCAGGAGAGCAGAAGTTTAAGGAAGAATTATAATCTCTTTTAGTTTATGTATTCCTAATACTTAAAAGCAGTACAATTTGTAATTTTTAAATGAAATTTACACTTTCGAGTGTCAGGAGAGCAGAAGTTTAAGGAGTAATTATAATCTGTTTTACTTTATGTATTCCTAATACTTAAATGCAATAAAATTTGTAATTTTTTAAATGAAATTTACACTTTCGAGTGTCAGGAGAGCAGAAGTTTAAGGAGTAATTATAATCTCTTTTACTTTATGTATTCCTAATACTTAAATGCAATAAAAGTTGTAATTTCTTTAATGAAATTTACACTTTCGATTGTCACGAGAGCAGAAGTTTAAGGAGGAATTATAATCTCGTTTAGTTAATGTATTCCTAATACTTAAATGAAATAAAATTTCTAATTTCTTAAATGAAATTTTCACTTTCGAGTGTCAGGGGAGCAGAAGTTTAAGGAGGAATTATAATCTCTTTTAGTTAATGTATTCCTAATACTTAAATGCAATAAAATTTGTAATTTCTTAAATGAAATTTACACTTTCGAGTATCAGGAGAGCAGAAGTTTAAGAAGTAATTATAATCTTTTTTACTTTATATATTCCTAATACTTAAATGAAATAAAATTTCTAATTTCTTAATTGAAATTTTCACTTTCGAGTGTCAGGGGAGCAGAAGTTTAAGGAGGAATTATAATCTCTTTTAGTTTATGTATTCCTAATACTTAAATGCAATAAAATTTGTAATTTCTTAAAAGAAATTTACACTTTCGAGTGTCAGGAGAGCAGAAGTTTAAGGAGGAATTATAATATCTTTTAGTTTATGTATTCCTAATACTTAAATGAAATAAAATTTGTAATTTTTTAAATGAAATTTACACTTTCGAGTGTCAGGAAAGCAGAAGTTTAAGGAGTAATTAGAGTCTCTTTTACTTTATGTAATCCTAATACTGAAATGCAATAAAATTTGTGATTTTTTTAATGAAATTTACACTTTCGAGTGTCAGGAGAGCAGAAGTTTAAGGAGTAATTATAATCTCTTTCACTTTATGCATTCCTAATACTTAAAAGCAATAAAATTGGTAATTTTTTAAATGAAATTTTCACTTTCGAGTGTCAGGAGAGCAGAAGTTTAAGGAGGAATTATAATCTCTTTTAGTTTATGTATTCCTAATACTTAACTGAAATAAAATTTGTAATTTCTTAAATGAAATTTACACTTTCGAGTGTCAGGAGAGCAGAAGTTTAAGGATTAATTATAATCTCTTTTAGTTTATGTATTCCTAATACTTTAATACAATAAAATTTGTAATTTCTTAAATGAAATTTACACTTTCGAGTGTCAGGAGAGCAGAAGTTTAAGGAGTAATTATAATCTCTTTCACTTTATGTATTCCTAATACTTAAACGCAATAAAATTGGTAATTTCTTAAATGAAATTTACACTTTCGAGTGTCAGGAGAGCAGAAGTTTAAGGATTAATTATAATCTCTTTTACTTTATGTATTCCTAATACTTAAATGCAATAAAATTTGTAATTTCTTAAATGAAATTTACACTTTCGAGTATCAGGAGAGCAGAAGTTTAAGAAGTAATTATAATCTCTTTTACTTTATGTATTCCTAATACTTAAATGAAATAAAATTTCTAATTTCTTAAATGAAATTTTCACTTTCGAGTGCCAGGGGAGCAGAAGTTTAAGGAGGAATTATAATCTCTTTTAGTTTATGTATTCCTAATACTTAAATGCAATAAAATTTGTAATTTCTTAAAAGAAATTTACACTTTCGAGTATCAGGAGAGCAGAAGTTTAAGAAGTAATTATAATCTCTTTTACTTTATGAATTCCTAATACTTAAATGCAATAAAATTTGTAATTTCTTAAATGAAATTTACACTTTCGAGTGTCAGGAGAGCAGAAGTTTAAGGAGGAATTATATCTTTTAGTTTATGTATTCCTAATACTTAAATGAAATAAAATTTGTAATTTCTTAAATGAAATTTACACTTTCGAGTGTCAGGAAAGCAGAAGTTTAAGGAGTAATTAGAGTCTCTTTTACTTTATGTAATCCTAATACTTAAATGCAATAAAATTTGTGATTTTTTTAATGAAATTTACACTTTCGAGTGTCAGGAGAGCAGAAATTTAAGGAGTAATTATAATTTCTTTCACTTTATGCATTCCTAATACTTAAAAGCAATAAAATTGGTAATTTTTTAAATGAAATTTTCACTTTCGAGTGTCAGGAGAGCAGAAGTTTAAGGAGGAATTATAATCTCTTTTAGTTAATGTATTCCTAATACTTAAATGAAATAAAATTTCTAATTTCTTAAATGACATTTTCACTTTCGAGTGTCAGGGGAGCAGAAGTTTAAGGAGGAATTATAATCTCTTTTAGTTTATGTATTCCTAATACTTAAATGCAATAAAATTTGTAATTTCTTAAATGAAATTTACACTTTCGAGTGTCAGGAGAGCAGAAGTTTAAGGAGGAATTATAATATCTTTTAGTTTATGTATTCCTAATACTTAAAAGCAATAAAATTTGTAATTTCTTAAATGAAATTTACACTTTCGAGTGTCAGGAGAGCAGAAGTTTAAGGATTAATTATAATCTCTTTTAGTTGATGTATTCCTAATACTTAAATGCAATAAAATTTGTAATTTCTTAAATGAAATTTACACTTTCGAGTGTCAGGAGAGCAGAAGTTTAAAGAGTAATTATAATCTCTTTCACTTTATGCATTCCTAATACTTAAAAGCAATAAAATTGGTAATTTTTTAAATGAAATTTTCATTTTCGAGTGCCAGGAGAGCAGAAGTTTAAGGAGGAATTATAATCTCTTTTAGTTTATGTATTCCTAATACTTAACTGAAATAAAATTTGTAATTTCTTAAATGAAATTTACACTTTCGAGTGTCAGGAGAGCAGAAGTTTAAGGAGTAATTATAATCTCTTTTAGTTTATGTATTCCTAATACTTAAATGCAATAAAATTTGTAATTTCTTAAAAGAAATTTACACTTTCGAAGATCAGGTGAGCAGAAGTTTAAGGAGGATTTATTATCTCTTTTAGTTTATGTATTCCTAATACTTAAATGAAATAAAATTTGTAATTTCTTAAATGAAATTTACACTTTCGAGTGTCAGGAGAGCAGAAGTTTAAGGAGTAATGATAATCTCTTTTACTTTATGTATTCCTAATACTTAAATGCAATAAAATTTGTAATTTCTCAAATGAAATTTACACTTTCGAGTGTCAGGAGAGCAGAAATTTAAGGATTAATTATAATCTCTTTTACTTTATGTATTCCTAATACTTAAATGAAATAAAATTTCTAATTTCTTAAATGAAATTTTGACTTTCGAGTGTCAGGGGAGCAGAAGTTTAAGGAGGAATTATAATCTCTTTTAGTTTTTGTATTCCTAATACTTAAATGCAATAAAATTTGTAATTTCTTAAATGAAATTTACACTTTCGAGTGTCAGGAGAGCAGAAGTTTAAGGAGGAATTATTATCTCTTTTAGTTTATGTATTCCTAATACTTAAAAGAAATAAAATTTGTAATTTCTTAAATGAAATTTACATTTTCGAGTGTCAGGAGAGCAGAAGTTTAAGGAGTAAATTATAATCTCTTTAACTTTATGTATTCCTAATAATTAAATGCTTCAAATAGGTAATTTTTTTAATGAAATTTACACTTTCGAGTGTCAGGAGAGCAGAAGTTTAAGGAGTAATTATAATCTCTTTAACGTTATGTATTCCTAATACTTAAATGCAATAAAATTTGTAATTTCTTAAATGAAATTTACACTTTCGAGTGTCAGGAGAGCAGAAGTTTAAGGAGGAATTATAATCTCTTTTAGTTTATGTATTCCTAATACTTAAATGCAATAAAATTTGTAATTTCTTAAATGAAATTTACACTTTCGAGTGTCAGGAGAGCAGAAGTTTAAGAAGTAATTATAATCTCTTTTACTTTATGTATTCCTAATACTTAAATGCAATAAAATTTGTAATTTCTTAAATGAAATTTACACTTTCGAGTGTCAGGAGAGCAGAAGTTTAAGGAGGAATTATAATCTCTTTTAGTTAATGTATTCATAATACTTAAATGAAATAAAATTTCTAATTTCTTAAATGACATTTTCACTTTCGAGTGTCAGGGGAGCAGAAGTTTAAGGAGGAATTATAATCTCTTTTAGTTTATGTATTCCTAATACTTAAATGCAACAAAATTTGTAATTTCTTAAATGAAATTTACACTTTCGAGTGTCAGGAAAGCAGAAGTTTAAGGAGTAATTAGAGTCTGTTTTACTTTATGTAATCCTAATACTTAAATGCAATAAAATTTGTGATTTTTTTAATGAAATTTACACTTTCGAGTGTCAGGAGAGCAGAAGTTTAAGGAGGAATTATAATCTCTTTTAGTTAATGTATTCATAATACTTAAATGAAATAAAATTTCTAATTTCTTAAATGACATATTCACTTTCGAATGTCAGGAGAGCAGAAGTTTAAGGAGGAATTATAATATCTTTTAGTTTATGTATTCCTAATACTTAAATAAAATAAAATTTGTAATTTCTTAAATGAAATTTACACTTTCGAGTGTCAGGAAAGCAGAAGTTTAAGGAGTTATTAGAGTCTCTTTTACTTTATGTAATCCTAATACTTAAATGCAATAAAATTTGTGATTTTTTTAATGAAATTTACACTTTCGAGTGTCAGGAGAGCAGAAGTTTAAGGAGTAAATATAATTTCTTTCACTTTATGCATTCCTAATACTTAAAAGCAATAAAATTGGTAATTTATTAAATGAAATTTTCACTTTCGAGTGTCAGGAGAGCAGAAGTTTAAGGAGGAATTATAATCTCTTTTACTTTATGTATTCCTAATACTTAAATGCAATAAAATTTGTAATTTCTTAAATGAAATTTACACTTTCGAGTGTCAGGAGAGCAGAAGTTTAAGAAGTAATTATAATCTCTTTTACTTTATGTATTCCTAATACTTAAATGCAATAAAATTTGTAATTTCTCAAATGAAATTTACACTTTCGAGTGTCAGGAGAGCAGAAGTTTAAGAAGTAATTATAATCTCTTTTACTTTATGTATTCCTAATACTTAAATGAAATAAAATTTGTAATTTCTTAAATGAAATTTACACTTTCGAGTGTCAGGAAAGCAGAAGTTTAAGGAGTAATTAGAGTCTCTTTTACTTTATGTAATCCTAATACTTAAATGCAATAAAATTTGTGATTTTTTTAATGAAATTCACACTTTCGAGTGTCAGGAGAGCAGAAGTTTAAGGAGGAATTATAATCTCTTTTAGTTAATGTATTCCTAATACTTAAATGAAACAAAATTTCTAATTTCTTAAATGACATTTTCACTTTCGAGTGTCAGGGCAGCAGAAGTTTAAGGAGGAATTATAATCTCTTTTAGTTTATGTATTCCTAATACTTAAATGCAATAAAATTTGTAATTTCTTAAATGAAATTTACACTTTCGAGTGTCAGGAGAGCAGAAGTTTAAGAAGTAATTATAATCTCTTTTACTTTATGTATTCCTAATAATTAAATGCAATAAAATTTGTAATTTCTTAAATGAAATTTACACTTTCGAGTGTCAGGAGAGCAGAAGTTTAAGGAGGAATTATAATCTCTTTTAGTTAATGTATTCCAAATACTTAAATGAAATAAAATTTCTAATTTCTTAAATGACATTTTCACTTTCGAGTGTCAGGGGAGCAGAAGTTTAAGGAGGAATTATAAACTCTTTTAGTTTATGTATTCCTAATACTTAAATGCAATAAAATTTGTAATTTCTTAAATGAAATTTACACTTTTGAGTGTCAGGAGAGCAGAAGTTTAAGGAGTAATTATAATCTCTTTCACTTTATGCATTCCTAATACTTAAAAGCAATAAAATTGGTAGTTTTTTAAATGAAATTTTCATTTTCGAGTGCCAGGAGAGCAGAAGTTTAAGGAGGAATTATAATCTCTTTTAGTTTATGTATTCCTAATACTTAACTGAAATAAAATTTGTTATTTCTTAAATGAAATTTACACTTTCGAGTGTCAGGAGAGCAGAAGTTTAAGGAGTAATTATAATCTCTTTAACTTTATGTATTCCTAATAATTAAATGCTTCAAATTGGTAATTTTTTTAATGAAATTTACACTTTCGAGTGTCAGGAGAGCAGAAGTTTAAGGAGTAATTATAATCTCTTTCACTTTATGCATTCCTAATACTTAAAAGCAAAAAAATTGGTAATTTTTTTAATGAAATTTTCACTTTCGAGTGTCAGGAGAGCAGAAGTTTAAGGAGGAATTATAATCTCTTTTACTTTATGTATTCCTAATACTTAAATGCAATAAAATTTGTAATTTCTCAAATGAAATTTACACTTTCGAGTGTCAGGAGAGCAGAAGTTTAAGAAGTAATTATAATCTCTTTTACTTTATGTATTCCTAATACTTAAATGAAATAAAATTTGTAATTTCTTAAATGAAATTTACACTTTCGAGTGTCAGGAGAGCAGAAGTTTAAGGAGGAATTATAATCTCTTTTACTTTATGTATTCCTAATACTTAAACGCAATAAAATTGGTAATTTCTTAAATGAAATTTACACTTTCGAGTGTTAGGAGAGCAGAAGTTTAAAGATTAATTATAATCTCTTTAACGTTATGTATTCCTAATACTTAAATGCAATAAAATTTGTAATTTCTTAAATGAAATTTACACTTTCGAGTGTCAGGAGAGCAGAAGTTTAAGGAGGAATTATAATCTCTTTTAGTTAATGTATTCATAATACTTAAATGAAATAAAATTTCTAATTTCTTAAATGACATTTTCACTTTCGAGTGTCAGGGGAGCAGAAGTTTAAGGAGGAATTATAATCTCTTTTAGTTTATGTATTCCTAATACTTAAATGCAATAAAATTTGTAATTTCTTAAATGAAATTTACACTTTTGAGTGTCAGGAGAGCAGAAGTTTAAGGAGTAATTATAATCTCTTTCACTTTATGCATTCCTAATACTTAAAAGCAATAAAATTGGTAGTTTTTTAAATGAAATTTTCATTTTCGAGTGCCAGGAGAGCAGAAGTTTAAGGAGGAATTATAATCTCTTTTAGTTTATGTATTCCTAATACTTAACTGAAATAAAATTTGTTATTTCTTAAATGAAATTTACACTTTCGAGTGTCAGGAGAGCAGAAGTTTAAGGAGTAATTATAATCTCTTTAACTTTATGTATTCCTAATAATTAAATGCTTCAAATTGGTAATTTTTTTAATGAAATTTACACTTTCGAGTGTCAGGAGAGCAGAAGTTTAAGGAGTAATTATAATCTCTTTCACTTTATGCATTCCTAATACTTAAAAGCAAAAAAATTGGTAATTTTTTTAATGAAATTTTCACTTTCGAGTGTCAGGAGAGCAGAAGTTTAAGGAGGAATTATAATCTCTTTTACTTTATGTATTCCTAATACTTAAATGCAATAAAATTTGTAATTTCTCAAATGAAATTTACACTTTCGAGTGTCAGGAGAGCAGAAGTTTAAGAAGTAATTATAATCTCTTTTACTTTATGTATTCCTAATACTTAAATGAAATAAAATTTGTAATTTCTTAAATGAAATTTACACTTTCGAGTGTCAGGAGAGCAGAAGTTTAAGGAGGAATTATAATCTCTTTTACTTTATGTATTCCTAATACTTAAACGCAATAAAATTGGTAATTTCTTAAATGAAATTTACACTTTCGAGTGTTAGGAGAGCAGAAGTTTAAAGATTAATTATAATCTCTTTAACGTTATGTATTCCTAATACTTAAATGCAATAAAATTTGTAATTTCTTAAATGAAATTTACACTTTCGAGTGTCAGGAGAGCAGAAGTTTAAGGAGGAATTATAATCTCTTTTAGTTAATGTATTCATAATACTTAAATGAAATAAAATTTCTAATTTCTTAAATGACATTTTCACTTTCGAGTGTCAGGGGAGCAGAAGTTTAAGGAGGAATTATAATCTCTTTTAGTTTATGTATTCCTAATACTTAAATGCAACAAAATTTGTAATTTCTTAAATGAAATTTACACTTTCGAGTGTCAGGAAAGCAGAAGTTTAAGGAGTAATTAGAGTCTCTATTACTTTATGTAATCCTAATACTTAAATGCAATAAAATTTGTGATTTTTTTAATGAAATTTACACTTTCGAGTGTCAGGAGAGCAGAAGTTTAAGGAGGAATTATAATCTCTTTTAGTTAATGTATTCATAATACTTAAATGAAATAAAATTTCTAATTTCTTAAATGACATATTCACTTTCGAGTGTCAGGAGAGCAGAAGTTTAAGGAGGAATTATAATATCTTTTAGTTTATGTATTCCTAATACTTAAATGAAATAAAATTTGTAATTTCTTAAATGAAATTTACACTTTCGAGTGTCAGGAAAGCAGAAGTTTAAGGAGTTATTAGAGTCTCTTTTACTTTATGTAATCCTAATACTTAAATGCAATAAAATTTGTGATTTTTTTAATGAAATTTACACTTTCGAGTGTCAGGAGAGCAGAAGTTTAAGGAGGAATTATAATCTCTTTTAGTTAATGTATTCATAATACTTAAATGAAATAAAATTTCTAATTTCTTAAATGACATATTCACTTTCGAATGTCAGGAGAGCAGAAGTTTAAGGAGGAATTATAATATCTTTTAGTTTATGTATTCCTAATACTTAAATGAAATAAAATTTGTAATTTCTTAAATGAAATTTACACTTTCGAGTGTCAGGAAAGCAGAAGTTTAAGGAGTTATTAGAGTCTCTTTTACTTCATGTAATCCTAATACTTAAATGCAATAAAATTTGTGATTTTTTTAATGAAATTTACACTTTCGAGTGTCAGGAGAGCAGAAGTTTAAGGAGTAAATATAATTTCTTTCACTTTATGCATTCCTAATACTTAAAAGCAATAAAATTGGTAATTTATTAAATGAAATTTTCACTTTCGAGTGTCAGGAGAGCAGAAGTTTAAGGAGGAATTATAATCTCTTTTACTTTATGTATTCCTAATACTTAAATGCAATAAAATTTGTAATTTCTTAAATGAAATTTACACTTTCGAGTGTCAGGAGAGCAGAAGTTTAAGAAGTAATTATAATCTCTTTTACTTTATGCATTCCTAATACTTAAAAGCAATAAAATTGGTAATTTTTTAAATGAAATTTACACTTTCGAGTGTCAGGAGAGCAGAAGTTTAAGGAGTAATTATAATCTCTTTCACTTTATGCATTCCTAATACTTAAAAGCAATAAAATTGGTAATTTTTTAAATGAAATTTTCACTTTCGAGTGTCAGGAGAGCAGAAGTTTAAGGAGGAATTATAATCTCTTTTACTTTATGTATTCCTAATACTTAAATGCAATAAAATTTGTAATTTCTTCAATGAAATTTACACTTTCGAGTGTCAGGAGAGGAGAAGTTTAAGAAGTAATTATAATCTCTTTTACTTTATGTATTCCTAATAATTAAATGCAATAAAATTTGTAATTTCTTAAATGAAATTTACACTTTCGAGTGTCAGGAGAGCAGAAGTTTAAGGAGGAATTATAATCTCTTTTAGTTAATGTATTCCTAATACTTAAATGAAACAAAATTTCTAATTTCTTAAATGACATTTTCACTTTCGAGTGTCAGGGCAGCAGAAGTTTAAGGAGGAATTATAATCTCTTTTAGTTTATGTATTCCTAATACTTAAATGCAATAAAATTTGTAATTTCTTAAATGAAATTTACACTTTCGAGTGTCAGGAGAGCAGAAGTTTAAGGAGTAATTATAATCTCTTTCACTTTATGCATTCCTAATACTTAAAAGCAATAAAATTGGTAATTTTTTAAATGAAATTTTCACTTTCGAGTGTCAGGAGAGCAGAAGTTTAAGGAGGAATTATAATCTCTTTTACTTTATGTATTCCTAATACTTAAATGCAATAAAATTTGTAATTTCTTCAATGAAATTTACACTTTCGAGTGTCAGGAGAGGAGAAGTTTAAGAAGTAATTATAATCTCTTTTACTTTATGTATTCCTAATAATTAAATGCAATAAAATTTGTAATTTCTTAAATGAAATTTACACTTTCGAGTGTCAGGAGAGCAGAAGTTTAAGGAGTAATTATAATCTCTTTAACTTTATGTATTCCTAATAATTAAATGCTTCAAATTGGTAATTTTTTTAATGAAATTTACACTTTCGAGTGTCAGGAGAGCAGAAGTTTAAGGAGTAATTATAATCTCTTTCACTTTATGCATTCCTAATACTTAAAAGCAAAAAAATTGGTAATTTTTTTAATGAAATTTTCACTTTCGAGTGTCAGGAGAGCAGAAGTTTAAGGAGGAATTATAATCTCTTTTACTTTATGTATTCCTAATACTTAAACGCAATAAAATTGGTAATTTCTTAAATGAAATTTACACTTTCGAGTGTTAGGAGAGCAGAAGTTTAAAGATTAATTATAATCTCTTTAACGTTATGTATTCCTAATACTTAAATGCAATAAAATTTGTAATTTCTTAAATGAAATTTACACTTTCGAGTGTCAGGAGAGCAGAAGTTTAAGAAGTAATTATAATCTCTTTTACTTTATGTAATCCTAATACTTAAATGCAATAAAATTTGTGATTTTTTTAATGAAATTTACACTTTCGAGTGTCAGGAGAGCAGAAGTTTAAGGAGTAAATATAATCTCTTTCACTTTATGCATTCCTAATACTTAAAAGCAAAAAAATTGGTAATTTTTTTAATGAAATTTTCACTTTCGAGTGTCAGGAGAGCAGAAGTTTAAGGAGGAATTATAATCTCTTTTACTTTATGTATTCCTAATACTTAAACGCAATAAAATTGGTAATTTCTTAAATGAAATTTACACTTTCGAGTGTTAGGAGAGCAGAAGTTTAAAGATTAATTATAATCTCTTTAACGTTATGTATTCCTAATACTTAAATGCAATAAAATTTGTAATTTCTTAAATGAAATTTACACTTTCGAGTGTCAGGAGAGCAGAAGTTTAAGAAGTAATTATAATCTCTTTTACTTTATGTAATCCTAATACTTAAATGCAATAAAATTTGTGATTTTTTTAATGAAATTTACACTTTCGAGTGTCAGGAGAGCAGAAGTTTAAGGAGTAAATATAATCTCTTTCACTTTATGCATTCCTAATACTTAAAAGCAATAAAATTGGTAATTTATTAAATGAAATTTTCACTTTCGAGTGTCAGGAGAGCAGAAGTTTAAGGAGGAATTATAATCTCTTTTACTTTATGTATTCCAAATACTTAAATGCAATAAAATTTGTAATTTCTTAAATGAAATTTACACTTTCGAGTGTCAGGAGAGCAGAAGTTTAAGAAGTAATTATAATCTCTTTTACTTTATGTATTCCTAATACTTAAATGCAATAAAATTTGTAATTTCTTAAATGAAATTTACACTTTCGACTGTCAGGAGAGCAGAAGTTTAAGGAGGAATTATAATATCTTTTAGTTTATGTATTCCTAATACTTAAATGAAATAAAATTTGTAATTTCTTAAATGAAATTTACACTTTCGAGTGTCAGGAGAGCAGAAGTTTAAGAAGTAATTATAATCTCTTTTACTTTATGTATTCCTAATACTTAAATGCAATAAAATTTGTAATTTCTCAAATGAAATTTACACTTTCGAGTGTCAGGAGAGCAGAAGTTTAAGGAGGAATTATAATCTCTTTTAGTTTATGTATTCCTAATACTTAAATGCAATAAAATTTGTAATTTCTTAAATGAAATTTACACTTTCGAGTGTCAGGAAAGCAGAAGTTTAAGGAGTTATTAGAGTCTCTTTTACTTTATGTAATCCTAATACTTAAATGCAATAAAATTTGTGATTTTTTTAATGAAATTTACACTTTCGAGTGTCAGGAGAGCAGAAGTTTAAGGAGTAAATATAATTTCTTTCACTTTATGCATTCCTAATACTTAAAAGCAATAAAATTGGTAATTTATTAAATGAAATTTTCACTTTCGAGTGTCAGGAGAGCAGAAGTTTAAGAAGTAATTATAATCTCTTTTACTTTATGTATTCCTAATACTTAAATGCAATAAAATTTGTAATTTCTCAAATGAAATTTACACTTTCGAGTGTCAGGAGAGCAGAAGTTTAAGAAGTAATTATAATCTCTTTTACTTTATGTATTCCTAATACTTAAATGAAATAAAATTTGTAATTTCTTAAATGAAATTTACACTTTCGAGTGTCAGGAAAGCAGAAGTTTAAGGAGTAATTAGAGTCTCTTTTACTTTATGTAATCCTAATACTTAAATGCAATAAAATTTGTGATTTTTTTAATGAAATTTACACTTTCGAGTGTCAGGAGAGCAGAAGTTTAAGGAGGAATTATAATCTCTTTTACTTTATGTATTCCTAATACTTAAACGCAATAAAATTGGTAATTTCTTAAATGAAATTTACACTTTCGAGTGTCAGGAGAGCAGAAGTTTAAGAAGTAATTATAATCTCTTTTACTTTATGTATTCCTAATACTTAAATGCAATAAAATTTGTAATTTCTTAAATGAAATTTACACTTTCGAGTGTCAGGAGAGCAGAAGTTTAAGGAGGAATTATAATCTCTTTTAGTTAATGTATTCATAATACTTAAATGAAATAAAATTTCTAATTTCTTAAATGACATTTTCACTTTCGAGTGTCAGGGGAGCAGAAGTTTAAGGAGGAATTATAATCTCTTTTAGTTTATGTATTCCTAATACTTAAATGCAACAAAATTTGTAATTTCTTAAATGAAATTTACACTTTCGAGTGTCAGGAAAGCAGAAGTTTAAGGAGTAATTAGAGTCTCTTTTACTTTATGTAATCCTAATACTTAAATGCAATAAAATTTGTGATTTTTTTAATGAAATTTACACTTTCGAGTGTCAGGAGAGCAGAAGTTTAAGGAGGAATTATAATCTCTTTTAGTTAATGTATTCATAATACTTAAATGAAATAAAATTTCTAATTTCTTAAATGACATATTCACTTTCGAGTGTCAGGAGAGCAGAAGTTTAAGGAGGAATTATAATATCTTTTAGTTTATGTATTCCTAATACTTAAATGAAATAAAATTTGTAATTTCTTAAATGAAATTTACACTTTCGAGTGTCAGGAAAGCAGAAGTTTAAGGAGTTATTAGAGTCTCTTTTACTTTATGTAATCCTAATACTTAAATGCAATAAAATTTGTGATTTTTTTAATGAAAGTTACACTTTCGAGTGTCAGGAGAGCAGAAGTTTAAGGAGTAAATATAATCTCTTTCACTTTATGCATTCCTAATACTTAAAAGCAATAAAATTGGTAATTTATTAAATGAAATTTTCACTTTCGAGTGTCAGGAGAGCAGAAGTTTAAGGAGGAATTATAATCTCTTTTACTTTATGTATTCCAAATACTTAAATGCAATAAAATTTGTAATTTCTTAAATGAAATTTACACTTTCGAGTGTCAGGAGAGCAGAAGTTTAAGAAGTAATTATAATCTCTTTTACTTTATGTATTCCTAATACTTAAATGCAATAAAATTTGTAATTTCTTAAATGAAATTTACACTTTCGACTGTCAGGAGAGCAGAAGTTTAAGGAGGAATTATAATATCTTTTAGTTTATGTATTCCTAATACTTAAATGAAATAAAATTTGTAATTTCTTAAATGAAATTTACACTTTCGAGTGTCAGGAGAGCAGAAGTTTAAGAAGTAATTATAATCTCTTTTACTTTATGTATTCCTAATACTTAAATGCAATAAAATTTGTAATTTCTCAAATGAAATTTACACTTTCGAGTGTCAGGAGAGCAGAAGTTTAAGGAGGAATTATAATCTCTTTTAGTTTATGTATTCCTAATACTTAAATGCAATAAAATTTGTAATTTCTTAAATGAAATTTACACTTTCGAGTGTCAGGAGAGCAGAAGTTTAAGAAGTAATTATAATCTCTTTTACTTTATGTATTCCTAATACTTAAATGCAATAAAATTTGTAATTTCTTAAATGAAATTTACACTTTCGAGTGTCAGGAGAGCAGAAGTTTAAGGAGGAATTATAATCTCTTTTAGTTAATGTATTCATAATACTTAAATGCAACAAAATTTGTAATTTCTTAAATGAAATTTACACTTTCGAGTGTCAGGAAAGCAGAAGTTTAAGGAGTAATTAGAGTCTCTTTTACTTTATGTAATCCTAATACTTAAATGCAATAAAATTTGTGATTTTTTTAATGAAATTTACACTTTCGAGTGTCAGGAGAGCAGAAGTTTAAGGAGTAAATATAATTTCTTTCACTTTATGCATTCCTAATACTTAAAAGCAATAAAATTGGTAATTTATTAAATGAAATTTTCACTTTCGAGTGTCAGGAGAGCAGAAGTTTAAGGAGGAATTATAATCTCTTTTACTTTATGTATTCCTAATACTTAAATGCAATAAAATTTGTAATTTCTTAAATGAAATTTACACTTTCGAGTGTCAGGAGAGCAGAAGTTTAAGGAGGAATTATAATCTCTTTTAGTTAATGTATTCATAATACTTAAATGAAATAAAATTTCTAATTTCTTAAATGACATTTTCACTTTCGAGTGTCAGGGGAGCAGAAGTTTAAGGAGGAATTATAATCTCTTTTAGTTTATGTATTCCTAATACTTAAATGCAACAAAATTTGTAATTTCTTAAATGAAATTTACACTTTCGAGTGTCAGGAAAGCAGAAGTTTAAGGAGTAATTAGAGTCTCTTTTACTTTATGTAATCCTAATACTTAAATGCAATAAAATTTGTGATTTTTTTAATGAAATTTACACTTTCGAGTGTCAGGAGAGCAGAAGTTTAAGGAGGAATTATAATCTCTTTTAGTTAATGTATTCCTAATACTTAAATGAAACAAAATTTCTAATTTCTTAAATGACATTTTCACTTTCGAGTGTCAGGGCAGCAGAAGTTTAAGGAGGAATTATAATCTCTTTTAGTTTATGTATTCCTAATACTTAAATGCAATAAAATTTGTAATTTCTTAAATGAAATTTACACTTTCGAGTGTCAGGAGAGCAGAAGTTTAAGAAGTAATTATAATCTCTTTTACTTTATGTATTCCTAATAATTAAATGCAATAAAATTTGTAATTTCTTAAATGAAATTTACACTTTCGAGTGTCAGGAGAGCAGAAGTTTAAGGAGGAATTATAATCTCTTTAACTTTATGTATTCCTAATAATTAAATGCTTCAAATTGGTAATTTTTTTAATGAAATTTACACTTTCGAGTGTCAGGAGAGCAGAAGTTTAAGGAGTAATTATAATCTCTTTCACTTTATGCATTCCTAATACTTAAAAGCAAAAAAATTGGTTATTTTTTAAATGAAATTGTCACTTTCGAGTATCAGGAGAGCAGAAGTTTAAGAAGTAATTATAATCTCTTTTACTTTATGTATTCCTAATACTTAAATGAAATAAAATTTCTAATTTCTTAAATGAAATTTTCACTTTCGAGTGTCAGGGGAGCAGAAGTTTAAGGAGGAATTATAATCTCTTTTAGTTTATGTATTCCTAATACTTAAATGCAATAAAATTTGTAATTTCTTAAAAGAAATTTACACTATCGAGGATCAGGTGAGCAGAAGTTTAAGGAGGAATTATTATCTCTTTTAGTTTATGTATTCCTAATACCTAAATGAAATAAAATTTGTAATTTCTTAAATGAAATTTACACTTTCGAGTGTCAGGAGAGCAGAAGTTTAAGGAGTAATTATAATCTCTTTTACTTTATGTATTCCTAATACTTAAATGCAATAAAATTTGTAATTTCTTAAATGAAATTTACACTTTCGAGTGTCAGGAGAGCAGAAGTTTAAGGAGTAATTATAATCTCTTTTACTTTATGTATTCCTAATACTTAAATGCAATAAAATTTGTAATTTCTTAAATGAAATTTACACTTTCGAGTGTCAGGAGAGCAGAAGTTTAAGGAGAAATTATAATCTCTTTAACTTTATGTATTCCTAATAATTAAATGCTTCAAATTGGTAATTTTTTAAGTGAAATTTACACTTTCGAGTGTCAGGAGAGCAGAAGTTTAAGGAGTAATTATAATCTCTTTCACTTTATGCATTCCTAATACTTAAAAGCAATAAAATTGGTAATTTTTTAAATGAAATTTACACTTTCGAGTGTCAGGAGAGCAGAAGTTTAAGGAGTAATTATAATCTCTTTCACTTTATGCATTCCTAATACTTAAAAGCAATAAAATTTGTAATTTTTTAAATGAAATTTTCACTTTCGAGTGTCAGGAGAGCAGAAGTTTAAGGAGGAATTATAATCTCTTTTACTTTATGTATTCCTAATACTTAAATGCAATAAAATTTGTAATTTCTTCAATGAAATTTACACTTTCGAGTGTCAGGAGAGGAGAAGTTTAAGAAGTAATTATAATCTCTTTTACTTTATGTATTCCTAATAATTAAATGCAATAAAATTTGTAATTTCTTAAATGAAATTTACACTTTCGAGTGTCAGGAGAGCAGAAGTTTAAGGAGGAATTATAATCTCTTTTAGTTAATGTATTCCTAATACTTAAATGAAACAAAATTTCTAATTTCTTAAATGACATTTTCACTTTCGAGTGTCAGGGCAGCAGAAGTTTAAGGAGGAATTATAATCTCTTTTAGTTTATGTATTCCTAATACTTAAATGCAATAAAATTTGTAATTTCTTAAATGAAATTTACACTTTCGAGTGTCAGGAGAGGAGAAGTTTAAGAAGTAATTATAATCTCTTTTACTTTATGTATTCCTAATAATTAAATGCAATAAAATTTGTAATTTCTTAAATGAAATTTACACTTTCGAGTGTCAGGGGAGCAGAAGTTTAAGGAGGAATTATAATCTTTTTTAGTTTATGTATTCCTAATACTTAAATGCAATAAAATTTGTAATTTCTTAAATGAAATTTACACTTTCGAGTGTCAGGAGAGCAGAAGTTTAAGGAGTAATTATAATCTCTTTCACTTTATGCATTCCTAATACTTAAAAGCAATAAAATTGGTAGTTTTTTAAATGAAATTTTCATTTTCGAGTGCCAGGAGAGCAGAAGTTTAAGGAGTAATTATAATCTCTTTCACTTTATGCATTCCTAATACTTAAAAGCAAAAAAATTGGTTATTTTTTAAATGAAATTGTCACTTTCGAGTATCAGGAGAGCAGAAGTTTAAGAAGTAATTATAATCTCTTTTACTTTATGTATTCCTAATACTTAAATGAAATAAAATTTCTAATTTCTTAAATGAAATTTACACTTTCGAGTGTCAGGAGAGCAAAAGTTTAAGGAGTAATTATAATCTCTTTAACTTTATGTATTCCTAATAATTAAATGCTTCAAATTGGTAATTTTTTTTAATGAAATTTACACTTTCGAGTGTCAGGAGAGCAGAAGTTTAAGGAGTAATTATAATCTCTTTCACTTTATGCATTCCTAATACTTAAAAGCAAAAAAATGGGTAATTTTTTTAATGAAATTTTCACTTTCGAGTGTCAGGAGAGCAGAAGTTTAAGGAGGAATTATAATCTCTTTTACTTTATGTATTCCTAATACTTAAACGCAATAAAATTGGTAATTTCTTAAATGAAATTTACACTTTCGAGTGTTAGGAGAGCAGAAGTTTAAAGATTAATTATAATCTCTTTAACGTTATGTATTCCTAATACTTAAATGCAATAAAATTTGTAATTTCTTAAATGAAATTTACACTTTCGAGTGTCAGGAGAGCAGAAGTTTAAGGAGGAATTATAATCTCTTTTAGTTAATGTATTCATAATACTTAAATGAAATAAAATTTCTAATTTCTTAAATGACATTTTCACTTTCGAGTGTCAGGGGAGCAGAAGTTTAAGGAGGAATTATAATCTCTTTTAGTTTATGTATTCCTAATACTTAAATGCAACAAAATTTGTAATTTCTTAAATGAAATTTACACTTTCGAGTGTCAGGAAAGCAGAAGTTTAAGGAGTAATTAGAGTCTCTTTTACTTTATGTAATCCTAATACTTAAATGCAATAAAATTTGTGATTTTTTTAATGAAATTTACACTTTCGAGTGTCAGGAGAGCAGAAGTTTAAGGAGGAATTATAATCTCTTTTAGTTAATGTATTCATAATACTTAAATGAAATAAAATTTCTAATTTCTTAAATGACATATTCACTTTCGAGTGTCAGGAGAGCAGAAGTTTAAGGAGGAATTATAATATCTTTTAGTTTATGTATTCCTAATACTTAAATGAAATAAAATTTGTAATTTCTTAAATGAAATTTACACTTTCGAGTGTCAGGAAAGCAGAAGTTTAAGGAGTTATTAGAGTCTCTTTTACTTTATGTAATCCTAATACTTAAATGCAATAAAATTTGTGATTTTTTTAATGAAATTTACACTTTCGAGTGTCAGGAGAGCAGAAGTTTAAGGAGTAAATATAATCTCTTTCACTTTATGCATTCCTAATACTTAAAAGCAATAAAATTGGTAATTTATTAAATGAAATTTTCACTTTCGAGTGTCAGGAGAGCAGAAGTTTAAGGAGGAATTATAATCTCTTTTACTTTATGTATTCCTAATACTTAAATGCAATAAAATTTGTAATTTCTTAAATGAAATTTACACTTTCGAGTGTCAGGAGAGCAGAAGTTTAAGAAGTAATTATAATCTCTTTTACTTTATGTATTCCTAATACTTAAATGCAATAAAATTTGTAATTTCTTAAATGAAATTTACACTTTCGACTGTCAGGAGAGCAGAAGTTTAAGGAGGAATTATAATATCTTTTAGTTTATGTATTCCTCATACTTAAATGAAATAAAATTTGTAATTTCTTAAATGAAATTTACACTTTCGAGTGTCAGGAAAGCAGAAGTTTAAGGAGTAATTAGAGTGTCTTTTACTTTATGTAATCCTAATACTTAAATGCAATAAAATTTGTGATTTTTTTAATGAAATTTTCATTTTCGAGTGCCAGGAGAGCAGAAGTTTAAGGAGGAATTATAATCTCTTTTAGTTTATGTATTCCTAATACTTAACTGAAATAAAATTTGTAATTTCTTAAATGAAATTTACACTTTCGAGTGTCAGGAGAGCAGAAGTTTAAGGAGTAATTATAATCTCTTTTACTTTATGTATTGCTAATACTTAAATGAAATAAAATTTGTAATTTCTTAAATGAAATTTACACTTTCGAGTGTCAGGAGAGCAGAAGTTTAAGAAGTAATTATAATCTCTTTTACTTTATGTATTCCTAATACTTCAATGCAATAAAATTTGTAATTTCTTAAATGAAATTTACACTTTCGAGTGTCAGGAGAGCAGAAGTTTAAGGAGGAATTATAATCTCTTTTAGTTAATGTATTCCTAATACTTAAATGCAATAAAATTTGTAATTTCTTAAATGAAATTTACACTTTCGAGTGTCAGGATAGCAGAAGTTTAAGGAGTAATTATAATCTCTTTCACTTTATGCCTTTATAATACTTAAAAGCAATAAAATTTGTAATTTCTTAAATGAAATTTACACTTTCGAGTGTCAGGTGAGCAGAAGTTTAAGAAGTAATTATAATCTCTTTTACTTTATGTATTCCTAATACTTAAATGCAATAAAATTTGTAATTTCTTAAATGAAATTTACACTTTCGAGTGTCAGGAGAGCAGAAGTTTAAGGAGGAATTATAATATCTTTTAGTTTATGTATTCCTAATACTTAAATGAAATAAAATTTGTAATTTCTTAAATGAAATTTACACTTTCGAGTGTCAGGAAAGCAGAAGTTTAAGGAGTAATTAGAGTCTCTTTTACTTTATGTAATCCTAATACTTAAATGCAATAAAATTTGTGATTTTTTTAATGAAATTTACACTTTCGAGTGTCAGGAGAGCAGAAGTTTAAGGAGGAATTATAATCTCTTTTAGTTATTGTATTCCTAATACTTAAATGAAACAAAATTTCTAATTTCTTAAATGACATTTTCACTTTCGAGTGTCAGGGCAGCAGAAGTTTAAGGAGGAATTATAATCTCTTTTAGTTTATGTATTCCTAATACTTAAATGCAATAAAATTTGTAATTTCTTAAATGAAATTTACACTTTTGAGTGTCAGGAGAGCAGAAGTTTAAGGAGTAATTATAATCTCTTTCACTTTATGCATTCCTAATACTTAAAAGCAATAAAATTGGTAGTTTTTTAAATGAAATTTTCATTTTCGAGTGCCAGGAGAGCAGAAGTTTAAGGAGGAATTATAATCTCTTTTAGTTTATGTATTCCTAATACTTAACTGAAATAAAATTTGTAATTTCTTAAATGAAAGTTACACTTTCGAGTGTCAGGAGAGCAGAAGTTTAAGGAGTAATTATAATCTCTTTAACTTTATGTATTCCTAATAATTAAATGCTTCAAATTGGTAATTTTTTTAATGAAATTTACACTTTCGAGTGTCAGGAGAGCAGAAGTTTAAGGAGTAATTATAATCTCTTTCACTTTATGCATTCCTAATACTTAAAAGCAAAAAAATTGGTTATTTTTTAAATGAAATTGTCACTTTCGAGTATCAGGAGAGCAGAAGTTTAAGGAGTAATTATAATCTCTTTTACTTTATGTATTCCTAATACTTAAATGAAATAAAATTTATAATTTCTTAAATGAAATTTTCACTTTCGAGTGTCAGGGGAGCAGAAGTTTAAGGAGGAATTATAATCTCTTTTAGTTTATGTATTCCTAATACTTAAATGCAATAAAATTTGTAATTTCCTAAAAGAAAATTACACTTTCGAGTGTCAGGAGAGCAGAAGTTTAAGGAGGAATTATAATCTCTTTTAGTTTATGTATTCCTAATACTTCACTCAAATAAAATTTGTAATTTCTTAAATGAAATTTACAGTTTCGAGTGTGAGGAGAGCAGAAGTTTAAGGATTAATTATAATCTCTTTTACTTTATGTATTCCTAATACTTAAATGCAATAAAATTTGTAATTTCTTAAATAAAATTTACACTTTCGAGTGTCAGGAGAGCAGAAGTTTAAGAAGTAATTATAATCTCTTTTACTTTATGTATTCCTAATACTTAAATGCAATAAAATTTGTAATTTCTTAAATGAAATTTACACTTTCGAGTGTCAGGAGAGCAGAAGTTTAAGGAGTAATTATAATCTCTTTCACTTTATGCCTTCCTAATACTTAAAAACAATAAAATTTGTAATTTCTTAAATGAAATTTACACTTTCGAGTGTCAGGAGAGCAGAAGTTTAAGAAGAAATTATAATCTCTTTAACTTTATGTATTCCTAATAATTAAATGCTTCAAATTGGTAATTTTTTAAGTGAAATTTACACTTTCGAGTGTCAGGAGAGCAGAAGTTTAAGGAGTAATTATAATCTCTTTCACTTTATGCATTCCTAATACTTAAAAGCAATAAAATTGGTAATTTTTTAAATGAAATTTACACTTTCGAGTGTCAGGAGAGCAGAAGTTTAAGGAGTAATTATAATCTCTTTCACTTTATGCATTCCTAATACTTAAAAGCAATAAAATTGGTAATTTTTTAAATGAAATTTTCACTTTCGAGTGTCAGGAGAGCATAAGTTAAAGGAGGAATTATAATCTCTTTTACTTTATGTATTCCTAATACTTAAATGCAATAAAATTTGTAATTTCTTAAATGAAATTTACACTTTCGAGTGTCAGGAGAGCAGAAGTTTAAGAAGTAATTATAATCTCTTTTACTTTATGTATTCCTAATACTTAAATGCAATAAAACTTGTAATTTCTTAAATGAAATTTACACTTTCGTGTGTCAGGAGAGCAGTAGTTTAAGGAGGAATTATAATATCTTTTAGTTTATGTATTCCTAATACTTAAATGAAATAAAATTTGTAATTTCTTAAATGAAATTTACTCTTTCGAGTGTCAGGAAAGCAGAAGTTTAAGGAGTAATTAGAGTCTCTTTTACTTTATGTAATCCTAATACTTAAATGCAATAAAATTTGTGATTTTTTTAATGAAATTTACACTTTCGAGTGTCAGGAGAGCAGAAGTTTAAGCAGGAATTATAATCTCTTTTAGTTAATGTATTCCTAATACTTAAATGAAACAAAATTTCTAATTTCTTAAATGACATTTTCACTTTCGAGTGTCAGGGCAGCAGAAATTTAAGGAGGAATTATAATCTCTTTTAGTTTATGTATTCCTAATACTTAAATGCAATAAAATTTGTAATTTCTTAAATGAAATTTACACTTTCGAGTGTCAGGAGAGCAGAAGTTTAAGAAGTAATTATAATCTCTTTTACTTTATGTATTCCTAATAATTAAATGCAATAAAATTTGTAATTTCTTAAATGAAATTTACACTTTCGAGTGTCAGGAGAGCAGAAGTTTAAGGAGGAATTATAATCTCTTTTAGTTAATGTATTCCTAATACTTAAATGAAATAAAATTTCTAATTTTTTAAATGACATTTTCACTTTCGAGTGTCAGGGGAGCAGAAGTTTAAGGAGGAATTATAATCTCTTTTAGTTTATGTATTCCTAATACTTAAATGCAATAAAATTTGTAATTTCTTAAATGAAATTTACACTTTCGAGTGTCAGGAGAGCAGAAGTTTAAGGAGTAATTATAATCTCTTTCACTTTATGCATTCCTAATACTTAAAAGCAATAAAATTGGTAGTTTTTTAAATGAAATTTTCATTTTCGAGTGCCAGGAGAGCAGAAGTTTAAGGAGGAATTATAATCTCTTTTAGTTTATGTATTCCTAATACTTAACTGAAATAAAATTTGTAATTTCTTAAATGAAATTTACACTTTCGAGTGTCAGGAGAGCAGAAGTTTAAGGAGTAATTATAATCTCTTTCACTTTATGCATTCCTAATACTTAAAAGCAAAAAAATTGGTAATTTTTTTAATGAAATTTTCACTTTCGAGTGTCAGGAGAGCAGAAGTTTAAGGAGGAATTATAATCTCTTTTACTTTATGTATTCCTAATACTTAAACGCAATAAAATTGGTAATTTCTTAAATGAAATTTACAATTTCGAGTGTCAGGAGAGCAGAAGTTTAAGGATTACTATAATCTCTTTTACTTTATGTATTCCTAATACTTAAATGCAATAAAATTTGTAATTTCTTAAATGAAATTTACACTTTCGAGTATCAGGAGAGCAGAAGTTTAAAAAGTAATTATAATCTCTTTTACTTTATGTATTCCTAATACTTAAATGAAATAAAATTTATAATTTCTTAAATGAAATTTTCACTTTCGAGTGTCAGGGGAGCAGAAGTTTAAGGAGGAATTATAATCTCTTTTAGTTTATGTATTCCTAATACTTAAATGCAATAAAATTTGTAATTTCCTAAAAGAAAATTACACTTTCGAGTGTCAGGAGAGCAGAAGTTTAAGGAGGAATTATAATCTCTTTTAGTTTATGTATTCCTAATACTTCACTCAAATAAAATTTGTAATTTCTTAAATGAAATTTACACTTTCGAGTGTCAGGAGAGCAGAAGTTTAAGGATTAATTATAATCTCTTTTACTTTATGTATTCCTAATACTTAAATGCAATAAAATTTGTAATTTCTTAAATAAAATTTACACTTTCGAGTGTCAGGAGAGCAGAAGTTTAAGAAGTAATTATAATCTCTTTTACTTTATGTATTCCTAATACTTAAATGCAATAAAATTTGTAATTTCTTAAATGAAATTTACACTTTCGAGTGTCAGGAGAGCAGAAGTTTAAGGAGGAATTATAATCTCTTTTAGTTAATGTATTCCTAATACTTAAATGAAATAAAATTTCTAATTTCTTAAATGACATTTTCACTTTCGAGTGTCAGGAAAGCAGAAGTTTAAGGAGTAATTAGAGTCTCTTTTACTTTATGTAATCCTAATACTTAAATGCAATAAAATTTGTGATTTTTTTAATGAAATTTACACTTTCGAGTGTCAGGAGAGCAGAAGTTTAAGGAGGAATTATAATCTCTTTTAGTTAATGTATTCCTAATACTTAAATGAAACAAAATTTCTAATTTCTTAAATGACATTTTCACTTTCGAGTGTCAGGGCAGCAGAAGTTTAAGGAGGAATTATAATCTCTTTTAGTTTATGTATTCCTAATACTTAAATGCAATAAAATTTGTAATTTCTTAAATGAAATTTACACTTTCGAGTGTCAGGAGAGCAGAAGTTTAAGGAGTAATTATAATCTCTTTCACTTTATGCATTCCTAATACTTAAAAGCAATAAAATTGGTAGTTTTTTAAATGAAATTTTCATTTTCGAGTGCCAGGAGAGCAGAAGTTTAAGGAGGAATTATAATCTCTTTTAGTTTATGTATTCCTAATACTTAACTGAAATAAAATTTGTAATTTCTTAAATGAAATTTACACTTTCGAGTGTCAGGAGAGCAGAAGTTTAAGGAGTAATTATAATCTCTTTAACTTTATGTATTCCTAATAATTAAATGCTTCAAATTGGTAATTTTTTTAATGAAATTTACACTTTCGAGTGTCAGGAGAGCAGAAGTTTAAGGAGTAATTATAATCTCTTTCACTTTATGCATTCCTAATACTTAAAAGCAAAAAAATTGGTAATTTTTTTAATGAAATTTTCACTTTCGAGTGTCAGGAGAGCAGAAGTTTAAGGAGGAATTATAATCTCTTTTACTTTATGTATTCCTAATACTTAAATGCAATAAAATTTGTAATTTCCTAAAAGAAAATTACACTTTCGAGTGTCAGGAGAGCAGAAGTTTAAGGAGGAATTATAATCTCTTTTACTTTATGTATTCCTAATACTTAAATGCAATAAAATTTGTAATTTCTTAAATGAAATTTACACTTTCGAGTGTCAGGAGAGCAGAAGTTTAAGGAGTAATTATAATCTCTTTTACTTTATGTATTCCTAATACTTAAATGCAATAAAATTTGTAATTTCTTAAATGAAATTTACACTTTCGAGTGTCAGGAGAGCAGAAGTTTAAGGATTAATTATAATCTCTTTTACTTTATGTATTCCTAATACTTAAATGCAATAAAATTTGTAATTTCTTAAATGAAATTTACACTTTCGAGTGTCAGGAGAGCAGAAGTTTAAGAAGTAATTATAATCTCTTTTACTTTATGTATTCCTAATACTTAAATGCAATAAAATTTGTAATTTCTTAAATGAAATTTACACTTTCGAGTGTCAGGAGAGCAGAAGTTTAAGGAGGAATTATAATCTCTTTTAGTTAATGTATTCCTAATACTTAAATGAAATAAAATTTCTAATTTTTTAAATGACATTTTCACTTTCGAGTGTTAGGGGAGCAGAAGTTTAAGGAGGAATTATAATCTCTTTTAGTTTATGTATTCCTAATACTTAAATGCAATAAAATTTGTAATTTCTTAAATGAAATTTACACTTTCGAGTGTCAGGAGAGCAGAAGTTTAAGGAGTAATTATAATCTCTTTCACTTTATGCATTCCTAATACTTAAAAGCAATAAAATTGGTAGTTTTTTAAATGAAATTTTCATTTTCGAGTGCCAGGAGAGCAGAAGTTTAAGGAGGAATTATAATCTCTTTTAGTTTATGTATTCCTAATACTTAACTGAAATAAAATTTGTAATTTCTTAAATGAAATTTACACTTTCGAGTGTCAGGAGAGCAGAAGTTTAAGGAGTAATTATAATCTCTTTAACTTTATGTATTCCTAATAATTAAATGCTTCAAATTGGTAATTTTTTTAATGAAATTTACACTTTCGAGTGTCAGGAGAGCAGAAGTTTAAGGAGTAATTATAATCTCTTTCACTTTATGCATTCCTAATACTTAAAAGCAAAAAAATTGGTAATTTTTTTAATGAAATTTTCACTTTCGAGTGTCAGGAGAGCAGAAGTTTAAGGAGGAATTATAATCTCTTTTACTTTATGTATTCCTAATACTTAAATGCAATAAAATTTGTAATTTTTTTAATGAAATTCACACTTTCGAGTGTCAGGAGAGCAGAAGTTTAAGGAGTAATTATAATCTCTTTCACTTTATGCATTCCTAATACTTAAAAGCAAAAAAATTGGTAATTTTTTTAATGAAATTTTCACTTTCGAGTGTCAGGAGAGCAGAAGTTTAAGGAGGAATTATAATCTCTTTTACTTTATGTATTCCTAATACTTAAACGCAATAAAATTGGTAATTTCTTAAATGAAATTTACAATTTCGAGTGTCAGGAGAGCAGAAGTTTAAGGATTACTATAATCTCTTTTACTTTATGTATTCCTAATACTTAAATGCAATAAAATTTGTAATTTCTTAAATGAAATTTACACTTTCGAGTATCAGGAGAGCAGAAGTTTAAAAAGTAATTATAATCTCTTTTACTTTATGTATTCCTAATACTTAAATGAAATAAAATTTATAATTTCTTAAATGAAATTTTCACTTTCGAGTGTCAGGGGAGCAGAAGTTTAAGGAGGAATTATAATCTCTTTTAGTTTATGTATTCCTAATACTTAAATGCAATAAAATTTGTAATTTCCTAAAAGAAAATTACACTTTCGAGTGTCAGGAGAGCAGAAGTTTAAGGAGGAATTATAATCTCTTTTAGTTTATGTATTCCTAATACTTCACTCAAATAAAATTTGTAATTTCTTAAATGAAATTTTCACTTTCGAGTGTCAGGAGAGCAGAAGTTTAAGGAGGAATTATAATCTCTTTTACTTTATGTATTCCTAATACTTAAACGCAATAAAATTGGTAATTTCTTAAATGAAATTTACAATTTCGAGTGTCAGGAGAGCAGAAGTTTAAGGATTAATATAATCTCTTTTACTTTATGTATTCCTAATACTTAAATGCAATAAAATTTGTAATTTCTTAAATGAAATTTACACTTTCGAGTATCAGGAGAGCAGAAGTTTAAGGAGGAATTATAATATCTTTTAGTTTATGTATTCCTAATACTTAAATGAAATAAAATTTGTAATTTCTTAAATGAAATTTACACTTTCGAGTGTCAGGAAAGCAGAAGTTTAAGGAGTAATTAGAGTCTCTTTTACTTTATGTAATCCTAATACTTAAATGCAATAAAATTTGTGATTTTTTTGATGAAATTTACACTTTCGAGTGTCAGGAGAGCAGAAGTTTAAGGAGGAATTATAATCTCTTTTAGTTAATGTATTCCTAATACTTAAATGAAACAAAATTTCTAATTTCTTAAATGACATTTTCACTTTCGAGTGTCAGGGCAGCAGAAGTTTAAGGAGGAATTATAATCTCTTTTAGTTTATGTATTCCTAATACTTAAATGCAATAAAATTTGTAATTTCTTAAATGAAATTTACACTTTCGAGTGTCAGGAGAGCAGAAGTTTAAGAAGTAATTATAATCTCTTTTACTTTATGTATTCCTAATAATTAAATGCAATAAAATTTGTAATTTCTTAAATGAAATTTACAATTTCGAGTGTCAGGAGAGCAGAAGTTTAAGGAGGAATTATAATCTCTTTTAGTTAATGTATTCCTAATACTTAAATGAAATAAAATTTCTAATTTTTTAAATGACATTTTCACTTTCGAGTGTCAGGGGAGCAGAAGTTTAAGGAGGAATTATAATCTCTTTTAGTTTATGTATTCCTAATACTTAAATGCAATAAAATTTGTAATTTCTTAAATGAAATTTACACTTTCGAGTGTCAGGAGAGCAGAAGTTTAAGGAGTAATTATAATCTCTTTCACTTTTTGCATTCCTAATACTTAAAAGCAATAAAATTGGTAGTTTTTTAAATGAAATTTTCATTTTCGAGTGCCAGGAGAGCAGAAGTTTAAGGAGGAATTATAATCTCTTTTAGTTTATGTATTCCTAATACTTCACTCAAATAAAATTTGTAATTTCTTAAATGAAATTTACACTTTCGAGTGTCAGGAGAGCAGAAGTTTAAGGATTAATTATAATCTCTTTTACTTTATGTATTCCTAATACTTAAATGCAATAAAATTTGTAATTTCTTAAATAAAATTTACACTTTCGAGTGTCAGGAGAGCAGAAGTTTAAGAAGTAATTATAATCTCTTTTACTTTATGCATTCCTAATACTTAAATGCAATAAAATTTGTAATTTCTTAAATGAAATTTACACTTTCGAGTGTCAGGAGAGCAGAAGTTTAAGGAGGAATTATAATCTCTTTTAGTTAATGTATTCCTAATACTTAAATGAAATAAAATTTCTAATTTCTTAAATGACATTTTCACTTTCGAGTGTCAGGGGAGCAGAAGTTTAAGGAGGAATTATAATCTCTTTTAGTTTATGTATTCCTAATACTTAAATGCAATAAAATTTGTAATTTCCTAAAAGAAATTTACACTTTCGAGGATCAGGTGAGCAGAAGTTTAAGGAGGAATTATAATCTCTTTAACTTTATGTATTCCTAATACTTAAATGCTTCAAATTGGTAATTTTTTAAATGAAATTTACACTTTCGAGTGTCAGGAGAGCAGAAGTTTAAGGAGGAATTATAATCTCTTTTAGTTAATGTATTCCTAATACTTAAATGAAATAAAATTTCTAATTTCTTAAATGACATTTTCACTTTCGAGTGTCAGGGGAGCAGAAGTTTAAGGAGGAATTATAATCTCTTTTAGTTTATGTATTCCTAATACTTAAATGCAATAAAATTTGTAATTTCTTAAATGAAATTTACACTTTCGAGTGTCAGGAGAGCAGAAGTTTAAGGAGTAATTATAATCTCTTTAACTTTATGTATTCCTAATACTTAAATGCAATAAAATTTGTAATTTCTTAGATGAAATTTACACTTTCGAGTGTCAGGAGAGCTGTAGTTTAAGGAGTAATTATAATCTCTCTTACTTTATGTATTCCTAATCTTAAATGCAATAAAATTTGTGATTTTTTAAATGAAATTTACACTTTCGAGTATCAGGAGAGCAGAAGTTTAAAGAGGAATTATAATCTCTTTTAGTTTATGTATTCCTAATACTCAAATGAAATAAAATTTGTAATTTCTTAAATGAAATTTACACTTTCTAGTGTCAGGAGAGCAGAAGTTTAAGGAGTAATTATAGTCTCTTTTACTTTATGTATTCCCAATACTTAAATGCAATAAAATTGGTAATTTTTTAAATGAAATTTTCATTTTCGAGTGTCAGGAAAGCAGAAGTTTAAGGGGTAATTATAATCTCTTTTACTTTATGTATTCTCAATAGTTAAACGCAAAAAAAGTGGTAATTTTTTAAATGAAATTTACACTTTCGAGTGTTAGGAGAGAAGTTTAAGGGGTAATTATAATCTCTTTTACTTTATGTATTCCTAATACTTAAATGCAATACAATTTATAATTTCTTAAATGAAATTTACACTTTCGAGTGTCAGGAGAGCAGAAGCTTAAGGAGGAATTATAATATCTTTTAGTTTATGTATTCCTAATACTTAAATGAAATAAAATTTGTAATTTCTTAAATGAAATTTACACTTTCGACTGTCAGGAGAGGAGAAGTTTAAGGAGTAATTATAATCTCTTTAACTTTATGTATTCCTAATACTTAAATGCTTCAAATTGGTAATTTTTTAAATGAAATTTGCACTTTCGAGTGTCAGGAGAGCAGAACTTTAAGGAGTAATTATAATCTCTTTCACTTTATGCATTCCTAATACTTAAGTGAAATAAAATTTGTAATTTCTTAAATGAAATTTTCACTTTCGAGTGTCAGGAGAAGAGAAGTTTAAGGAATCATTATAATCCCTCTTACTTTATGTATTCCTAATACTTAAATGCAATAAAATTGGTAATTTTTTAAATGAAATTTACACTTTCGAGTGTCAGGAGAGCAGAAGTTTAAGGAGTAATTATAATCTCTTTAACTTTATGTATTCCTAATACTTAAATGCATCAAATTGGTAATTTTTTAAATGAAATTTACACTTTCGAGTGTCAGGAGAGCAGAAGTTTAAGGAGTAATTATAATCTCTTTCACTTTATGCATTCCTAATACTTAAAAGCAATAAAATTGGTAATTTTTTAAATGAAATTTTCTCTTTCGAGTGTCAGGAGAGCAGAAGTTTAAGGAGGAATTATCATCTCTTTTAGTTTATGTATTCCTAATACTTAACTGAAATAAAATTTGTAATTTCTTAAATGAAATTTACACTTTCGAGTGTCAGGAGAGCAGAAGTTTAAGGAGCAATTATAATCTCTCTTACTTTATGTATTCCTAATACTCAAACGCAATAAAATTGGTAATTTCTTAAATGAAATTTACACTTTTGAGTGTCAGGAGAGCAGAAGTTTAAAGAGGAATTATAATCCCTTTTAGTTTATGTATTCCTACTACTTAAATGTAATAAAATTTGTAATTTCTTAAATGAAATTTACTCTTTCGAGTGTCAGGAGAGCAGAAGTTTAAGGAGTAATTATAATCTCTTTCATTTTATGCATTCCTAATACTTAAATGGAATAAAATTTGTAATTTCTTAAATGAAATTTACACTTTCGAGTGTCAGGAGAGGAGAAGTTTAAGGAGGAATTATAATCTTTTTTAATTTATGTATTCCTAATACTTAAATGAAATAAAATTGGTAATTTCTTAAATGAAATTTACACTTTCGAGTGTCAGGAGAGCAGAAGTTTAAATAGGAATTATAATATCTTTTAGTTTATGTAATCCTAATACTTAAATGAAATAAAATTTCTAATTTCTTAAATGAAATTTTCACTTTCGAGTGTCAGGGGAGCAGAAGTTTAAGGAGGAATTATAATCCCTTTTAGTTTATATATTCCTAATACTTAAATGCAATAAAATTTGTAATTTCTTAAATGAAATTTACACTTTCGAGTGTCAGGAGAGCAGATGTTTAAGGAGTAACTATAGTCTCTTTTACTTTATGTATTCCTAATACTTAACTGAAATAAAATTTGTAATTTCTTAAATGAAATTTACACTTTCGAGTGTCAGGAGAGCAGAAGTTTAAGGAGTAATTATAATCTCTTTAACTTTATGTGTTCCTAATACTTAAATGCTTCAAATTGGTAATTTTTTAAATGAAATTTACAATTTCGAGTGTCAGGAGAGCAGAAGTTTAAGGAGTAATTATAATCTCTTTCACTTTATGCATTCCTAATACTTAAATGCAATAAAATTTGTAATTTCTTAAATGAAATTTACACTTTCTAGTGTCAGGAGAGCAGAAGTTTAAGGAGTAATTATAATCTCTTTTACTTTATGTAATCCTAGTACTTAAATGCAATAAAATTGGTAATTTTTTAAATGAAATTTACACTTTCGAGTGTTAGGAGAGCAGAAGTTTAGGGAGTAATTATAATATCTTTTAGTTTATGTATTCCTAATACTTAAATGAAATAAAATTTGTAATTTCTTAAATGAAATTTACACTTTCGAGTGTCAGGAAAGCAGAAGTTTAAGGAGTAATTAGAGTCTCTTTTACTTTATGTATTCCTAATACTTAAATGCAATAAAATTGGTAATTTTTTAAATGAAATTTTCATTTTCGAGTGTCAGGAGAGCAGAAGTTTAAGGGGTAATTATAATCTCTTTTACTTTATGTATTCCTAATACTTCAATGCAATAAAATTTGTAGTTTCTTAAATGAAATTTACACTTTCGAGTATCAGGAGAGCAGAAGTTTAAGGAGGAATTATAATCTCTTTTACTTTATGTATTCCTAATACTTAAATGCAATAAAATTTGTAATTTCTTAAATGAAATTTACACTTTCGAGGGTCAGGAGAGCAGAAGTTGAAGGAGTAATTATAATCTCTTTAACTTTATGTATTCCTAATACTTAAATGCAATAAAATTTGTGCTTTTTTAAATGAAATGTACACTTTCGAGTGTTAGGAGAGCAGAGGTTTAAGAAGTAATTATAATCTCTTTTACTTTATGTATTCCTAATACTTAAATGCAATAAAATTTGTAATGTCTTAAATGAAATTTACACTTTCGAGTGTCAGGAGAGCAGAAGTTTATGGAGGAATTATAATATCTTTTAGTTTATGTATTCCTAATACCTAAATGAAATAAAATTTGTAATTTCTTAAATGAAATTTACACTTTCGAGTGTCAGGAGAGCAGAAGTTTAAGGAGGAATTATAATATCTTTTAGTTTATGTATTCCTAATACTTAAAAGAACTAAAATTTGTAATTTCCTAAATGAAATTTACACTTTCGAGTGTCAGGAGAGCAGTAGTTTAAGGAGGAATTATAATCTCTTTTAGTTTATGTATTCCTAATACTTAAATGAAATAAAATTTGTAATTTCTTAAATGAAATTTACACTTTCGAGTGTCAGGAGAGCAGAAGTTTAAGGAGTAATTATAATCTCTTTTACTTTATGTATTCCTAATACTTAAATGCAATAAAATTTGTAATTTCTTAAATGAAATTTACACTTTCGAGTGTCAGGAGAGCAGAAGTTTAAGGAGGAATTATAATATCTTTTAGTTTATGTATTCCTAATACCTAAATGAAATAAAATTTGTAAATTTCTTAAATGAAATTTACACTTTCGAGTGTCAGGAGAGCAGAAGTTTAAGGAGTAATTATAATCTCTTTTACTTTATGTATTCCTAATACTTAAATGAAATAAAATTTGTAATTTCTTAAATGAAATTTACACTTTCGAGTGTCAGGAGAGCAGAAGTTTAAGGAGTAATTATAGTCTCTTTTACTTTATGTATTCCTAATACTTAAATGCAATAAAATTGGTAATTTTTTAAATGAAATTTTCATTTTCCAGTGTCAGGAGAGCAGAAGTTTAATGGGTAATTATAATCTCTTTTACTTTATGTATTCCTAATACTTAAATGCAATAAAGTTTGCAAATTCTTAAATGAAATTTACACTTTCGAGTGTCATGAGAGCAGAAGTTTAAGGAGTAATTCTAATCTCTTTTACATTATGCATTCCTAATACTTAAATGCAATAAAATTTGAATTTCTTAAATGAAATTTACACTTACGAGTGTCAGGAGAGCAGAAGTTTAAGGAGTAATTATAGTCTCTTTTACTTTATGTATTCCTAATACTTAAATGCAATAAAATTGGTAATTTTTTAAATGAAATCTTCATTTTCGAGTGTCAGGAGAGCAGAAGTTTAATGGGTAATTATAATCTCTTTTACTTTATGTATTCCTAATACTTCAATGCAATAAAATTTGTAATTTCTTAAATGAAATTTACACTTTCGAGTGTCAGGAGAGCAGAAGTTTAAGGAGTAATTATAATTTCTTTTACTTTATGTATTCCTAATACTTAAATGCAATAAAATTTGTAATTTCTTAAATGAAATTTACACTTTCGAGGGTCAGGAGAGCAGAAGTTGAAGGAGTAATTATAATCTCTTTAACTTTATGTATTCCTAATACTTAAATGCTTTAAATTGGTAATTTTTTAAATAAAATTAACACTTTCGAGTGTCAGGAGAGCAGAAGTTTAAGGAGTAATTATAATCTCTTTTATTTTATGTATTCCTAATACCTAAATGCAATAAAATTTGTAATTTCTTAAATGAAATTTACACTTTCGAGTGTCAGGAGAGCAGAAGTTTAAGGAGGAATTATAATCTCTTTTAGTTTATGTATTCCTAATACTTAAATGCAATAAAATTTGTAATTTCTTAAATGAAATTTACACTTTCGAGTGTCAGGAGAGCAGAAGTTTAAGGAGTAATTATAATCTCTTTTACTTTATGTATTCCTAATACTTAAATGTAATAAAATTTGTAATTTCTTAAATGAAATTTACACTTTCGAGTGTTAGGAGAGCAGAAATTTAAGGAGTAATTATAATCTCTTTTACTTTATGTATTCCTAATACTTAAATGCAATAAAATTTGTGATTTTTTAAACGAAATTAACACTTTCGAGTGTCAGGAAAGCAGAAGTTTAAGAAGTAATTATAATCTCTTTTACTTTATGTATTCCTAATACTTAAATGCAATAAAATTTGTAATTTCTTAGATGAAATTTACACTTTCGAGTGTCAGGAGAGCAGTAGTTTAAGGAGTAATTATAATCTCTTTTACTTTATGTATTCCTAATCTGAAATGCAATAAAATATGTGATTTTTTAAATGAAATTTACACTTTCGAGTATCAGGAGAGCAGAAGTTTAAGGAGTAATTATAGTCTCTTTTACATTATGTATTCCAAATACTTAAATGCAATAAAATTTGTAATTTCTTAAATGAAATTTACACTTTCGAGTTTCAGGAGAGCAAAAGTTTAAGGAGTAATTATAATCTCTTTCATTTTATGTATTCCTAATACTTAAAAGCAATAAAATTGGTAATTTTTTAAATAAAATTTACACTTTCGAATGTCTGGAGAGCAGAAGTTTAAGGAGTATTTATAATCTCGTTTACTTTATGTATTCCTAATACTGTAATGCAATAAAATTTGTAATTTCTTAAATGAAATTTACACTTCCGAGTGTCAGGAGAGCAGAAGTTTAAAGAATAATTATAATCTCTTCTACTGTATGTTTTCCTAATACTTAAATGCAGTAAAATTGGTAATTTTTTAAAAGAAATTTTCACTTTCGAGTGTCAGGAGAGCAGATGTTTAAGGAGTAATTTTAATCTCTTTTACTTTATGTATTCCTAATACTGAAATTCAATAAAATTGGTAAGTTTTTAAAAGAAATTTACACTTTCGAGTGTCAGGAGAGCAGAAGTTTATGGAGTAAGTATAATCTCTTTTACTTTATGTATTCCTAATACTTAAATGCAATAAAATGTGTAATTTCTTAAATGAAATTTTCACTTTCGTAAGAAACAGTGAAAGAACCTGCCGAATTCCACTTTTCATTTTTTGGAGTCAAAAAACACCAAAGGGGTTAAGCTTACGTTATTTTCAAAAATCTTAAAAACTTTAGGTGGCCATTTTATGACTTAAATTGACTTACTTAGATGCCTACTGCTGGATGCAGCCCTCAGATCTTCGCGGAATCAATCAAAACTGTGTAAAATCGCGAAACAAATGGATGGCAAATTGGCTCCGAATGGGTTACGTTTAAAGCCAAATAAAATAAAAAATAACACACTTACGAGAAATCTGACTGCGCCTTTCGAATTTTCTGATCAAAATACGTAAGAAACAGTGAAAGAAGCTGCTGAATTCCACATTTCATTTTTTGGGGTTCAAAAACACCAAAGGGGTAACCTTCCTTTTTTTTCAAAATTATTAAAAAATTTAAGTGACCTTTTTAAAACGCTTTTATTAGCTTCACTTGTTATTACTTAAATCAATGTAATTGATTTAATTCAATGTAATTCAATGCAATCAATGTAATTGATTTAATTGATTAAATATATAAATGTAATTTCTTAAATGAAATTCACACTTTCGAGTATCAGGGGAGCAGAAGTTGGAAAAGAAATATGAAATAATTAATAACCTCTTATTTATGTGTTCCTGATCCTGAAACCTTTATAATTTATAATTTTTTAAGTGAAATTTACATTTGCGGTTATCAGGGTAGCAGCACTCAGAAGAGCAATATAAAGTAATCAGTATCCTCTTATTAATGATTGTGTTCCTGATCCTCAATTCTTTATAATTTATAAAATAACTTTCAATTTAATTAACCTAGATTACTTTAACTTTGAAATTAAATTGTAAAATACGTGAAAATTGTACTTGAACAACTAATAATTATAAAGGTGTAAGGTTTAGGAACTCTTCGAACTTCTGCACTCCTGGTATCTGGGCTTTTAAGTAACAGGAGTAAATAAATTAAAAGTGATTGTTTATAACTTTTACTCCTGGAAGTTCTGTAAAGTATCAGGAGTAAATAAATTAAAAGAGTTTATTTGAGGTCCAGAAGTTAAAAATATAAATAATCTCTTTTAGATCGAAAGTCAACTTAAATGCAAATCAAAAATTTAAATTTTGAAGCTATATGAAACGAAAAATAATAATAATTGAGTGAATTCTAACTTCGAATTTTCGGTTTATAGAAAACCGCAATAATTCTAAGGAGTTTTTACTCCTGAATCAGGTGTAAATAAATCAAAAGAGATTATTTTTGTTTTTTACTCCAGGAAGTTCTGCAACTGTAAGTCACAGTAGTAAGTAAATTAAAAGAGATTGTTTATATCTATTACACCTGGAAGTTCTGCAAGTTTAAGTAACAGGAGTAAATAAATTAAAGAAGTTATTTATATCTTTAGTTTATATAAAGTCAGAGAGATTATTAGATATAAATTTCGCCCTCAATTTCTGCGCTCCCGATACTCGAAAGTGTAAATTTCTAGTCCCCTATAAAGTGTAATTCAGCCGCCACTGTTTGTCTAGAACGAGAGTTGCAAGGAACGCCACTGCCTACTTAAATTCTTAAGTTTGACAAGGGTTATCTAAATGTCAACGTCCAGCTGATGATATTATTAATCGATCGTTATCGATGAGGTATGACTTCTTTTGCGCCTAACTTTTTTCTAAATTCGGCTTTAATTGATACACTAAGAGATTATTGGAATCACTTCACATCGTCGTTTAGCGAATCACCAAATTTAATAACCGAAAACCCTAGTGTTTTGACATTTCTCGAAAATCTACCCTTATCGCTTACATTCGACGATTTTCAAATCAAATTATTAAAATACTTTCTTTGTATACTGTGCGGTAATCTGTTCTTTGTTTATATTTTTTGGAAATTTTACGGAAACAATATTTGCGAACGTTTTATGAAACCAGGTAAGTTTCGATGTATTCAAATATGACAGCTAATAATTATGACTTATCTATTCCATATCATCTCCAGCTACAACAAAAGCTATTGAAGAATTAAAAGCGAGTGTATCCAAATTGAAGTTGCCTAAAGAACACTCACCTCGTATTTAATAATGGCAGATAAAATTAAAAAATTTTTTGCAAGAAAGAAAGCTGATGCAAAATTTAAGTTAGCCGGTCCTGGCCGAAGACTACAAGACTCCTCCATGACCGTCGTAGCTCCTAGCAAAAAACAAAGCCAAACAGTCAATCGTGCCGAACCAACAGCTGCCACAAAGCAAGCGGGAGAAGCAGCTTTAGCTCGATTTAACAGTCAAAAGAAAGACTCGAAATTTAACACTTCTTTAGCAGCCATTCAAGCACAAGTACGTCGAGAATTGGAGGCGGAAAAAAAACTGGAAGAATCTGGTTGTTCGGAACCTCCAACAACTACAGCTCATAGATCTACAAGTAAAGAAAATGATACCGAGCTCTCTCCACATTTGGCGGTTACAGGTACCATTAATTTGTTGAATAATTTCATTTTATTTTACATAACAATTTTATTTAGGAGTTTATTATCGGTGCCCTTTATTGGATGGAGAAGTATTACAAAAAGAAGAATGGAAAGTGAAAATTAAAAATTTTTTGTACGAACAGTTGGAGGAAGAGAGAGGAATAACTGCTTGTTTAATTATACGATCGTGTAATTATAATAGAATTAAGGTAATCCACGAGGTATACATTGTCCAATATATAAATTGTGTTAAATTAATTGACTTTTTAGGTCAACGATTGTGTCGAAGTATTGGTTAAATATTTAGAGAACATTCTTGCAAATCCAGACGAGAAGAAGTATCACCGTGTACGTTCTGCAAATAATACATTCCAAGAGAAAGTTTTACCTGTATTGGGTGCCACAGAATTATTGTATGCTGCAGGTTTTCGTCAACAAATGTGTGATAATAAAGGCGTAGAAGAAGAATTTTGGGTATTTGACAAAGAGAACATAGAAAATTTGGAAACATTAGAGGTGAATTTTTTGTTATCTCTGTGCTTCTCTCGATAGTTCCACTTGAAATTGTGCTTCGAAACTATATCTTTATAACTTCAATTGGGACTAATCAATTTACATAAAATTAAAGAATAATTTATTTTAGTTTCTTCGTGATGCATTGATGACGGACGATCGTGTGGAATTAGTTATCGATCGAAATGTTCAAGTTCTATCTCCATCTCAAGCAAGTAAAAAAGTTGAATTGCCACAAGATTTTTATGCTTTGTCTCCGGAAGAACTCAAGAAAGAACAACAATTAAGAGCCGAAGCACTTGAAATGCAGATGCAATTGAGAACAAAAGCAATGCGAGAGAAGGACGAACAACGCGAACTTCGAAAATATAAATTTGCCCTTGTTCGAGTTAGATTTCCCGACGGTCTTTATTTACAAGTTAGTTACCCTTTGTAAGCAATTAATTTTAAGCTTTAATGGCTATTTTTTAGGGTACATTTTCAGTATACGAAAAATTTGTAGAAGTTTTGGAATTTATTCAGGAACATTTAGAAATCGACGCACCCTTTATTTTAACCTCACCCGATGGACATAAATTAGAAGACAATGACAAGGAAAGCACTTTATTTGAATTAAGGTTAGTGCCCGCAACAATTTTGAGCTTTCAATGGGATCCGTCAATTGCAGAGGATATAACCAACGCAAAAGCAAGTTATTTAAAAACCGAAACCATGATGCTTGTTCAATCCTTGTAATGAACATTTTTAGTGTAACCAAATAATATATATTCTCATTGTGATTAATAATTTAACATTTAAGTAATGAGACGATGAAATTTTATTTTCCACAATTTTAAAAGAGTCTGTTATCATCTATTATTTAATAATAAATTAATAAATCAAGTCGCACATTCATTTTTAAAATGTATCCATCAAAGATACCTAAAAATGCACTAGGCACCTTTTTAGTGTAATAAACTGTTAAATATAAATAAAAAAATTTTAAAAGTATATAATAAAACACGACGACTGGATCCACTTTAGAGTCGTAGTTGACTGCTCTGCCGTGTTTCATAATTTCTGTATGCAGGTGTCTGTATTCTTTGTATCTATAGTCGCTGTATCCTTCTTAATGAGAGCGCCGTGACCTTATTATTGCCATTGCCTTCCGAGGAATTCTTTTTGTAGCCAACGTATGAAGATTTTATTATTAAAAAAGATATTTGATTTTCAAGTTTTTTTCCCTTCTTTTACATTCCCTTCTATCCTTATTATCCTTGCTCAACAAGAATGAAAAACGTTGTCGTAAGCTTTGCATTTTTGACTTACAACAGGCTGTTTTTTTGCTTATCCTTCCAATTTTATAATAACTTTCTTTCTCTTTCATTCAATTTACTCCAGAATTTTGAGCTAAATGATTACCCCAATATATTCTTTATATAGAGGAACGGCTCTTCAGACTTACCTTTCACGAACTTTGTGGACTAGTTATTTCTCTGCCTAATAGTTTACAATAAACATTCACTTTCCGTGGAAAAAATTTTCTAGCAAAGTCTCTTTCATGAAAAATTGTAAAATTATGTTACCTTTATAACATTTGGGAGCCCTGCAACTTAAGGGTTTAATTTTTGCTTAAAATTTAGTAAAATTATTTCAGCAGGTAGGATCTGCTGGGGGTTACTGCCAAAATATGTAGAAATGCATCACCTTTTTAAGTTTTTTTATATATATCTACAAAATAAGTTTCACAACACAATACAATAATTACATAGTAGCACACCTTTTTGTTTAATTTCTACGTCCCTGAGATACTCAGATAAAAACAGAAAATTAGAAAAACTTTTTCTTATTATTTTGATTTAGGATATTTCTATTGGAATTTACACTGTTTGCTACATCTACCTCTAAAATACTAGTATTGCTAAATTGTTACCATATCATGCTTACTTTTTTTTATAAATAACGTACAACTTCTTAATAAATAATAAGTCATTTTGAAATACGAATATTCGAATTAGTTAACTAAAATTATATCGATAAAATAACAGTCTTTTAGCATCTATACAAAAATTTTAAAATACTAGAATTACATTAATAAAAAATACTGATTATTAAATATTTATATATTTACAATATAAATTAAAAAAGTTGTGAACGAATCACATTGAAGTAGAAAAATGTATTTATTTGTGTAATTAAACACATTGCAGGATTGTAATAACATTCACAATTTTAAATAATAAAATCGAATCGATTGTAATATTTGACAAGGTAGTTTTGTTAAACGTTACATCATCGATTTTAGTATATGCAGGACGATAAGGAACCATTCAAAAATTACGTCCAACACTCTTTACTTTAATATTCCATCAAGTAATTTCTCTATGGCTCTTACATACATACATATACGTACGTGCACAATGTACATGACTGTTGTTAAAAAATTAATAATTTGAAAAAAATTAAATGTAAAAGTTGCAAATAATAATATAAGAAATAACGGCAACATCGAAGAACAATAACGAAACACATTTGAAGTGCAAACTAAAAAAATAATAATATGTGAACATTTTCAAATTATTAATCTATTGATATATTATTATCAGACATTTAGTTATCCTACTGTAAAACTAAACAGTTTCTTTTGCACTCGCATATTTTGAAACGGTGCACGATAATTAACATCCCGACGTTTTCAGTTTGTACTCGAATAAGTAGATAATAAAAAGACAAGTTTTTTGCACAATTATATAAAACTCTTGGAGCCTAGGCAAACGTAGCGTCGACTCAAATGACTAAAATTAATAAAACTTTCAATATCACTCAAATAAAACTCAACAAAAATAAAATACTTTTTAAATAGGTAATCGTAGTTTGATATTTTTTATGTAGGATATTTGGCGAAGCTAAAATCCGTCTCTTTGTCTAATCGATCATATTAAAAAGTTGTGGATGCGCGCAGATGAGCGGCACGGTCATTCCGAACGCACCCAATCCGTTTAAGGCCGTTTTGCCTAGAATCCTTTTGTGAAAGTATTTTTTTGTTCAAGCTGTGTGCGCCAATTTAAACGGTTCTTCCGTTTGTTGTTTGTGCGAACAACACTCCTTGATACATGACTCCATTTAATTCCATACTTACTACTACCGAATTTTCTCCATCTTTTGAGTTCCCTGAAAAACAAAAAAAAATCATTCAATTCGCTTATTTAAAATTAAGTATCAAAAAAAAGGGTTTAAGTTTTTATTGCTGGAGTTAAATCTCCAAGAACTTGGTTGTACTTCTGTTCATTCATGAGATCTAGAGATGTAAAGATATAGAAATACACAACGAGTATAGGGAAATTATAATTAAAATTGCAAAGAAATTTGAAATGACAAAAATTTAAAATCAAAATATAAACACAGGGTGTTCTACGGAGCACTTTCCGAAGGGGTCGAACTGACATGTCATAAGGACAGTACAGGGGGGTGTTGAGGATTGAACCTCACTCATAACCTTAAGGTTATTATGGCCGTAGCTTATTCTAGCTACTGAGAATTGTAATAATTCAAAGTTAAATCAATATAATCAAGAACACAACAATGATAGACATGTTTCGACCTTATTAGATCTCATCAGTATCATATAGTTGCATTCTTGAAAATATTGATTTGATTTTTTACCTTATATATAGCATTTTTCGCGCAATGCTATATGTTGGTATCGACCCCCGATTATAAAATCAAAATATAAACACAGGGTGTTCTACGGAGCACTTTCCGAAGGGGTCGAACTGACATGTCATAAGGACAGTACAGGGGGGTGTTGAGGATTGAACCTCACTCATAACCTTAAGGTTATTATGGCCGTAGCTTATTCTAGCTACTGAGAAATCAATATTTTCAAGAATGCAACTATATGATACTGATGAGACCTAATAAGGTCGAAACATGTCTATCATTGTTGTGTTCTTGATTATATTGATTTAACTTTGAATTATGAGAAAAATTTAACTGACTGACAAATTGTCGGCAATTCTTACCGTTGTCGCAGCGTTTTGAATGAAAAGCCGCGTTGGAAAGCTTTTTTTCGGTTTTGATTCTTTTGCGTATTATTGCTCGGTATCATTTTTTTCATATAACTTTTGTTTATATTTTAATAATTTATCGAAAATGCGATTGTTCGTTTATGGAATATAGTTTGATTTAAAATAAATTCTAATTTGACCTGCCAAATAGATACCTATCCCAAATGAAAATAATAAGATATAAATTATTTGTAATAGATTATTATGTCGGCAGAAAAAATAATAAAATAAAATGAAATGACTCAATTCTAAAATTTTTAACACGCTGTCTGCACCAACAAAATTATTTTTACTTCGTTTTGGGTTATTTTTAAACTTTCATGCTCGATTAAACAGTAAAATAAAATGTAAATTTATTGTACCTATTTAATTGGCACATTTTGTAGGTAGGTTAGTTAGTTAGTTCGCTATTGAATTTATTTCGATTGCAATTTTTAATATCGAGACAGGTTGTACGTACATTATTATAAAAACGATCATAATAATAACGTGAACTTGACGACAAGCGTGAAGAAAACGTGTTAGAAAGATGACGATTTATTTTTTTACCGTACGAAGAGTAATTTATTAATTGATGTGAATGTATTGTATAGGAATTAAAAGAGACTCACCTCTGCTTTCAATTTTGAAATGGGCACTGGGTATTGTACTTTTACGATTTTCTTCTTCCCTGGTGGTTTTCTTAGGTAAATTTGATATGTCGGTGTCGGCTTCCCGCTTAATCGACATCGAGGAAGGAATATTTGTGTCCGAAAGATTTAAAGCTTCTTTCTGCGGTTCGTGTTGCAACGCATTGGGTAACGCATTATTATTACTACTATATAAGGAACTAAATAATTGTAATCGTGTAACGTCCATCGGGGTTATGCCCGGAACATCCGGCACCGAATCGAGAGCGTGATTCGATAATGCTTGAGGACCGTAAGTGTTACGTACTTCTTTGTTTAGCAATTTCATGTATTCCATAATGCGGGCTTCGTACTCGTGCGGTGCCAAATTGGCTGGGCATCCATTTATTTGTTGATTCATCGGCTGAGGATGGCTGGGATGGAGAGCTCCATTTTGCAAGCCCAATCCACCTGCCATTACGGAATTCATTCGTGCTGCCAACTGATGCTGATTAACTAATTGAATTGGCGAAATTGCGGGGGTCGGATGCATTCCCGGCGATCTCGTCATATTGTCGTATTGTCCGTAACTGCTGCGACGTCCTTCGCGTCGATTACCGTCGATGGCCGCCTGCAATTCGTTGGGCGTCGACAGGCGTTTTTTCTCGCACTCGTAGGGATAAAGGTATTTCATGTATCTGTAAAATAAGCGAGAGACGAGTTAGGATTTTTGCATAAACGGAACGAAAGTTTGGTGCCAATTTTGTCACAACACAAAATTGTTTGGTTGTTGGTAGGTGGCATCAAAAAGTAAATTTAAACGTTCCTGACAGTTGACAGGTACAACTTTTCGAGATAAATGATTCGATCTATATTTAAAAAGAGAGAATAGCAGACGAACACGTGGTTTTAAATTAATATCGAGCCAAATATCAAAAATTAAGTTTTTCGTCCCGAGTAAATTTTGGGTTCAGTCAACTTTTTTTTATATTTTCGGTTTAATTAAAAAGTTTAACAACTTTTCTTGTTCGAATAACAATAATAATAAAATTGGTTGTTTTGTTCCACGACGACCAATCGTTTTGAATTTTTATTATTAGACGCTGTTGGTGAATATAATATCAGTTTATAGTGTAAGATTAAAAAATTTTACTAACGTCTGTAATCATAAATCATTTGGTTAGTTGAATTTTATGATCCTTAAAAACTAATAATTTACGAAACACTTTACGAGTTGAAAATAATATATTTAAAACTGGTCGATCGATATCGATACGTGGGGAAAGTTAAAAACTAAAGAGAAGGATTATGTTGTTCGTAAAATTGGTAAAAAAATTTGAAATCGAAAAACTTACTGCGTCCGCAACGTAAATGCTGCCGATGTGATGGAGGAAGGAAGATGCAAGCCTTTGATGATTTCTTGCCATAATTTCTTGTTTATTACGTCCACCAAGCCGCCTCTCGCAATCACTAAATTATACAATTCGTATAGATCCAATACCGATTTGGCCATTATCGGTAACCGATTGATGGGTGCACCTGAAAGGAAGGAAAAGCGTAATAAATAAATCAAGTCGAAAATAAATTTTTAGTGATAAAAAGTAATTAATTAGGCTACTTTGAAATAGAATCTCGCAATAAATAATTATAAAAACTAAATATCATTAGTTAGCTTGTACATTTAAAAGATTTACAACATAAACTTAATAGCAGCTTGAAAAATCATACAAGTTTTGTCATCAAATGATTCAAATTGAAGATTTTGGCGCAAATCCAATCTTCCTGTTGTTTTGATGTTTTAAGTTGCAAGATTTGTATTGAAAATAAAACAAGATTAGAAAAATATTGTATTTGTAAGCCTAGATTGAGCTCACTAAAATAATCAACCTTTTAACAGCTTCTTGACATTGATTTAATGCATATTTCAAACTTCATTTGCTCAACAAATTAAGCGTTTGTACATCAAAAATTACATTTCCAAACTATTGTTGTTATATTTTGTTTGTTTATCCAGGGCTGGATTAGAGCGTTGACAAAAAAATAACAAATTCTAGGGCCCATTACTTCGAGTGGCCGGCCAATCAAAATACAACAAAAATAATCAATCGGAATGGGGTAATCATTTTGAATTTTTCGTTCCCCGGAGAAAATAAAGTGTTTAGTAATTATCCCCTTGAACGAATCTCATCAGATGGGTTAATTTCTTGATGTTAATTTAACTTGATTATTATTCTAGTTCTTATTCTCATTCTAAACTTTATTGTTAATGTTATTCAGAGTCGGATCAAGGAGCTGTATTATTAATTTTAATTAAATTAAAAAATTATAAATTCAAAAATAAAAAACACCGACTAAAATATAATAGTACATTGTGATATAAGTGCGCAACGCACATTTTTTACAAGCTTTAATAAATTTACATCCATATAATAAATTTTAATTAATTATCTTTAAATGAAAGATAACTAAAAATAAAGTGTTTTGAACGCTAATTTTATCAAAAGAAATAACGAGACAAGCTTAATTTATGCCACAAAGAGGCCCAGAAAATCTTAATCCGGCGCTGTGTTTATCTAAGAAATAAATAGTGGTGTCTCAAAATGAGATGCATATTACAGTACCTATATAGATAAATATGTCTGACAGAATTTTCGTGCAATTTTGCGCAACCAAGTCGACGATCGAGTTGCATTTTGATATCATACGAGCAAATAAGATTAATGTGAAAAAGATGATTGATTTTCTGGATGAATTTAGATCCACTAACGATGCTAAAGTCTTTTAATAGCTGATCATATGACAACCTCGGCAGGCAAACAGAAGCACTCACTTTTTGTCCTTCTGGCTCGCATCTTTAAGAATGCGTTGATGATTTATTTAATTTTAGCATTTCTGTTCCCGCATATTACGAATCGTAGTTCTATTTCAGTGGCGGTAATTATTTTGATGATGCTTTTTCAAACAAATGTATCGTATCCGATTGTCAGTTCATCTATGTCAAAAGCGCCAGACAATATCTTAATTAAATGGAAGTCGACCAAAAATTATTACCGGATTTTTTGCTCGCTTATTATTAGACAGGAATAATAATCTTTTCAAAATTAAGCGAAAAAATGACTATAGTATAACATAGGTGTAAGTAAATAGACAAAAATAAACGAAAAGTTGTAAATGTAAATTTAGAAGATTAACAATAATTTTACTCGAGTGTTTATTGGCACTAAGTAGTCGAAGAGAAAAATCGACACAAACATCAAAGTCAAGTCCAATGTTACAATGTCAAACGCCTTTGATCAAAACGATATTGGAACACAGCAACGTACAAGATAATGGAACGTACATAAAAACGTTATTTCATGTTTGTACGTTCCGACAAGAAGAGTCGTAAAAGTAACACTTAGTTGCAATAGAAACACACATTGAAACAATATTTTACATATCGTGACGTTTATGAATTAAGCCGTTAAGGTAAAGTTTGCAAACTGGAACCAAACTGCAAACGGAAGCTGAAGAATGTAAAATTGTGGTGCTTATGGCCGAGGAACAAAAAATAAATTTGAAAGCTCAATAATAATATTGACAAGCGTATAAGTCGATAATGGAAAACAAAAAATCACCTTAGCACGTGTTTCGAGTATATTCCCTATCCAAAAGTAATGTTATAACCGCGTTTATAAATAATAAGAGCTCGGGTTGTTACATTTTTATTCGAAGTATTTTTTTTAATCATCATGTGATGGCAATCAGTCACGGTCCATCACTCATCTTTCTATTTTAATATTTTCTATCTATTGCGCAGGTGATCTAAATCCATTCGCCTTGATTTCTTTGAAGTTCCAACTATTTTTGGTTAGAGACAAAAGCGACCATTAGTTAAATCGAGTTCAAGCTAAATTATATTCATTATATTAAAGAGAACGAATATTTTAAGCTACGAATTATAAATCCCACAACTTTGTCTCCGATTCCAACGGGAACAATAGAAAGAAATTTCTTCTTCCTTTTTAATACTCAAAATCCATGCAGTTGACATGTACATAGTATACTCGTAATAATAAATTCTTATACTAAAAATTGCGTTCGGTGTATAAATATAGTAAATATAAATGTACATACATAATATCACGATTTTAAATTTAATTTAATAAGCACAACATAGTGGAATATAATTAAGGAAAATTACAAGCCTGATGGTTTAATGGCGCTCACAAGAACAAAGCAAAATAAATAAAAACCAAAATTTCTAATTGCAAAATCGCGTAATAACGTAGAAACCTGCCTACAGATCGTCGTTATGCTATACTTAATTAAAAAAATTAAATTTGAAATTAAATCAAAAGTGACACATTTTCATTGACTGTATAATTTGTTGCAATCCTCTGCATCATACGCATAATTATAAACATAGAACGTGTAAAAAACAATAAAATTTATGTAAAGGTACGAGGAAAGAAATAAAGTCAATTTAGCTCATGGTCTGAACAATAAGGCAAAAATCAAATGTAACTTGCAGTACGTGCCTGGTAGGGTTTATGTGTATATGCAGTACGGACAATTACATCGATTACATTGTGTGTGATTTCACAGTTATCGCAGTTGGCACTAGAGCAACTTTTAACTAAGCATTCGTTCCCCGGTTGCAATTGCATTTTAACCAATAAAATACAAATCAGATTTAAATATTTTATGTTCCCCGTTTACTAAATCTCGTGAAACGACTTATGGCTGACGAGAAAGGAAATTGTGATGATAGGCAAAGCACATATCAATCGATCCTGCATGATGCATATCGATGAACAAGATTTTCAAGAAGCACATCTAAAGAATCTTGAAAAAATTGATGTCCTATAGTATTTTTCTATATTGCATTCGTATGCTAGGTGCGTCAAATGCAATCGACGTTCAGATCGCTACAATCCTACAATCGGAAATGGAATATTTCAAAGAGAAAAGTAGAAGAGGAAGATCCGTTCTATCTGATGGCAAGGTGTTGGGTGCCTACCTCAGAGACCATCGCTGACACAACTAATAACTCACTCGAAGATGATGGTAATATAGAAAATTATATATAGCGAAGAAGACAAATTTGATAACAAAGAGACCGAAAGAAAGATTGTGGTTCCTATATTAATTAAATTGGTAATGTGCTTTCATAATACAAATTTGTTTAAAAATAACGTCGATTCCTGTTTAGCCTCCAGCTTCCATTAAGACGTCCCGTCGATTGGATAATTGTCTTTAGATAAGCGATTAACAGCCTTGTCAACGCGTTGTTTATGTTTAGTAAGAACGCCATTTATTAGAAGCGGCATTTTACACGTTTTACAAGATCAAATTAATTTAAAAAATATATCGGGACAAATTAATGTTTCGACAAATGGCGAAACTGGAAGGGGGGGAGAGAGGGATTTGAGATCCAGCGAATTCTGCAATATTGTTTTCCATGACGCGTTTAAATGGAAATAATGTTTAACAATGTACACTGATTTGTTTGTCTATATAATAAACAGGCCATATAAATAAGTCTGATCGGTAATTACGAGAGTTGCGCGGACTGGTCCAAGGTGCGCCTTACTTAATAAACCGTGACATATGATTAACAAGTATATTCTTCATATTATATTTTTAAAATTTTCTACGTTAAGCACACGTTATCTAAACGTATCTCTCCTGGTGTGCGATTAAAATCCAACTTGACGAGCCGTTATTAATGACGGCGTGAATTAAAAATCCTAATGCACCCACAGCTATCTGACTGAGATCGGGTTTGGTAGGTATAAATACAACATTAATATGCATGAATTTCTAAGAGATCATTTGTAATATCCAATTTTCTTTTGCTTTTTTTTTTCTTTTAAGAGTGTGCCGATTTCCTTTTTAATTTGTTAAGAGAGTGATTTATCGTTAGGCTTTTTGTTACAATCTGATTAATGACTCGAATTAAAATAATTCTAGTTATAGCAATTAACAATGCTTTAACGCCACTTACATAAAAAAAGATTAGATAATTAAACAAATCGTTATACATACATTAGCTGTTGTTTTTTTTTAAATAAATTTATAATTAATCTTGTGGTTTCTTCTTCGTTTTAATTAAAATTTAAAAGATATATACCTATTTTATTTAAAAATTCTAGCCAAATGAAGAAAATCGACAATCAACGTGAGAAATTTAAAATTAAATGTTTACTTGCATTTGATTTATTTAATCAATCGTGGAAATGCATCACACAGATAAAATCTCGTGGCAATAAACGTTAGTTGATAGTTAGGTACATGATTGCCATCTGATTGGCAATTTAATACCTGGTATATATATATCTAATAATTATTAATAATTAAATTATTAAGTTAATATTTTAATAAAGCGCCGGAGCAAAGATAAAAACCTGAAGCAATAATTTAATTATAAAATGGCGATAATTAAGTACAAAATTAGTAAATCAAGTCCAATAATAATTACATATTACATAGGTAAGACCGCCATTTTAATAATCCAATTAAGCATGCCGGAACGCCATTTTCGCTTAATTAACGTAATACTATAAGAAATTTTGCGTGTAAACTTTTTATCGATTTATCAAATCCAATTAGTACTTACTATGCGTTTTGTTTATTTTTTTTTGTATTTTTAAACTTTTATAATTTGAAGTTAATTTGGTACAACACTTCTGTTATACATAAATTAAAGTTCCTTTAGGTTTATGGTGTATAAAACGAAATGTGTTTATAAAAATTTAATTTCGTTTACAATCGAAACGTAATTTAAATTTTACTGTTTCAATTTGTTTCTCACTGTTAATGCTTTTATGCTAATCTGTCGGGTGCTGGTGGTGGTGGTGCCCCCTTCGGACTACGCCGCTCTACTCCTTTGGAAAAATTTGTAAAAATTATATTTTGGTTTGGTCTTGTTTTATTTGCATCCGGTGGGAATAGTTTTTAATTAAAAGTCGTTAAATTTTAAAAATAAACCTAGTCTTTGATAATATGGTTAGAAAAAGAACAAAATATAAGTAGATACCCGTTTAATGACTGCTAAAACTGGATTTAGATTTGAAGAAAAATCTATTTTTATTTAAAATTCCGTAAGTGTACTAAATTTGTTTAACAGTTTGGCAAATTTTATGGAAAAATATTAAATTATTTATGTTTTGGCTTGAAAGTGGAAATTATTAAAAGTTTAATTAAAATTACATTTTAATAGCATCATTCGCATAGTTCGAGACGACATAACACGTTTATTAATAAAACGTCCTGTCTTATTTGCATTTCAAATATTTACACACAATGCCCGCTCCGAGCCGTTGCAAATATTATAAAAATTTTTATATAACGAATTCATTTATTAATTACCGAGTCGCTCTCTCCTTTCAATTTTTCTTTCTTCCAAGAAAACCACGCTTGTCAACAATTAATATTTAAGTACAATTAATAACCCCGGATTTATATTTCCCGCTACGTGAGATCCGGTAGTTCCGCCAATTGCCGCACTTTTTTGAGCGGGACATTTGACAAATGCTGTCAACGTTGCCCCATTGTTTTTAATTGATTTCGAATGGCGTCATAGGTGGCTATGGACGCAGGTGGGCTTTACTCAGGTGAGAAAATACGAATTAGCATTTAATGTTTAAGTTTATTTTGCATTTAAATACCGCTTTAATACGATGCTCGAGTTTATAGTTGCGCTGTGTGTTTATGACACATTTTACTGACTTTTTTAACGCGCTTAATTTAAATTTATTATAATAATGTACCGACTCTCTACACGTTTGCCTGAAAATTAAGCGATTGTTGTCTCAACTTTATTGCCTACTATTATTATTATTATTGTTATTATTTTTTTAAAATTATTATCGACGAAATCAACGGACGCGTAATATCTATGCTGTACAAATTTAGTTCGACACTTGGTTTATCGATGATGACGATAATAATAATAATAATAATTTTCATTTTTCTCCGACCCCACGCATTTTTTTCAATCTGCAAATCTGATATAGAAAATAATAATGAGTCACAGCAATACAAAATACAAAAAATTAAAGTAGGAGTTTACGAGCAAATAAATCAAGCTAATAAAATTTCTTGTCGTCCAACATATTACAACAATCAATAAGATTATTCTATAGTACGGTGCTCGTAATGAAGAGGAGAACAACAATTTTACTAAATGATATCATTTGATGATAACATTTTTGTGAAAATGAAAAAATGACTTTTCGTTCGTTGAGCGATTCTGTGGGCGTCCAATGGCATCCAATAGATGTTGGAAAAAATCTCCTAGTAGGAATTTGGGTTTTGTCAAAAGGTGTTGGAAAAATAAACTGTGATCGCAAAACAAATCTGCAGGAAACTTCATAAAGAACCCCCTTAACTGCAAGAGACGCTCCCATCGTGTAAACTTAAAAATTATATCCACCGATACACAAGATCGACCATACACATTCAACCAAATGCAATTATGAAAATGTGACTTAATGCTCGTGAGATTTATGATTCAACTTAAATATATTAATTTACGAGCTTATCCTCGCTCACGGCTACAAATACGAATACATTTTTATTATTTCCTTAGTCTTCCTTTTCCATTTTATGTATACGCATTGGTATTCATAACAAATTTTGTGCTTTACTATTATATTATAATATTTCATAAATTAAGAATTAATTAAAAATAACCTATGTCGAAAAGCTTGGCGGTCCAACTAATAGTAAAAGTTTAGTTGTAGTTGATAAGGGTAAGATTTGCAATTTCTTTGCGTTTAAAATTGCGCCAAGAAACGTGCAAGTGTCTCGGTTATGGACAAGAGTTATTTAATTTAGCGCAAAGGCTTTCAACACTGTTTTCATAAGTATTCATTTCACGTGTAGGAATTTTCTCGTTAACACTAAATTAGTGTTTTTAAAATTCAAATTATTTATCTCGGATGCGTTCGAAAATTGAATAATTGATATTATTTGGAGGAAAGTCGCTGATTAATTTAAAAAAATTCGTTCAATACAACGCAACGGTAGGATTTATAATAATAAAGGTGGTGAACGACGAAAATGTATACAAGGGCTGCCAACGTCAACAGACGGGAAGTATTTCGCTATTTATAAATTACTCGTAATCAATCACAAATAATTCTGACATTAAACTGGCGCGATATCGCCTAACTTAACGTGAAAGTTATTAATTATCTAAATATTTAATTTATTTTGGAATACGATATCGTTTCGAATGTGACATTATCGAGTGACTACACTAACTTGACTTTCAGACAGCTCTTTATTATTATTATTAAAGTCATTTTTGGACGTACATATAGAACGGGAAGGGTTGTATCTGCCGAAAAAGTTGTACAAAACGAACAGACGACGATTTTAGATCGAATTTCAATTCTACCAGGAGAAAAATATTCCATTGGCGTATTAAAATAATATATAGCGTTCAATTGCATAATAATTATTGTGAGTATATAAAAATATACTTTTAGACGTAGTACTCACAAATTATACGTGCACCAAGCATTAGCAAATCTTATACAAAAATATCTAGACGGAAAATTGTCCTAATTATATCGTGACCTAAAGAAATCGTGCCGTTATTAAAATTATTAAAATACTAGTAATGCAATATTATTTGAGTTGTTTGCATTTCTTGGAAAACAGGATCGCGCCCGAGACACAACTGTGCAGACAAACAGTAGCGTACAATGAACTGGCAAAATTGGAAGAGCAATTTATAGGGTCCAAAGAAGGCATCTAGACTAAATTGCTTAGAGTACGTAAAAAATTAATCGCATCTCTCCGACCAATCGAACTGCGTCGAGGTGGTAGGAAATTGTGACAAAAGACGATCGGCGAATGGGTACGCCACTGTTAAATGCATTTGCACATCGAATGCAACCTGCTGATCTGTTAAGTGTACACGCAACCTTTACAATACACGATATACACCTAGGTAGGTACATACACTTACATGAGATTTCCTTTCCTCGTTTAGCATAAAAATTTGAAAATTTTTAGGCAACATCGAGAAGTAGCAATAGGGAACCTGCATCATTTTTTACCTGTCCGATTAAATTGTTATGGCATTCGTAACACCAAATATAAGTGAGGCTATTGCTACTGTTTAATTTGCTCGAATAATCCAAATCATAGTGACTAGCCATAAACACCATGATCGAGCAAAATTGGGCCTAGTGAGAGCTTAATTTAATAATGTAGGGGCGCGGTTAGCTGGGGCGGCCGAGACGTCGTACATAATTTTAAACCGGATACGGAATAGACTCGGAATATCTTTTCTTTCTATTTTTTCTTGTAATGTAAATTAACTCAAATGTGGAAAAACACGAAACCGAGTGTTGCTTATTGTATTGGTGTGCAACTTTTTATTAACAAAACTTAACCCAACATCTGTAGTACAATAATTAAAAGTCGCCTTACAATATTTCTTTTGCTGATGTATTTATTGCAGGCTAAAACGAACAAAAGATTAGCATGTGCCCAAAATGTAGGCATTTTTATATATATCTCATTTATTTTTGTACTACGGGCTCACTTTTCCGAATCGATAAGTGTGCAAGTCGAAAAGAGAGGGCAACTGGCAAAATATGGTCAATTGACACTTGGGGGTTCTATTTATCTTTTGGATTTATTTGAGAAATCGACTATTCTTAGAAGTTGGGATTTCGGCCACTTTAACAGTCCCTCTTCCGCTGCGGGTGGTGTAATGACAACGCGTAGTACTTTTGAAAATGCTAACATCATAAAATCAACTCGAAATAAAAATTAAATCTTACCTTTCTTTTGCATGAACGAGAAGAGATCGTCTAAAAATTCTTTTCGCTTTGGATCGTCGTTGATTTCGTATAACTGAAAACAAAAGAATAATATATAATATAATTTTTATGTAACGCAAGAACAAAACATAAAAACTACAAGACCATCAGCACCTTTAATTTAAACTTCAAAAATGAAAAATTAATAAAACATCCCCACGCCTACTCGATTAGTTATAGTTTTTATTTAGTTTTGTAGTAATTAATATTAGTTGATCATCAACGTCGACGTTTACCTCTACATTTAATATAACGCGGTGCAGGTTTTTTTTTTATTTTGGTTTATAATATATTAGATTAATTTCTAGAAATTCGATCCCAAAAATTAATTTTAAATTGCTTATAAAAACTTTTAATTGACGAAATAATATTATAAATCTAGAAGTTGCGAAATAAAATTGTAAATGGGAAATTCGCCGCCGACATCAGAGACGAAGCATTAGAATAATTAAAATTTATTAATTTATACGGTGCAGGCACACACTAAAATATCTGAAAGATTAGCGAAGTTGCGGATACATAAAATTATTATTAAAAATTTCCAAATTTTATGTTATCGGCCACGATGAAATTCGAAGCATATACACGCTGCATTTTTTAACAAGTATATTATACTTAATAAACTTAAATAAATAAATAAATTGCGATGGAAAGGTAAAAAATGCAATGTACCTACAAGTAACAGGAAATGAATTAAAACTTACGTATAATAATTAAAATACGTGGTAATTATGTCTAATTATATTCAAAATAAAATGACATTTGGAATATTAATGTTTGCTTAAAGAAAATGTAGTAGGTAATTATAATATATAGGTATGCACAGGAGTAGATTTATAAAGAAATTGAAAAAATATCCAACAGATTAATTAGGTCGACACATAGGCCTAATTATTGCTATTCATATATTATGGGGTTATAATATATACGAAAAGGCAGAGGCGGAGTTGGACATTCGTCAGACTGCTGTTAGCGCTCATCAACCCCGAAGATACATTGAACATTTGTAAATTGACAGTAATCAATCTAACGTCTAAACTAACCCCATATTGGATCTATGCGATACACACATAATGAGAAAAAGGTAAACACGTTAAGTATTAAATAGAACAAACACGACGACGGTCTGTGGGTAAAACGAAACAACAGACCGACATGATGAAATTATGAAATTGTAAAAAAATAATAGAATATCGGTTGTACGGCAGCAATCGATGACACGGTATAGATAAGACATGTAAGTCGTATTTCTTAACCGATGCTTTAAAAAAGATAACAATCGGAACACAAACACAGAAATCAAATCACTTGACTTTGGACAAAAGAGACGTATAACCTTTTGGGTCGTATAAAATGTAAAAGGGCACCCTCAAGGTGCGAGTGTGGACCCCATCTATTATGGGCCCGTTTGTACACAATGAAAAACTTATTCAATACGATGTTTACATGCATTGTCACTTTACAATAGAATAATATGACGGCACAATGCCACGACATGCCGGTAGTTTTCTTATAATTGGCATCATTATCACGCCTCGACGCCTTTTCACAACAATTCTGCGGTTATTAAACGAAAAACTCGTTCATTCTGATCAATAATTTTGCGTTTGAATGAAAAATTGAGGGAACAACAATAACTTTTTTCCTAATTTCTTCTTTCTCATGAAGATTAGCCGGCACATGGAAATCACCATAATTCCTTATAAATAAAATTTCTGTTACAATTTCCCTTAAACTTGCACACACAACATGTAGGTAAATAATTTATCACGAACATATAGTAATATTATATAGATAAGGTCAACGTAAGAAAAGGTAATTCACCTTTTATAATATAAAGGGTGGGGTATAAGAAAATAATTAATTACAAGAACAAGGTCATAGACTCTATAACGTAACGAGGTTTATGTTAAATATAATCAAGAAAAAAAGTAATTATAAACGATATTTTGTATATTATAATAAATTAATTTTTAAACTGGCCAACAATTCAGAGGAAGTTAACAAATCCTGCTCGTTGATGTGGAGTCAGTATATACCTTACACTGTAAGCCAAAGTTGTCATCAAATGAACAAATCAAACGATCGAATTAATTAAAGAATGATTCGGAATAGAACAAACAAAATTAATGAACGGTGGTAAGATTATTATCCTCGTACCATCAGTAGATAGTAGTGTGTGGTGTAATCTATAATACCATGGTGTAGCATTCGGTCGTAATAGCTTGTAATTGTGGTGTTAAAACATCGGCCATTGTTGCGAGGTAGGGTTGTAGAGGTTAAACATGGTCATTAATAACCCTGCTTAACTAATCTGTCTGCTGTGGCCATCTATCTTTACAAGTTACTTTGCTAAGCCTGCAGCGAGCACTAAACATTTTGGTGTGTACCCGATTTATTGGCACAATAATAATATTTTTCCCAAAATCCAAACAATATCTAGATTCCGCTGCAGAAACATTGAACCGATGGGAAAATTTGCAAAGCCGCAATATTATTTATTCAAACAATTAAGTGAAATATTATATAGCAGACTGCTAATATACATAATTATCGGATTGCTATTATTGTACGATTTCCGCCCGTATATTTCACGAGTATTAAACGATAATGAGGTTTTTATCAATTAAAATGAAATTTGAAATAAAGAAATGACTCAACCGCCGTTATTAAAACCCACAACTCACCTGAAAATAATGTAATTAACCATATATATAATTTTAAGTTCTTCAATAATAAAAGCCATCCTTGGATGATAACGCGGGCAATTATGGTAATATAATTTATCAAGCGCATGCATAAATTCATGAATTTGTCATAACCTACTGTATATTACGATAAATTATTATTTCGAAATTGATAAGAAAAATTAATATTACCAGTAACTTATAGAAAATTAAGGACATAGCAAAGGCAATAAATGTTATCGAGTTTGTGATAAAAATTTGCCAACCAATAAAATTGCAAATACCTATACCTATACTAAAAAAATTCAAATATTTTGTTTAAAATTTAAATTTATAAAAAAATACACGATATCGACAATAGAACGGTATACTATTATGACCATAATAATATAATATATTTTTTTGATATGGATATAGTATAGGTAAATCGGAAATAAATCAATGTAACATCCAAATAATGCAATTATAATAGTTGCTATTTTGTAATCAAAATGGACTATAAAACTGTCAAACTTTTAGAACGAAAAGTAATCAAGAATGAAATAAGAGGATGATAAAATCATATATACACCTATTGAAACCACATAATACAATAATTCGTTTATGTAAAACCATCCGATAAATCATATCTTCGATCGTCGAAGAAAGTTATCACACCTAGTATACCATAATATAAAATATTATTAAAGTATCCCCCAAGCTGTAAAATATGACACCCCATAGAGACCCTTGTTAATTAGGCAAACCGATGTATTTTAATACGTACTTAATTTTGTCGAAATGTAATCAAACATCTTAGCTTACGGCCAATTCAATCCCTTATCAATTACTAGCGTTATATAAAAGGCACTCGGTTTTATACGCGTGCCGCAAGATTTTGGTGTGCCATCGGGCCACCGATTATAGGTTACTGTTTTTAATTTAGAACGTGTCAACAATAGGCATGATAGATGATTTAGTGTGGGCCGAACATCGTTCGTTATAAAAAGAGGAATTAATTGTTTCTTATAGGTGTGCGAGTGTGTGTTATAATTTTATAAACTTTTTCGATTAATTTTATTCCTCGCCATCGTTATAATCGATTGGCCAAAAAGGAAGAGAAGAAACGGGCGAAAAATACTACAACTGTCCAATAATTGCCAGTGCCGGGACTAATACAACCATAATTGAACTGCAATGTGTATGCATTTAACGGTGCAAGTAAATCATATAAATACAAAGTCTTCTAATGCCCATTTTTTCAAATTATTATAATACACGATTTATAATAATTTATACCCATAATCAACAACATCGCTGTCACAACTGAATACAATTATTAGAAACGTCTTACATCATTGAAATTTATTAATCAATATAATTCGTCATAAAAATTTTAGCACTTTAAATTTCATTTACATTATAGCAACTTTGAGTATAAATCAAAACGTTCACAAGGTTATTTTCATTGTAAAATTAATTTAAAGTCATCAATAGTTCATATAATATACCTATCTTCGATATATAAGCTAATCCCTCCGCAATTAAATAATTTAATCGTTGGAAAGACAATTTATACATTATTTTGTTATACGCGCGGTTATAAAACTAAACAATGAAGACCGTCGTGTTTCGTTTAAATAAAAATTAAATATTACATTATAATATCGACAATTAAGGAAGTAATGTCACGATCGTACCGCAAGCTAAAAATATAAAGAATGAAATATAGCGACAACTAAAAGTATAGCTGATAAATTACACATTTTTAATTGAGTTTAGAATGGCAAAATTGATATATAGCTAATATTGTACGACTTTAATCGATAAAGCATTTTATAACTTAAATTAACCTTCATTGTTCATCTTCATCAATGACAAATTGTTAATTATAATTATTTCACTTCCATTTTTTCATTATGTTCTTCTTCTTCTGGTCGAGTCCAAATCAAGACGTACAGTTAATTTAGGAAAAACTGAATTTGAGCAGACGTGTTAGCTTCCTTGAAAAACTTTAATGACTTTTCGATAAAACTAATAGATTTGTTTAACGGCCTATGAAATAAACCATTAACAATAACATGATAATTAAACTTTATCGATTATTATAATTTAATTGTCGTCAGCATTCCGGAAATATCGTCGAACGATGGACAACATCACATGGACAAAAAGGACACCCGAAATTTGTTTTAGAGCATCCCGACAATCGATCGGAGTAAAACAACTTTATCATCGGGACGCTCTTTTTTGAAATTAAAAAATAATTAACATGCTGACATAAAAATCGCTGCTGCGCGAGCTTTTATAAGTAAATTCTTGGAGATTAATTCAAAGCGTTGAAAATGTTAGAATAAAAGCGACCAAGAAATTTTATTACGATATCCAACGTTAAATAAAATTCACATAAAAAAAATGAATATTAATATGAAATATGTTTCTAGAAATCGTAAAAGTTTTAAATAGCAATTTAGTTTTATATCACAGCATTGTGTTAATAAACTGAGAGCGGGTCTAAGTTAACAACAAAGGTGCCGAGCGACCCTCTCTTTTCAGTCGCGGCAATTAAATTTTTCTATTAAAATAAATATAGCCATTTCATTTCCATACCTAATATAGCAGTAAACCAAATCGAAATTTCAAATAGATCATTTATCGAATACACATCGACGACCAAGTTTTATAGGTTTCCTTTCTCACCATCAATCGGGAAGACGGTATTATAGAAAATCCAGGTGTTCATAAAGATCCCATGTTTCTTTCCCTTTGACCGATACAAGCCTTGCGACACTAACTTCCCAGTGCATTTTAATTTTTCGCCGCAATATTTAAATTCCTGATTCGTGTTAAAAAGTTAATTAAAATTCATCAAAATAAACAGTTATCGAGTATCTTCCGATCATAAAAACCTTAATTAAAATTAATATGACTAACTTTTAACTGCTGTTGTATGTATACGATGTACATACGTATATAACGGATTTTTGCAAGAAAACAAAATGTAGACACTGTTATATTATTATTATTATTATTATCATCATCATGGAAAATATTGTTAAATAGATAATTAGGTAAAATACAATTAAGGAATTTTTAGGTAAGTGCTAAATTCGTCATATAATAAGCGGCTCGTAAAATATACAGCGCCACACACGACGATTTAATGAAAAGTCCAAACATACAAACGTAAACATCAAATAAAATTAATATTAGAAACTAAGAAAATGGAAACAAAAGAACCGCTTTACATACTTGAAACTTTTAAATCATTCACATTGCAAACAAGGCTACTTAAATAATAATGGATGTAGAGAAAGAGCTTTTTTGTCTCTCAGAGATGTTTCTATTAACAGACGAGTGCTAACAAGATTCTGGATACTTAATCAAATAAATTATCTCGTTGGGTGTTAAGTAACTTTACTTGCTCATAATTAAATAATTTTAAATGCCACCTCTAAAGGATGTCGACTTTTGCATTAACATAAAATAACGCTAAAAAAATTATTTACATTATTTCTTTTATATTAATCAGTAAATCAATATGAACATCTATCCGTCGTTTTCGCCTCATGATTCTATAACATGAAATTATCCAACCAGAGTATACATACATCGACGAGATGCTGTCCTGTCCTTATGTATATTTCGAATCAAAATTGATTTATTTAAGGCTGCGATTTTTCATTTGGACGAAAAAATTTTCAACAGGTGGCGCAATTATCTAGATTTAAAATTGGATGCCTTTCATTGGTTGGAAAAAATGAAACAAAAATTTGATTGGTTTTAAAAGGCGGTTTTTTTTAAATCATTCAAATTATAGTCGAAACAAAACTTCAGTTACAGCACTTATAATACTTGATATTAAAACGATTTCAATGCAGAATATTAAAGGTTACTATGTTAACTACACTATGATATATTTTAAATTGTAATTAATGTATTTTTTTTTTATATAAAATCGTAAATTAAATTAATCAAAATTTTAATCCGTTATCAAAACAGATTAAAAAATATATCATAGTGTTCGGAAAATTCTCCTCTTTCCGTTAAAACAAAAATCATAGTTGTATCTATAACCAATTTTGAGCTGTAACTGAAGTTTTGAAACAGTTCTAAAAATCGCACCCTTAAGACAAAAAAGGTCCTTACCGTTTCAAATGAAAATTATTATAATTCCTACGACAGCATTTCCATCTAAGCGAAGGGTATTCAGTTTACAGAAGAGGTTGTGCTAAAGTTATTCCATAAGAATTATACTTCTTGGATGTGCCACTATACAAATTTAATTAACTATACGCTAATTAGCTAATAGTTCACTGCTTTTTACCAATTTACTATTAATGGTCGAGCTGGTGTTTCAAAATAATTACTACTTCGTCAGACTAATAACATAATAGATATATTTGACCATTAAAATTCAAAATATGTATATTACTATATAATTACTCTGGAAAAAATTCTATGGATGTTTCTAGTTTTAGATGGTCAGTGAAATACAGTGAAACTTCCCTAACTCGAATTATTCTATAAATCGAATTTAAATTTCTGTAGAATTATTTCTGTAATCAATTTGTTACCATTGGAATGTTAACCTTGTAATAGCAAATCGATTTAAACCCCACCCGTAGGTAAATATTTCAAAAAAACTTTAAATAAATACTCCAAGACTTCTTAATTATGAAATGTTTACTTAATAATTTAATCCCCACTGTTACCAAAACTGCACGCAACCTAAATTTAAAATAACCAAAAAGAATTACTTGAAATTTGAAAAATCAAGAATTTGAAGGGTTCAAAGATAACATTCATAAAAATCCCGCTAATCTGTAAAGGATTTACAAAATCCTGTCGCATGCCACCAAACGTCAACATCCCCGTTTCGTGTTTATTCAGCTTCTTACACAAAAAATTGCACGTCGCAGCAACCTCGGATGGTAGTATAAATTAGTTAAAATAAGTCCTTAATTTTAGGTCGAAAAAGTTCCAGACTAAATTGTACAAAAGCGAACAGTCGATTTTTGATCGCGTGCGTCATGCATCCGTCCACAATTTTGAGTCCATCAACCTATAAATTTATAATACATCCAATAAAATATCGGACGGGTAAGTAACCGGTTGAATAAGTAATAAACTGCAATTCAAAATCTTCACTATACACTTGACATTATTTTCGTGGAAAATTCTGAAGCACCGAGCGAGGAAGAGTGATTTGAAGATTCAATCAAATTTTAGATTTAGATGTTTTGGGATCACAGAAGCTGAAAATCGCAATTTCCAAAAATATTTCTGATATGCAAATGATGGTCAAATTGAAATTTAGTATTTAGTGTGGTATACATAGGCGCCGACTTCACGAGGGCTTCTTGTGCATCCTGCACCCATGGTCCTGCACCAGTATATCCTTTAAACAAATGAAAGATCGAAGAAGTTCCAGGAGTAAACTTTTTTCCACTATTTGTGATTTTATTTTATTACCTAATTTGTCTAAACTTACATAATATGAGTAACAGGTACATGGTATCTACCTGTGAGAGTAGATTTCTCTAATAGTTTGCAAAAACACATACTTGACATATTTAAAACAATGGGAGCGTTTGTTTAGCGTAATCAGGCAAGGGTAAGTTGTTTAAATACCTATTAAAACGTTCATTAAAGAATCAAATCAAAGCAGACCGGTGTATAATTATAAAGTATTTACAGGCTTTGAAGCGGAGGAGTGGTGATCTGTAATTTATCACATAGACAGCTCATTTGCTATTCATATTATTATTATTATACATGTATTTGTACATCGGTTGTTGTGTCTGATATAACTACAGAATGAATGCTCTATAATCTCGATATTCTCTATCGACACAACTATAATATAATATGCCACGAGTGCTAGGGTAATTGATAGTCTTTTTGGCATTTCAAAGGGGTCAAGAAATAATAATTAAACACGACGACTTAAACTCGAGAGTATTCTTCCTAAAACACTTCCGCAATAAATAATTATTACTTATATCTATGCAGCAAGTAATATAATTTATTAATCGAATGTCGAAATGAATTTGAATTATGGAAAGATAATAATAAAACGAGGGGTGAGTAACTAATCGCAACATGTACAAACATCGGGGGCAAATAATTGATACGGTTTGCGATACCGATAATTCCACCCAACAACACATGTATTAATCTCACACAGGGGAACTAAATGACTCAATCATGGACCATAATGAAGTGGTTCGGGCGATTTAACGCAAAGCGCTTGAAATAACGTCGGTTAAAGGACTCCCAATACTTCTTATACCCGATAGATTTACTTCGTCGACGTTAACTTGATTCACCCATTTATCCCGGAATAGATTTTCACTTCCTAAATCGAATTCCACAAAAGCTTTCCATCATCACTTCGTTTGGTACAATAGTTTACGAATTTTATAATCCCAAAGTGTGACGCTTCTCACGACCGTAAAACTGGGAAAATTTACAAAATTGCTTTTCCCGACTACGAGAGCGCACTTTCATTTCAATTAAAAATAAATTGCTTTTCGAAAAGTTGCAATTGTTGCAGACCCAAATTGTCCAATAAAATAGCCCCGAAATAATGTCAAAATAAAAATCGCCAAACCAAATTTATTTGGCAGACATAAAAGAGTTTTGAATGACGGACCGGTCAACCGCATTCGACTGAATCGAATTTACAAAACGGCCGCCGTTTTTACGATTCTACCACCGTCTCTTGTTCGACTATGTCTCTAAACAATAAACCAAATAAGGTACAAAAAAATTAATAAAAGTTCGATTGCATACATTTGGAAAAATATACACACATCAGGTATTATAGGTATTTACATTGATCGCATAATGAAGAAAAAATGAAGAAGATGAAATACCAAAAGTGAAAGTAGGTTAAATGTACGTCACGGTGTCTTACTAATTAATTACTATATTATTTCTTTTTTTATTAAATGTTATACCTAATATCGGTGTGTGTGATCAATTTTACCACGTCAAAATAAATCGGATGCGTTTGTGCGTATATGTATACTTTGCTCGACATTCCAGACTACAGAAGAGATGTTTACGAAATTTCGGAAACCAAAATCGTTTATATTAGGTAAAATTTACAATCGTGGGGTATATTAAAGAGGCTAAAATTAACCTCTAACCCCTGTCAATGCGTATATGGGATTATGAGATCTAGACAGCTGTGCTACACATTTGCCAGCCGACTTGATTAAGTGCAACAGTCTTCCAAATTAGTTACTTGATTATTTTGTTAATGTAATAATTTGCCCAAGTAATTTACTTCGATAGGTTTAGGAATTAAATTAGCGTCTAATAAAAGTGTCATAAAGGCGTAGGATTAAAGAAAAATTAAAATTGATTAAGTTTCGCACATTTCCCATTTATCTACAATTTTTATCGTTGGCTATTTATTTGTTATAGAATACTCGACTTCAAATTTCGAGTCTATTAAATTCCTTTTTGCAAATTTTTCTATATAATAGACTTTGTTTGTTTATATCCCATACAACTGGCAAACATATGATTCGGAGCGAAGGCCGGATGTTGCGTATGGTAACGAAAGATTTGAAAAAATTCATATTGACTTGTATAAATAGAGGAATTTTGATTTTTAATTAATTTTAAGCGTGGCACGATTCCGGTCGAAAAATAAGAAGAAATTTGAAATTTTCAAATTAAAAAAGGAAAAAACCGATTTGATCTTTTGTTGTCTTAAGTTGGCGGTTTTGGTTTTTTAGATGTTGTAGTATGTTTATATATGTGGTCGGTTAGATCAAAGTGGAAAAGTTGTTAATCCAATATCAAAGGAACTATCATCAATGAATTAACGTTTTACTACAGGATACAGTTGGGTCTTGTCCGTGATTTGCTTTGATATCGTTCAAATAATATTTTGATACGTTCGTTAAACGTAATTTAAAATGTCGCACTTAAAATCTTTGAACACACGATCATTAATAAAATTACTTAACCCCTCGAAAATTTAAGTGATGCGAATATGATTTTCAAGTTTCTAAAAATAAAGTAAATGGGCACCACAAATGGCAGCATTAGTTTCGAGTTTACGACAGAAAAATCTATCAAACCAACATATTTTTGGAAATACTACTTATAAGGGGAATTTCGAATACGCAAAATCGATTTAAAGAGACATGCGTCTTATTAATGTAGCGGCCAAGACGGATTTAGAAATATTTTGGGGTGAAACTTGCTTGTATTGAAAAGACATGTGGACCCCATATAATGATCCTTTTAGAAATGAATAAATTTCTTAAAGGGGTCGTGAAAAATTAACGACGATCGAAGAAGATAACGAAACGCTCTTCCAATTTTAGAGAGAAAAAATTCGAAAGTCGAAATCGTCAGGCAACACTCGAACTAATAGCCTAATTTATTTTAATGTGGGCATTGTTAAGGGAAGTAAAAAATATTCAGAGTCGGCCATTGATTGTTAAAACAAATAAAACATTTCCTGCTAATTTTTAATAACTATAAATCACGAGCGAGAGCTATAAAATTTCAAATTATATTACGCCAAATTATAATCGCACTCAGAATGCAGAGAGCTAAACGCAGAAAACTTTTTAACATTTAGAAACAAATTAAAACCGAAGCGAACGTTATCCTTGTTCATCCCTTAAGTGGGATATGACGAAAACCGAGATGCAAACTGGCAGACGTTTACGATTGTATAAATTTTAAAAATGCACTGTAATTCCTCTGCTGATGAAATTATGCACCATAAAACCGGCGAATAGTAGGTATAACTTATATTTAGTTGGACCTTCCAAGTCTTGGACTTAAGTAACAAAAAGACGCATGCGCCACTCACAAAGAACATGGCGCGTTTGGACAACTGCAAAGATCGTAAATGTTCAATAATTTTAACATCAAAATAGTCGGTCGTACAACAAAATTGCACCCTACCTTTTCAAATTTCCACATCTGGACTTTGTATTAAGTTTATTACTGCAGTTTTGGAAAACATGTTATTATGAGATCTCTTCATAATATACAGCCGAGCCACCTATAAATTTAGACCCATTTCAAATACAATTTCGAATGTAAATTTGATTATAATATTTGGCATAAAACAATCATAAAACACATCGTTTAGAAAATATTTAAGTGGAACACGTTTATGATTTACTATTACGGAACATTAAAATATAATTTAATGATAATAAAACCGCACTCGACTCGATTTATACTAAACACCCAGCACCACGAATACAATGTCTGCATTCTGAATCATCGTTGGAAAATTCAAAATACCTTTTCGGCGTGGAATTGAACGAAGCATTTTAAACCTTCGACGCTAGATAACTAAGCACCCCTAATTACGAGCAATTAAGAAATCGCCAGTGCGACGACTCAACTTTCAACTTACTTATAAAAAGTTAAAACAAATCCAAGTCTTATTATAGGTATTTAATAAACAAATTTAAATATAAAAAAAAAGAAGACCGGCCTCGAGTTGGGTGTCAAACAACATTAATATCAGACATAAACCAACTCCTGGGGTTCGCGTGTGCCAGACAAGAAAACATTTTGAAATGGTCCGACGTAGGTGTTATTATATTTTAATACGATGCACCTCTAATTCGTGGTTTAATTTATTATTGTATTTGATTCATGCGCATAATTTATATTTTTCTTAATGAATAATGGATCGACAAATTTATGATTATAGCATCTAAATAAAAAAGTGTGTGTGTAAAAAGGTGCTGAACATACCTGACGCACCTGTTTGAACTGTTCTTCGAATGACCAAGTTTGTGGCGAAGGTGCACTTCCTTCCGAAGAATGTGAACTTCCCGACGAAGGAGCTGCATGTGGTTGCGGAAGTGGAGGCATGAACGATCCTGGATGTTGAAATGGAAATCCGGATAGAGCTAACGGAAGAACGTCGTCTCTCATGCCCGGCTGTAGTCGATTCGATAGAGGAAAATGCAATTGTCTCTCGTCGAATTGATCCTAAAGTCGAGGAGAAAAACAAAAATCAGCTCGTTTGCTCAAAATTTGACCAATCGATTATTATTATTACCTTTATGTCCCGTACCTGCATTTTTAATTTATTAATTACGTCGTTGTGATTGTCTATAACCGATGGCATTTGCATTTCTTCTCCGCTGTCTTCTCCTTCGCCATCGCTAATATCGTCTCCGTTATTCGACTACAACCAAAATAAAAAAAATTAAATTGAACCCCAAAAACAAAATAATGCAATATTCATTCTAAACAAGACGAATGTAAACACAAAAATAATTTTATTTTTAGTCATGGTCACGTGTTCTACGTTAGGGTAGGTCGGAAATGACGTCACGACGATAACCCACGCACGTTCAAAATTTTAATCTGCACGCACTCGTCTTGATCACTGTTAACCAATCGTTCATAAAGCAATTTTAATAAAAGAACCAAGTCAAAGCGAATTTTATGTTAATTTAATTTAATTTAATTTACTGCATTAGTAAACCCGGATAATATTTCGCAAAATTGCTAGAATAAAAATTGAAATCAAAATTTAGAATAAGTTTTCGATTATAATAATGAAACTATAATATAAATTAACAATCGGTATTTTGCCGATTGCTTCCTGAAACTCAAGTAAAGACTTTTTAAAGGTCTGTCCCTGATGTACACCACATGGCAGACTCCAACCTAGCCTAACCTAAATAAAATTTAAGGAATTGGAACCCCCAACGAAAAAGGAAGCTATTTATGTAAACGATGAAAACTTATGATTTAATTTCGAGCTTAACTCCAATTAATCGTTACACACCATCCGTGATAATAGGCATAAGTATAGTTAATAAATTATTCGATACCTATCTATCACTATCTAAAAAAAAACAATAATTTATTAATATACTAAAAATTACTCATTAAAGTTCAAGTTTAAAGCCGACATAATTTTCAATTTCAAAAATATAAAGATAGGTTGCTATTTTAGAAAAAAAATTTATAATCCAAATCAACAATTAAATACAGGCGCACTATACTAATAGGTGGTGGGTATACACTCGACTAGTTTTATTCATATACACTATTTAACAAAACTAGTTACTTGCATAATTAATTCGTAAGACGTGCGATGTGCGTATATATTTATAAATTCTTCGCAAGTTCTACGGTAGGTAAGACGCGATAAAATAAATTAATTTAATTGCCACGAGTGCAAATTGAATATATCGGTCCAACTGCCGCTTCCTCAATTTAGTAGCGTAAGATAAAAATATATAATAAGAATTCACACTGAGTATATGTTATCAATATTTAATTTTGAAATGTAACAAGGTCCTTAAGTGATTTTTATGAATAGATCCATTTTTAAAATTGAAATTGATTTTTAAAATCTGAGACAGGTCGAACGACGCCAGTGGTGTTAGATAATAGCGACCATACAAATTTGAGGAGTGTTTACATTTAAAATCGAACGAGACCACCCTTAATATTGGGGTGCCATACCATCACGGCAATGGTAGTTAAACAATACCTGCAACCAAATTTTATTCAACTGCGATTATCGCCAACTTAATGACAAAATTAATCCCTAATAAAATATAAAATACTTTTTCTTGTAGCCAAAGAGTATTAAGGTATTACAGTTTATTTTATTACAAAAATGCAATTTCCAAGAAAAAACAGCGCCTGTAACAAATCTACTTAATAATAAATGGCATTTGTACCTTTTGCAGGTACATTTCGTATTGTTCATTATTTACAGAGAATAATTTTAAACATCTCTTACCTACTTAAATATCACATGATCATTTTACCTGCACAAAATTATACCGTTAATCATTTCAACTCTTTCTTTTCTGATGTGACATTATCGATTGTTTAAAAAAAAGTGATTTTCGAAAAAAAGGAAAAAACGGGACTTAACCGAGGGATTAAGTGTCCAGTACGGTATTCGAAACTACAAACTTCAAGTCGAAATGTAAAGTCGATCGAAATCGAAGACTCGTATAAGGACGGTTGCTGGTAGGTATCGAACGTTGGCGCCTCTTTGAATGCAAAATGCACCCCAGGAAGTGTAAAAGTTTCGGCAAAAAAATCGATTTAGCCCTAATAAGGACAGAATGTCGACTAAGTTTAGATAAGGTGTTGATATTTTAAACTTTAAAGTATTCAAATGGTAGTAGTACTTTTCGTTTAACATATATTTTAACTTGATCAAATATTTTATATTATGTAAATTTGAAATATTTCGGCTTTCAAACCGCCCGCCAAAAACACAAAATTAGCTTAAAGAGGTATCTAAAGGTAGGCCACTTGTCCTAAGTTAATATAACGACAGGTATATTTTTCGATACGATATAACAAACCACAACGCTCTACGTCCTTTTTCCTCTCCATTGGATACGAGAAATATATTTAACTTTTCTCTTTTAAGTGTGAATTGGTAAATCATCAAAAATTATAGTTTACCTAGTTATGTTTTTGTAGGATATATTATTTGCTTTTTAAATGCTCGTCTCATATTTAGATTTAAAAACTTGTTTGAATTGAAATTTGTTTGAACTAAAATGAAAAAATGATTTTTTTTTATAATAAGAAAAATAACGAATGGGTAATTTTGGAATTTTTAAAATTGTCCAATGTTATACCTATATAGGTGTATAGAATAATAAGTGACGTGGCTGTAATGCAGATTGGCGTAATTTCCTTTTCTTTTCTTTTTTTTCGTAAAAATTTTGCAACGTATATTTAAGGCATTAAAAATAAAAATGTTTAAAATTATTACCCAACTTCTTTTTGTGCAGAATTGCACCCGGAGCGCATTAATATTTTAAAATAATATTTTAGCCAAAAACTAGGTGGCATTAATTATTATTAAAGGATGTGGGTACAAGAGAAAAATAATAAACGCACATCATTAATGAACAAAGTGGAGGCCCCCCGATAATAAGTATTATTTGGATTGGCAAAAGAATATTTTTTGGCATATCGATATGATCAGATATAAGCTAATAAGTTTGATTACAGGGTAGAAGGATGCAGACGTTTACACTTAAAAATTAAAAAAGCAACACGAGTTGCACGCGATTTATAAAACAGTAGCCCGTTTGATGCACACCTATAAGAGAGCACTCTCTTGCCAAATGTTACCAAAAACAACCATAATAGTCCTGTCTGTCTGTCTGTTAGGTGAAATTATTATGCCAATATCAAATTTTTATACTCGACATGCAGCAGTTTTTGCATTCAAGTAATAATCATTATTACCTCCGAGGGTTTTTATAAACCACGAAATTCTATAATTTTCTCAACACTAATTTCGATATAATATAAAACAAAATAAGTAATAAAAATACGAGTAAGGTTTCTCAATGCACGCTAACCCAGATTTAATTATAAAATAATGCAATTTTATAAAATTGGATTACAAAGAAATCAGATCCTTAATGTATAAGATTTCTTGAAACTATCGATCAAATTGAACCCCGATAAGTGTCTTTCTTTTATTCGATAAGACGTAGGTACAAAATTCCAAACACAAATAATTTTCAGTCAACATGGTTTAATCTAAAATTGCCTGCCACCGTTGGTTGTTGGCAACTCGAGATAACAATAATTTAGGTAATCGAAAATAAAATGAAAGAAACCATCGCAATCTATATCCCCAAACAAAACAATTTTGATTATCGTAGGTAATTAGTTTTTAATCGCTGAATTTGAAAATTTTCCCTCGCTCGTGGTGTTTATTTATCAAACTAATTGGTGATTAAAAACGCAAAATCTAATTAAGATTTTAATTGTCAAATTTAAATGTACACTCAGCGGGATTCTAAACATATGTCCTATAATGATAGACAAGAACATTCGGCGTCATATTAATAAAACTGAAAATAACTTTTAGTACGGGTACCCCTTCAGACTGAAACTTTTTATATTCTTCATTAATCAAAGAAAAAAATGCGCACGTCAGAAAAGTTCGTCCTTTCTATGATTTTTTTAATATAAGACAATCGTAAAATGACTCGCCCAAAATAGCCCCCGGTTTTCTCTCCAACGCGAGCAAAAGTTACGATAGACAAAGAGGAGACAATTAGGTAGTACGTATCACAAAAATTATGTTGGAAAATTATAATTCCGAGAAATTAATTCAACAAAGTCTAGTTTTAATTTTAGATCTTCTTTTGATGTCTCCTGTGCAGTTGTCCGAGCATCTGATGTCAATTTAAAAATATTCATCAGTTCGCAGCCAACAAAATAAATAATTATCGAAATATGTGGGGAAATTTAATTAAAAGAATTATTTTTGTACAATTTTTGATTTAGATTCACCTGCTTATATTAAATTTAAAGAATGGTTATGCCAAATAAATTTTCCTTCAACAAAAATTTGTCTCGTGCCAACTCCACAAATTAATTTTTCTTTTTAAGTCCACTCGTCAATTGAACCTGCACATTTTTAAAATACTAATTCTCGGATTCTTTTATTTTTTCCCATGATGAATAACCTCAATTTATGTTAAAAAACGGATATAATCTGTAATGCTAACGTTCAAGCATCAAAGTGAGATAATTTAGCTAATTGGACCAGGAAGATTGCAAAGAGAGTCAAATTTTACAAATATCTCCAAAGCACATTAATTTTCTTTATTTTTTAAATATTTCACATTCTACTACTAAGGAACTATTTTATATGTGGTCCAATATTTAACATCCCAAATTTTGACTTTTTGAAATTTTGAAAAATCGGCATTTTTCTCTATTTCCGACATTATTCACCTACTTTTTCTTGCTATACCCAGGTGCCAAACCAGAACATTGAAAAATAACATAGTAAATCCTGTCTTCAAGAATCCTTAGAAATTTAATACTTGATATTTTTCACTATTATTCTGGTTTATAAGGAAAGGATGACTCCCCCCCTTCCACCTAAATATTGACTTTATATAATATTGAATTAGAATATTTAAAATGCTGGTGATCTGCATTATTAAAAACAGTAAACAATTTAGACTGAAACAAATTTATTTGAAAAAAGTGCACGTAACTTTGTTGCAAAATAGTGAAACAACAATACACGGCATTCAGATCGACATAACATCAATGTAGTCGACATTAATTTCGAACTGTGACTTTATTAATGCATTTTAAACGTGTGGATCAAATTACAAGTACATTTACATGCATTTATGCTGTTATTTGAGCTACATGGCATGAAAATAACCAAATCCATAGCGTTTATTAATGAGAAAATTCGTTTCATTTGGTACAGAAATCGATTATAAATTTATAATATTTTTTTATATTAATTAAACATCTGTTTAGTTTAATTAGTAACATCGGCACTTGGCATATTATATTAAAATCTTTTAATTATGGGTTATTAAAGTTCAAGGTTAAATAGGCGAAAATCATAATTATACCATTTCAAGACATTCACACTATTTAATTATTCTAGTCCAACTAGAAATTTCGGATATCGCAAAATTATATTATAGGTATAAATAGCAGATTCTTTAATTGAAATATTTTGGTTGTTTTAAATAAATTAGATGAACGAAATCAAAATTATTGACTTTCTAATTATGGCATTTTTTTTGAGCGACGACGATCTTACACAATAACCCGAGGGGTGCAGACAGTTATCGATGGGTAATAGACCCCCCGCGAATAACACTTTCGAGATTTTACTATGATCATTTCCCACGACCACGATGAGCTTCTGAGCTCGTGACTTAAATCACACTTGACAAATTAGAACATCAAAGTAAAAACTAACAGGACAACAAAATGTGAATGGTTATCATAAATTCCTTACAAACAAATTTTAATATTAATTAAGGTGTTTACAAAACAAGTAAATAATGATTCGATAATACCATCAGAACATTATTCAAATTATTTTCTGGAAAATTAAATAGACATTAAATAAATTGTTAACGAATCTCGATCGATAATTTAATCGCAATCAATCGTAATAGGTTTTTGGTAACCAAAGTGCAATTTAATATTATCGAATTTCCTAAAATTTTAACAATAAATTACCGAGGTCCTAAAATATGTCCCAAATATCGTAACAAAAAATTGAAAATTATTGTAAATTGGTCACACAGTGGGGAATTTTTGGATCCATTTCTTACAAGTAAAGATAAGTTTATGACCTTTCCTCAATAAAAGGCAAAATTTTATTGCGTTTTCTCTTTTAAAATTTTATTGTGTGCTCGATATTTACTACGCCTGCCACAGCAGTAATTTTTAAAATTGTAACAAACTATTCAATAAAATGTAAATTGTTGTGTTCAAAAAAATAAATTTTATAATGCCCGTAACATAAAATTATTAGGTATTTGGGACAATATGCAAGTTTTACGTATTTCTTGGTACAATATACAAAATTCACATCGATAAGTTAACTTGTATTGCAGACAGAATAATAGAAGAAAAAAAATTAGATTAAATTTTAAATATCAATAATTTATATTGCAAGACATAAACAACAAACCCCACATAAATCACAATATTATTAAACAATATTGAATAACGTTGTTGTGTCATTTCAAAGAATAGAATCAATTATTCTCCGATCGGGATAAATGATTACGAGATCTGGGCATATTGAATGCTGATCCGTATCAAGAGAATCAGACAGAAAACACAAGAGTTTGCGATTATTCAATATGATTAACTCAAACGAATCAAAAGCAAAAAAAAACATATCGAGCATTCATAAAACTTGTTCGTTCCAAAATAAAAATTGCACCCCCACATCCGATTAAATTTATACACAAGCCAATTTATAATACCAATTCAATTATTACAAGAGGTGAGTTGTTGGTTCCAGACAAAACAAATATTCAAAACGTTGTTATAAATAGTTTGGTGACAATATTAAAATGGAAACGTATTTTAATATGAATGTAATGTTGTTAAGACCCCCCGGGGGTGATCGTGATAAATCAATTTCCTACATCGCTGCACTAATAGTGTCCTCGAAGCCCCGTCGAGCCTCGCCTCTATTATTTATGACAAATTTTATAAATCTTAACCCACGCCCGTGTCTGATTCTCACTTTAATAACATAGATAATCCATTTTTCCAACCGTTTAATTAATTAATCAAACCTTTTTTTTTCCAGATATTTAAATTCATTTGCGTGGGTATATTATAATTCATATTTACGATTTTGTACCTATTAGACAGTTTCCTTTCCGGTTTTCCTTGCCTGAATCCCTTGCGCGTCAACGTGGATTCCAAACCACGGGAATATACTATCTTATCGGCCAGCACGCAGATCTTTATTTAGTGATGAAAAAGAAAATTTTTTATATACATTTTTCTTAGCCTATGTAATTGGGCTTATTTTCATCTGCGTTTTAATACTTGCTGCCTTCACTTCTGGTTGAATTTTTCTGACTGTTCAGTCTGTCGATTATTGTAAGCATCGCCATAACATTTCACGCTCAGGCCTAAGCAGTAAGATAGATGAAGACTTTGTCTTCGAGAACATCTTCGTTTTTCTTGTTACTTAGGTCACAGCATATAGCATCCAGAGTGTATGTGTCAAAGCACCTCATATGTAATATACCCTGGACATCTCATTAAACAGGAAAAGCAGATACGGGCAGCTGCAATGTATACTATATACTCGTATATGAAGAAGAAATAGACGACAAAACTGGTCTTCTTATAGAAGACTGCAAAAGTTGTTCTAGGAGCAAAATATTTTTGGATAAATCTGTCTGTACCTGTATTATGTAAAGTAAAGTATGAAAATACACTAAATTGCCTCTTCATCGTACATCATTTGATGAAAAAATTTGATCAAGAAAAAAAAAAATAAATAAAAAGAAACAGGCAAATATACCGGGATTATTAATAATGCAAATAATTATTAAATTTTCAAGAGAAAGGTTCTTAAATAAATTATTGCATAAAATTATTAATTTATTGACTTTGTTTGGTGTAGAGTAACAGTCTTATATTACTGGCAATAAAAATGTTATTTCTGCAAACCCTTAGTAATTAAAGCGAGTTTTTATGTCAGAATATATTAGTGAAACACTCCTCAAGTTCGCGGGTGTAGTCCAACTGCAGAACTCAGTCTGCTTTCTTTTTTTCAGAGAACAATAAATTTTCTGAATTTAAGGCTCAGGTTTATGATTTTCTGTTAATTAGCATCGACTTGCAAATTAATGCGCATATTCTTAAATTGCTCATGTGTGTAATTACTATAGTAGAGGTACATCGAATTTAAGAAATGCAAAGATTTCCCTTTGGGGCCTTTAATTCCCAAAACCTCTTTAGATTTGGATCGTGAATAATATTTCTTATATAAAATAAAAGTTATCAATAGATTATTAGATACCCATCAATTAGGTCAAAGAGCAAAATATTTCTCTATTTCTGTTCGAACAAACGTCAACATTATTCAAATTGCTCACCTCACAGGCTTTGACCTTATATCAATAACTGTAGGTATAGATAAACTTTTTATGGTTTTATCAATAATGGAAAAAGAATGGTGTTCTCCGATCTTATCTGAATTGCGCAAATAATATCCAATTGGAAGTTCGAGGGGTCGGACGGATGTATACAATAATGGAGCGATTGCGCTTCGCGGCTCTACTTTTGATAAAACATTATTACAATCCTGTGCTGTGAGATTCAGGCGTGGATTCGACGCACGCATCTCGTACCGCCTTTCTCATCACCATTGGATCCCGGATTTTATAATCCCCCGGATTATTGTTATATCACAATAGAAAATAATTCAACATTTGCTCTCTAAAATAATTTTCCATTTCTTTTTACCAAATAACACTATAAAGCTTTATGGCGAGATTTAGAGAAGACGGTTTCTAATAATAACCGATCGATTCCTTTCGGTCACAGTCTGAAGTTTAACGAGTTTTATTTCTAATTAAATTTGGCTGCTTTTAATTCTGCCAGGATCGTAAAACAAAAGCATCCAGGCGTGGCATTTGATTGGCTAAATGCGGGTTTTGAACACACGCCTTTAAAGTTATTGTTTCGTTTTATCGTTGTTCAAGATTATGGTTCACCGATATTCCGATGTATACCTAATTATTTTTTTTATTATTATTTCGGCTTTGAGAATTTCATTTGGAATAAAATAATTGAACATTTTCTTTCAATTACCCAAAGATGCAATTAAGTTAATCAAAAGTGATTAATTTAAGTTACCAAAAGGGTAGATAGATGTAGCCCTCATAATTTATATAAACACGGATAACAGTAAAGTTTTGTCAGTTTTGAACAAAGCGTTTATAAATATGTTCAATGTCGATGACTATTATAAGGGCGAAGGGTGGGTAATAGATCCCTTCAATGTCAAGTCCCTTGTCAAGCGATAATATTCAATTGGATATTTAAGTTGAAGAACACTTTGTATGGTATTAGTTCCGCCGGTTGTAAATTTTTCTACTTGTTTAATTATAAATTTTCTTGGAAAAAAAGCATAAAGGAATCGTTTCCAAACCCATCGTTACACTCTGATGTATTTTTAATGATATCATTTCCAAACATATTTCGTTTAATGTGTGACCAGATTTAAATTCATTAAAATTAATTAATTTCATTTAGCGTCTTCCAAAAGATTTTACGAGATTGATATGACTGGGGTTGATTGGTGTGATTATAATGGACATAACAATTTCCAACAGTCAATTCTTCCCTCCAATAAGATGATTTTAATTAGGCATTTGGTAATTAAATTAATGTAAATATAAACAGAAAGTTTATTATTAATTTATTAAGATATACCTAAATAATATAAAAATATATGTAGGATCCCACAGTTTGTTTAATTTTTGTAATACCTGAACACTTACACCAAAATGACCTAATATAAATTCTGTTTCTTAAATGGAAAGAAAATCATTAAAATTATAATTATTGTACTGTTATAATACCTAAATGAAAAAAAAGGAACATTTTCTCATTTATTTTATTACCCATCAGGTATTAAAAATTTTATTTCCAAAAACAATTTTTATAAACGTAACAGAGTTTTCGTTAATTATTTACCATACACTTTCTCCTTTATTTTTATTTCGCAATTTGGTTGAAGGTATTTTTTTAAGTTTTGGCAGAAATTAGTGGATTACAAATAAATTCATTTAGGTAGATTCACTTATAGATACTCCGTTATTTTCATAGAAATGAAGGATTTACAAAATTTCGGTAAAAATAAAATTTACTGTTTGTTACATGAAGATTTAACGACAGGTAAAAAGAGCACGATGCTGAATGGAAAGATAATAAATACTAATCTATTATTATTTTAGAAAAATCCAAGATTTAAATTTCAATTAGATTTATACGTCAAACATTAGGGGAAGGTATGAAAATTAGGAATGTTATTTGCTTTTCTTATATATAATTTAATCAAGTGCCTACGGGTAAGTCAATATTATGAAGAGATTGAGGAGATGAGGACCTATACCATAAATACATAAAACATGCAAAAAGTACGCAAAAATAAGATAATATCATAATATATATAGACAAAGCTGAATGTATACTATTATTAATATCTAAGTGGTTGAAGTTCAGATTAGAATATAAATTTAACCCAGTTCGAGATGAAGACATGGAAGATTAATAGATATAAAAAAATGATTGAAATAAATAAACTTACGATTGGACTATCTGCAATATCGCTGTCTCTTTCGTGTGAAGCGTCCACCTCCGCCATGGCGTAGACGTGCAAAGGAATCCTGTTCTTAATTCGAATTTTGATTAAGTCTTATAGCAGAATGCTTGTAGCACCCTGCCTTTACACAAGAAAAAACAATAATAAAATGTCAATTTAATAAATGTATCTAAACAGAGCTTCTTCTTCCAACTAAACAAACACTGCTTTTCACGATCACGCGCACTATAACAAACAATGTCATCGAGTGTCGAAATAAATCATTAATCGCACGATATTGATAATAAATTTATCTGATATCAAAACTTAATCTGCTCACAAATTGGCAGCACGTTATTAACCTCAACACGTTTGTCACTTAACTGATTCCGTTCTCAAGATTCGTTTATTCCCCACTCTTAGAATCGTTTCCAATAGTAAGCTTAAATTCCCTGTACAGCGATTGGAGGCGTGGCTTAATATCTCAATAAACTCGAGGATAATTTTGAGTTTATAAAAAATCAAAATCTCCAATCGGTTTCAATTAAATTCGAAATTATATGATTACACATTAATGATCTACTAATCTCCTTTAGTACTATACACCAGCTAATATCAGGGCACCAAGTTAACAGAACATAAACGGCTCAAGCGAAATAAATGCATAATGGAAATCAAATTTTTAAAGCCCACTTGGAAACATTAAAATATATTAAGTAGTATATTATATGAAAATAATGCAGATTAGGTAAAATAATAAAATTAATATTTAATTAAAATTAATTTAAAAAAACTGTATTTATATAATCAAAAAACGAATTTAATACTATGTAATATAATTGATTTTGTAAAAATTGAAATAGTAAGCTAATTAGTATACAGGGTGCTGAATGACTTAGCCGAACATAGGAAATTAACATGTAAAAACTTATTTATGCACATTCCTGCTTCCCTAATTATTTTAGAGAAAAAATGAAAGACACAAAAATAATGCAGAAATATAAACTACAAATGATAAAAGCGTTAGATTTCATCTAGCTTTTACTTAAAAAGTCAAAAAATGCTTTTGAAATTGTTAAAAGTTTCATTTATCAGGCAGGCCATGTAAGTTTCCATGGTAATTATTTTGAAAGTAGAAATTAAATTGAATTTATTACATGGCTAGTGCGATAAATGAAAATTTTAACAATTTTGAAAGCATTTTTTCACCTTTTAAGTAAAAGCTAGATAAAATCTAATGGTCTTATCATTTGTAATTTATATTTCTGCATTATTTTTGTATCTTTCATTTTTTCTCTAAATTAATTAGGGAAGCAGGAATTTGCATAAATAAGTTTTTACATGTTAATTTCCTATGTTCGGCTAAGTCATTCAGCACCCTGTATAAGTCAAGTTATAATAGTAACATTTAGATTTGAAAAATCTTTTGGATTGGAATATTTCCATAGTTTATTATTCTTTTAATGGAAGGGAAAAGATAAGGTTACTTATTGTCATTATTTTGATTCGATGAAATGATTATTAATATGAATTATAACTATTAGTGGCGTATTATTGCATAAACCTATGAAGCCCGGGCTTGTGGCGCAAAATTTAATTTCAAGAGTTGTAAATTGTACCTAATCATTAATCGTTTTAATAATCATTATTAAGTTTCATTTTCTTCATGAATTTTTCTGATTTACAAAAAGGACAACTGAAAAATCAAGGATAGGCACGCAAAATATTAAAGGCTTGTGGCGTCACACTTGGTTAATACACCTCTGATTATAACCTTAGCACATCATTCTCCCACAGGGAGAAAAGAGCTCAAAATTTTAGAAGATTTACGTTATATAGCTGATTTAATGCTTTAATTGTAAAACATTTTTAATACTTTAAAACTATTTCCCATACCTAATCGTGATTAACTAATAATTTAAAAAAATTTAGAACAACGCACGTTCTGCAAATATGCCCTAATTTTCACCTGTTGAAATGTACAGCTGAATGCTGAATCTAAAACTGCATGCCTTGTTCGTTGCGAAAAGTGCCATTTCAATTATTAGATACAAAAAGAACAAAAAGTGAATTACATGCTGATAGTTTACCCGTGAGCAGAATCACAGAAGATCAGAGAGAACAAAATATAATAATATACCTAAACCAAAGCCTAAAATTTCCACAGAAAAATTATGTAACTGCTTAAAAATTTAAACAAACAAAATTATATTAAAAATGTTGGGGTGTTCACATAATATAATAATTATTATATAAGAAATAAAACAAATCCTTTCTCTTTCTCCAAGCTCTTTTTTTAATTTAATAAATACGCGTTTCGGAAATTTTTATAGTACTTATCTATATTCCCATCATCAGTCGTAGAGGCTGTTATTTGATATAATAATATGTTCACTCATTGAATTTGTCCTTATTAAATTAAAAAAAGGACTTATTGTTAAAGAAAAAATTTTTTTATTTCTTATAAATTATATGATTTGATTACTAATTAATTGAAATATCCAAAAATATTAAAACGAAAAATAAATTTGATGAATAGGTATTGTTATCGAAGACAATATGGTATACATATATATACCTAGTATTAAAACCACGATTTTTATTTAATATTATTCATATTATTTTAAAGCTTTTCGTGTTATTAAGTATTATCAACTCAAAATAGTTCAATTTTATAATTTTACAAAATATATCGAGGTAAACTTTAAAAACAAAAATTGAACATTTTTACACCAATTACTTTAGCAGAGTCAGATTTATGTGAGGGGGACAATAGATTGAAAATAAAGAAAAATATTGAAGATAAAAAATTTATAATACTTACCTATGAAATGAATTAAATAAAATTTTTTCTGCATTATATAGGCAAAGTTAATAAATTGCTCTAAGGTTACAATTTAATTTAAAATTTATTGCTTTTACTTTATATTAGGTAGATATAGATTTGTAATTCAAATCAAACTCTATTAATTATAATATGCAATTATACTACAATTAAATAAAGTGCTTTCATTAAAAAATATACCTATATACTTGTAAGAAATCAAAATAATTATTTAATTATTTTAGTTTTATCATTAATTTTTTAATTTATTCAAATTTAAATGGTGCCATTTACTTCCTAAGACCCCATCAACCACAATAATATACCACCGTGTAGTATACGGTGTGTTGCCTAATTTTAGAGCCCATGTTATGACAATTTCGATCTTCTAACGATATACTTAATGCTATTAGATATAAGAAATATAATGTGGCATTAGTTACAAAATCAACATTAGGTACATACCTATTATTATTTAAAAATCATCGTTTTGATTGAATGAAAATGTTAGGTATTTAATTTTGACGATTCTCTTTGTATAGATATAGGTATGTACAAATTAATCATCATCATCATCAATAGGTTTATATTTTTGTTGTAAAGTTTTATAGCTCGAAGCTTACAGCTAATTTTTTTGTTGAGAATACACAATTAAATTTAAGTCGATTCTTTTAATTAGATTTTTTTATATAGGTATGAAACTATCAGTCTAACTGAAACGGTTCGAGTTAATGAATGTTATATGTGTATTTATTTATAAATATGGTACAAAGTACCTATATGTATGTATATGCATAGTGGCGCATATAGATTATAAGGTAAAGTGGAAGATATCAAGAACCATTAGCACCGTCTTCTTCATCTATTAATCATGGGATACTGACCCAAGACCGCCTCTTTTATAAATGATGTGTAATTTACAAAAGATTACACGCTTTATAACGAATATATACTAGTACATATTAAATCACTCGCTAATCGATTTTCATTTGACTATACGAAACAAAAAAATTATACTCACACCATTTCACATTATCATGATTTAAGGATCAATTAATCTCAACTTATCACACTTATTTTACACAGAAAAGCATAAAATTTATTTATTACCAAATTAAAATTATTAACTAGATGACGTGTCCCCCCCCCACCAAGGGCAAATCTCTAAACGAAATCTGTGGAACGGAAAAAGGAAATCTACACCAAGTCCATTACGATTACCCCCTTTCGGATTTTACTCCACTATTTTTACTCGAGTACGAAAAAAGATACTTTATCCCACCCGAATTGCAATCGACAAGTAGGGCTTTTCGATATTCAATTTGAAAAAACATTTCATTAGCTTAGGCTAGTTCTAATATTTAAACATTCAGACGAATTGATATTTAATCAATATTATAAAATTTTGAGACCAAATTATCTAATCAGTTTTTCACTATTATTGTATTTAATTAATTAGGTAATTTAATGTCGTATAATGTAAATGGGACAAAAATTATCAATGTTTACATTAAGCAAATACGTATCGGTTTAAATTAATGAATATTTAAACAATTTAACAAAATTTTTATTACAAAATAATATTAAGTTTTTAAAATAGTAGTGCTAAAATCAACATAAGTTCACTTCCTGAATCGATTAGGACAAATTATTGATGTGGTGGGTATAGGTAATTATGTACTCACGAAATATTTGCAAACAAAAGTGACTAAACGTAAGAGCGAGTATTGTTTATTTAATCTTGGGATAGTTATTCTACTTTTTGTATAAAAAAAACCGAAAATACGTAATCGAAATTTTGCTGTATCTTAATAATGTTTCGATGTAGGTATTTTGCAAAATATTATTAAATTATATAAGAATATTATATTGGAAATAAATATCACTTTCAAACATTTAATATTTTTTCCTTCATAAAATTATTCCTCGTCTGCAACTATTTTTTTATAGAAATAGCAATAACCAAAAGAAAAAGTCGAAAAGAATTGATGGCCAAGAGCTGACTGTTTTCATGGATCAATAATTATTAAATTAATAGGTAATATCGAGACGATCAAGAAAATTTTTGAAAATTTGCCACGTGGAAAGTAAATTTTTTACGTTCATTGATATTGTAAAATAATGGTTGCTTTTATCTATAAAATGTAACATATTTTAATGTTATGTACAATAAATAATTACATAAAAAATATACGATAAGCAATTCGTATTTATTTAAAACGATAAAACACGAACATAAAATTAAGTACTAATTAATTTTGTTGATTGTTGAGTAATTCTAGGAAAATTTTGAAATGTGAATCGTTAAGAATCTCTAATGAAAATACACCTTAAATTAAATCAATAACTCTGCCCATCCGCTCATTTTGATAACTTTGTCAATATTGACAGAGGTTTGGGTTTTATTATGTATGTGGTGCAGGACATTACTCTTTTTTTCTTACTTATTATTTTATATAAAAAGAAATAGGTAATTCAAGAAAATAAATATTTTCTTCTTTTTTATACAGTTTTTGAAATATAACTCGAGATTAAAGCAACGATTCAATGAAATATGCGATGTCGAAGAATGTAGTATACTAATGGGGTTGTTCGAATTATATTTTTGAGGGTGCATTATCTCAACGACTATTGCTATATCTTAAGAATTTGGTCATATTTCTTTAACTGCACACACTTTCTATACTCTATTTTATCTATAAAAGCAATAGATAAATTTTAACTGAAACAAAATAAATAAAAATTTTATTGCTGTAAGTCATTTTGAACAGCGATTACAATTTTAAACACCTATACCAGCATTTATAACAACAAAATCAAGACGAACTTTGAAATACTATTCAAATTAACAAAAAGAAACAACAGTTTTGGAAATAGTTTATTCATCTCTTCGCGAATAACATCAAATCTAGATATAAGCAAATAAATAGTAAAAATATTTAATTACTCCCAACCACATAATAAACTTTAATTGGAACATCTCTTGCTCTTAACCTCCGCAATCGTAGATTAGAACGTCAGGGCGGCCGAAAGCCGTCTGTAACTCCTCATTTACTCCTTTACAACAGGTTTGAGCTCCTAACTGACAAACTTGCCCTGAATCTTTGGATTGATTTTTTAAAATATGACTGGTTTTGTTTAAATTAGCAATGCACTAATTAGCAGAAAACCCCCAAATTACAAATTACAATTGCTTGTTTCAATTCGAGAGACAATTTTGATAAATATTGATTCTAGATGTTTCTTGATCTAAACCGAGATAATACAAAAACGACTATTTTTTCCACGGTTGATCGAATTTCCAAAAAAGAATAAAAATGTAAAATATCGCAATTTATGTGCTTAAGCTTTAGGTATGCAAAGTTCAAGCTAATAAATTTGCACTTAATGCAAACTTCAGTCTAACCAAGTTAAAGATGTTGGTCAATCTACAACACTTAATACACATTGAAGTGGAAACTGCAAATAAATCAACTACGAACGATTAGAAATTTTTGAGTATAGTAGGTTTTCCATGATCAGAATCGGACTTATGCTATTTCAGTTTTCGTTTCGACATTATCAAAAATTAGAGCAAACACGAAATTTAATAACTGCTTCGTAAAATTTGGTGTTAGAAATAGCGATGATAATAATAATATCAAATCAATTTATATTATAAGGTCATCTTATTTATTGTAATATTTACTTGTTCATTAAAATATACTATTTACAATAAATTCAAGGTTTAATACCAGCATTTGAAAATGTATGCTATTTGATTATTTTATTACATTTTTAATTGCGCATTGCAGTAAAACATTTTTACGTACAAATTGTATACAACTGTTTATGGGTACAAAAACTTAAGATGTGTGGGCAAATGGTATACCCGCTGTACTTCATACCCAGAGACGATTAAAGAAAAATAATTAATTTTGGAATTAATAATTAAAAATCGTGTCTAGTGGTAAAACAAAGTTAATATTGATAATATAAAGTCGAAAAGTGATTCTCAGGAAAGTTAAAATAAATATTGATTTAACATTTATAGGATGGGCGTTCGTGCTCCGTAAATACCAAGACACCAACCTGTTAATTACTCAGATATTCAACTTTTGTTAATGAAAAATATAAACCTTTATAACTTTTCGTGTAACAATTTAAATGAATACCGTGTCTTGGTTTTCCAAGCCTTTTCCAGATCCATTTAAACCATAACTTTAGATGAAGTGGCTCCACAAGAGGCTATCTTGCAAATTAAATCACAAACATTGTAAGTTTAGTTTTATTAAAAACTGAGCAGAATTTATTCTGACTTGTCGTATCGTATAATTTTCCATTTCACCGAAATTGCCTTGTTTAAAATTTATAAAATTAACGGATGAACAATAATACCAAACATAATTATTCAAGTTTTGTGTGTATACTTATTACTTATTTAAAAAAGAGAACTAATTTACAAGATATTATTTATAATGAAGGCCGTAATATTAATATATACGTAATTTTAATAATTAAAGCAGAAAGTAAATTTGTCGGAAACGTCAATGTAATTATTTATATAAATACAGAGCAAAAAAAATATCGTAACGACCTAAAAATGATCGCCCAACTTAAAATTATTATAAATATAAGGTAAACGATTAAGTATTTTTTTGTTAAATTAAAGCCCGAACATATTTTTTATGTGCACGTAAGTAAGCAAGGTAAAAGTTTGTCCGAATGTTGAGTAGCTACATCATGATAATTACATTCTATAGAGTCAGAACAAGATTAACGATCTTCTCCAACGCTGATATTAAGTAGCAAACATCCCTTGCGAGCACAAAGCGTCGGTAGTTTCTATCCTTTATGAAGCAATTGTCGTACCATTAAATAAGAAAGATAAAGTGCAAGAAGACGCCATAAATGATTAACGAATGTTGCCTAGTTGTGTCAGAATCTGGGGAAACGCCATCGATACTAAAGTGCTAAGCTCTTTTTGCATGCGGAATTCTGCAATTTGTGCGCGGTTTGTACTGCTGATTGATAGTTTAGCTTGTCACCGCCAAAACGATATAGCGAAATTTCCATTAATTTCTGTCCAAAGTTTGTTTTATTGACGTTGGAATTACTCTACCGATGCTACTGTCTGTTATGCAAAGGAATTCCAATACAGGAAAATTAAAAACCGCAACCTCAATTAATTATTTATCTTTTGATTCCCTTTCACGCCAAACACATTTTTCCTATGGTTAAACAATTTTCAAATTCCTTTTTTGTGGATGCTACATGGAAAATGATTTTCTTGCACTTAATTTCTATTGTTATTTAAATTTTCCGACTGTTGTATTTGAAAGATAATAAAGGCAAGGAAAAAAGAGAGCTCGATACCCCAGCATTATAATATAACCTTTAATTGTAACAGGTTCCCTTAAATAAACCCCACTTTATAATTTTGTAAATCATTAATCACACTAAACATTCAATAAAATTAAACAATTAGTTTGAAGAATTGTAATTCTTTTTGTTATACGATAGGATTACAATATTTTAATTGAGAGGGTATGAAGTAGACTCGAATAAAACGAAAATATTGAATAAAAAATAATAACAAAGGCTCAAGTTGAGATCATTTACATTTAAAAATCAGAAAGTACGATTACGTTGGATATTTTTGCGATAAATTTCAAATAAGGCAAATTACTATAGTTGTACTGTACTCTAAACTGTGAGACTAAAGTTTTCCTTGAATATATCGTCGGTAAAATGCCAAAGGCACAAATGTGATTTTTAGAATTTTCAAATTTTGAAACTCTGAAATGTTATGAAAAATGTTTGGAGAAAATGAAAAGTTTTCTTCGCATTAAGAGTATCTATTTTCGACATAGGAAACTGCCAATCCGTGATTTTGTGATTTTTGGGAACTTAGGCTTTCTTGTGGAAACATAATGTGGAAAACTTAAGAGTAATTTCTTCATAGTAAAGGGCTTGGTAAAAAAAATGTGGAGTTCTTCCATATCCACGCATAAGTAAACTAATGGAGGACAATAAAAGGAGGGAACCCTGGGCTACAAAGGCACCGACGTTCTAATAATGTCCTAGGAGCATTAATCGTAAGTAATTATTTATAATCAATATATATTTATTTTATTCGATGGCGAGCTACGCCACTTTGATATTTATCCTCTTGAAATTTGTTGTTCAGACATAGACGTCTGATTTTAAATAACCAATATCCATGGCTTAATGTTTAAAACTGTGTTTTGAACGAAATGAGCCTGTTTCTGAATAAACTTTGTATTCCACATTCATTTTATGTCCCAACTTTTGCTAGAACACTTTCAAAACTGCGAATTAAAGCGTAAAACATAAATTGTGCAACTATATCAATGAAGCTGAAACATCTTGGATAATAATTTATTTTTTATCAATCGAGCAGAACAGCGGAGTAGGTATTCTTTTAAAATAAAATGTTTTCAGCTTTGCATAACTTAAATAATTTTCTTTGATGTTTTTATTTTAAATTATCAGTCAAAAAAAAGAAACCCTGTTTTGTATATTACCTACACAGGCGTAGTAATACACTGCAAAATGTCGACTATAAAATTATTATAATCTTTATTGTTTTAAATTCTCTGTTACCCAATGTTCTATTGTAGTACAAGCATTTTATTATTAGGAAAGAAGAGCAATCAAGTTTTTCCACTGCGTTACTTTCTCTAAAATAATTTATTTTTTCTATTAGGGGATCAGAATTAGTTAGAACAGTGCTGCTAAAACTATATCCATCTCAATGTGTGGGATTAAAAGGATTTTATAATATACACCATATATTACACAAAATATTATATTATCGGTTATAAAAATCTATTATCACATTAAAATCACATTCTACTTTTTTCATTTAAAATTAAATAATCAAATAAATTTAAAACGCAACAGCAATAATTATCTGTATTATAATAAAAAGGTAAAATTCAGATCGTAATTCATTAACATAATTAAAATTCAAAAAGTTAATAATTACAAACAAATCAATTCCTGAAACCCGTTTTAAACGCCGTATCTTTCAAATAAGCCAATTGAGATCCGGCCAGCAAATCCTCTACTAAATCATAAAAACCAAGTTCGCTGGCCGTACGATATTTTGTGCAAACATCGGTGCACCTCTTAACGATTTCTTTCATATTTTTTATAGTAGTATCACTGATGGCCTTTAAGTTTAAAAATTTTTTTGATATGTCGATTACAATATTATCCGATAACGTGAAAGCTGTTAGAAAGTTATCTAAATAACTTGATTGGTTGTGAACGACAATTTGCTCAAATAATACAGATGACCAATCGACTTTGTAATTGTAGGCTTCCACCAAAATTAGAGCTTGGTAAAAACTGAAATTTATGTTCATTATTTAGGTATTAGCTAAACTTTTATCTACATCTACATTCTACTAAAACCTTTGAAAATAAAATTTGATTGAGAATTTACACCCTGATAATATCCCATTTCAAGAAAACTATTGTCTTAATTTTGAAGCAAGATTAAAAAATTAATTAAATTCCACGTACCTCAAGTCGTTAGAAATCAGAGACAATATTTGAGCTTCATTGATTTTCATAATGCAGATAGCTGTACCGGTTGGAGCTAAACCTTTCAACAACGATATTTGCAACGCCAACAATTCAGCCTGTTTTGCAGAATTCATCGCCTTTGTTAACTTTTTTCCCTGCAGATGATACTCGGTAGCATGGGTATAGTTAACCATAGCCTAGATTTAATCAAAATTAAGCAAACATAACTTTTTTATTTTAACCAGCTTACCCTATTTAAGCAGAGCTTTGTACCATCTGTATTTGTAAAAACTATAAAGCGTTCGGTCTCCACATTCAGACCATTATTTACCATCTCTAACTTAGAAATTGCAATTAAATTTCTAATCACACTTTTAGCTTCTTCTTCCCACAACTCGGCTATTTCCGAAAATAATGTAAAATGCAACGCCACCATCCTATACAGTTCGCGATTTTCAGGACAATACTTTTTAATGTACTTCAAAAGAGCAAGTTTCAAGTGATTATCTCTTCGGTTGCCTTTACACAGCAAAAATTCAAATTGATCATTCTCTTTTAAAATGTGAAATACGTAATTCATTTCCGTGTACCTTGCGACTCCCGTTAGCAACCTCACCATAGATTTCCAACCGCCAACGGTGTGCAAAAGTTCTGTAATAACTTGACACTTTCTAAGAATTCTCGATATACCTTCCATATTACAATCGGCCGTAAAACAGTCATGGGAACGAATTAACAATTCGACCATTATACGAATATTATTAATATTCAAATCCAATTTTTCGCTTTTTATTTCAGCTTTGTGCATGTTATCTACATACGAAAAAATTTTTAACCCTAATATGGAACAATTTTCAAGTAAAACTTGTAAAATCACATGAAAATCGGCATCCAAGTTGAAATTCCATATCATGATAGGTTCTAAATTTAAATTTATGTGTTCGCTAATTGAAGTTATTATTTCTCGAGACAAAAAATCAGCAGTCTAAAAAGAAAATGTTATGCACAAAAAAAAAGGTTGCGGAAACGTTGTATACCTCCTCCTCGGACCAATTATATAGTAGTTTAAAATCATTAACCACTTCCAGTTTATTTATACAATTACCATTTAAAGCTTCTTTTATCATGTCCATTGAATTTTTGCAATTAAAAATCTCTTCGTAGGTTTTTTCGGTATTTGCAGATATACGGTAGGTTAACAATATATTTTTAGAAATTTGGGAGCCGTTTTTGATGTAATTTGATAAAACTTCTAAAAATGTTAAAACGTCTTGGATTTCTACGTCTTCTTGATCTAACATGGACAAGGTCGTCGTGTAACCTGCATTGAAAATTGTAAAATAAATAATCAATAATAAATTATTATCTTAATTTATATAAAACATAAAATTGTTCTCTCAGTTATATAAATAAATAATATAAAAATTAAAATTATTGGTAAATTTTTTTAAAATAACAGCGAATCATTGGAAAAACTGTGTTTACAGTAGAAAAAACAAATGAAATGAGAAGAGGAAAGAAACGATATCAAAAATTGGAGTCTTACCCGAATTTATACTCGAATATCCTTTGGATGATAACAGCGCTCTATGTCGTCTGTAACTTGTATTTCGAAAATTCCCCTTTTGCACCAAAAGAAGCCTTTGTTCCACATTCAATTGGTTGGGCTTTAACAAGCCTTCGGCTAAATTGCAACACAAAATTATCATATCCAAATCTTTATGTGGATGTTTAAAAATGGTCGAAATTTTTAAAGCTTCCCAAAGATTTCCATCGTTCAACAAATTCTGTATGGTATTATTCAAATTCAAAATTTGAAGATCATTCAAACAATGGTCAGAAGAACTTTGAAAAAATTGTAATTTTTGTTTAATTTCAGAATACAGCAATTTTTGAAAATGCCCATCGACAAATTTGTCTTCTAAACCTTCGATGTCAATATATGCTAACCACATTTTCTTTTCTAATTCATAAACAACATCGAGATTGTAACGATTCGCCCAATCACGAGCAATTTTTAAAACTTGATAGAGTTCGTATTTGTTGTCTGTTTCTGTAGAGCAACTTGTGAAAAAATCAATTGCTGTACGAGCTTCAACATTTTTTAACTTTAAAATTTCATCGCAGACCAGCCAAAACCTTTCCCCATTTCGATTTTCGAACAAATCATGACATTGTTTTATGGCTATAAAATCTGTAGAAATATTTAAAATATCCCCAATTTTGTAACAACAATTATAATGCTTTTCCAATAACATTTTATCAACATAATTTAAAATTTCTTTTTCGATAACTTCTTTATCAAAAATCACAGATAAATCCAACATAATATCACAATTATTTTCCAGCAAATGACTTAAAACGTCAAACAATTTTTGAAAATTTGGAAAACCAACACTAAAATAATTTTCGATTTTTATGTCAACAAGAAACTTTAAAAACTGCAATTGATTGTGACGCGATAGAAAATTATTTTGTATTGTAACTGCTAGCAGTTTGGTGCTAGTCGATTCGAGCCAATTCTGATTAATTAAAAAATTCATTTCGTAATCGCCATCAACGATTATGTTACATTTGCCTTGCTGCTTTCGTTCCTTTTCAAACAATTTCAATTTTTCTAATACACTTTCATCAAAATGTAATCCTATAGAATCACATAAAAATTCAACAAAATAAATTAAGGGGTTGTCCTGCAATAAAAAATTCTCGTTATAAAATTGAAAAACGTTCGCTCTATCTTTCCACACTTACAGGTAAAAATATTTGAAAACTTTCGTGTAAAATTTTGTAATAACCGCATTTTAAGATGTCGACTAAACAATCTGCAACACCATTCGGGTTTATCAAAATGTTATCGACATTGAAATTGACCGTTTCAATCCCACAAGATATCGATAACCAAATTAACCAATTAGTAATAATGGAATCAGGCTAAAAATATTTAAATTTACTTACTTAATCTAGCTACAAAATAATACAAATGTTTACCTCGTAACTTGCAGCCAAAATGGCAAACAATGGATTTTTATAAATGCGACAAGCATGTAAGAGAGCTTTCGGAGGATCCACACAATTATGACACCTAATTAAAATTTGAAGCAAATCTGTGACTAAATCAAAGTTTTCGGTTTCTGAAAAATCGCAACTCCCTGTCGAGCTTCCGGTACTTCCGAAAGAACTTGAGTAAGTCGAACTGGACGTTGCATCCAAGTTTTGAAAAACTCCTACTCGTGATAAATAATATTTTCTCGAATCGCGGTCGTTCATCATCAAATTTCTCTGATCGTCCACCCTGATGTTTTGAGTAATACCATGCATCAAGTGCTCCACGAGAATCCCACTGTGAAAATTCTGCAGCAGCTTCTGAACATCGGCAAGAGGATAATTAAATATTTGAATAAATAACAAAAATAATAGCCAAAGATCGTGTCGAGCGCAATGCTGTAAAAATAAATGCGGCAATTTTAAACAGTGAGTTTTGGAAAATTCAATAGCCAACTCTTGTTTCTTAATTTCCTCTATTAAATTTGTACCCAAAAAATCTAAATTGGTTAGTGAGCACGATTTGAACAAAACTTTTTCTAAAGCATCAAAAAATAACTGCGGATGTTTTGTCACGTTTAGCAACAAATTTTGTATTTCTTTCAAGTTGTAATCGTCAGAAAGATGTAAAATTTCGGCAGCTCTAATATAAATGCGCATTCTTTTCGAATCTAAACCAATCATTTCCAAAAATGACGTGCAACTTGCCATAATATCTTTATTGGGCAAATTTTTAGCAACAAATTTTAAAATTTTTTTATTTACGCTTTCCTCGTAATCGCTTCTTTTACTTTTGTTATTCAAAATGAATATCTTGGTAGCAAAGCTTGGTCTGCCATGCTTTAAATAAAATGTGTAATTTAAGGTCTTTTTGTAACCAAACTTATCCACCAGATACTTGCAGTTATAATTAGGTATTGTATTGCCTTCTAATTTGAAATCAAAATGAAGTTGGTGCGTGTTTAATAAATCCTTATATAACACATTTTTAAAAATCGTTGGACTAACTATCGTCTTCAAAAATGGTAAGAAATTTAAAGATTTGCTTATAGTTTGTCGATTCACAATAAAATCTTTCAATCTAATCTCCGAGTGATTGGATTTTAATAACTCTAGCAAATCAACATCTTTTCCGGATACCGCCATCAAGGCTAGTAAAATTAATGGATTGGAAACTAAAAAATGATTTAAATTGTCTGACAAAAACAAAGAAACTCTTAAAATGTTTTCACTAAAATCATCCTTCTCGGATAAATTATGGCAATCGTTTAGATAAGACAAAAGGTTTAACTGTTTTGAATGATACTTTTCTAAAGCACTTTGGTGCTGTTTAATGTCGATGTTGCACCAATTCAAAATTGTATACAAATTCTCGGAAGCACAATGATCGATTAACATTTCGTTAAATTGAAATAAACTAATGTTAGAGCTATTTTGACCCAAAATTCTGTGCAAATTTAAAATATTTCCGTTCAAAAGAAGCCTTTCCAAAATTTTTATTATATTGCACTTTTCATCTTGACAAAACACGCCAAATTTGCTAAATTCATTTAAGATTATATTTTTGGAATCGTCCAGGCAATCAAAATCGCCTATCAGATTAATTAACTCTTCAGAAATTTCAAGATTAGAAAAAATGTCGGTGAGCAAATCAAAAACCTGATGATCCAAGTGGATAAAATTTAAATCAATTTTTTTCGAATAAAACAAGCTAATCCATAATTTAATAAATTCTGTGTTATTTTGTTCCAAGAGATACGACCATGCCGATTTAGAAGTTATAAAAGATTTTAAAACAGGATCTGCAACAAAAATACATAGTGTAAGTAACTAGATACTTAATTATTTGCTCCGAATTATAATATCCTGTACTACATATACAAAAAGTAGTCCCCTGTGCAATACTAACTTAAACTTACCATAAATTTTGAAAAACAAAGTTGTTCCAATTTCACATTTCCAATCAAAACTTTTCTCATCGAGTGTTTTAATGTTAAGACTTTCGAAATTTTCGATAAAGTTTTGCAAATACAATCGATTTTTCTTCAAAGTATTCAGCAAATTCCAAGTCTCTACATGATTTACCTTCAACTTTTTTAATTTGTCCAAATAGTCTCCTAAATAATCTCTCAGATCATCATCGAACGTGTTAACAAAAACTCGGGTGAACTCTTCGATGGGGTCCAACTTTATGTTGGTGACAACATGGGAAGCTCTGAATATTTGCTTTCTTAACAAAAGTTGCATCATCCATGTTATTACCTAGTAGAATTTATCCATTTAATGAAACATATAAAATTAACGTTAGAAACTCACCTCTTCTTTGAAGGTTTCTTTAATAATGGCATCATTTACTTGTTGGCGAGTTGCTAGAAACGTATAGGCTAGTTCGATGTTGGATCCTTTAGCTGCCGACTCTCGAATGACTTCTTTGTCTCCTTTATAACACCAAGCATTCCAAACGCCTAGCAATTCTTTATTTAGGTGCGAAGGAGGTGTGGGTTTCATCTGCAACGCAAAAATATTACTACTTACACAAAACAGCTACGCTTGAAGAAAAACTCACCTTAAAACCAGTTCGGTAACAACATCACGAGTGAACCTTTGTTTACTTTTTCTGGACAACGAAATCAGATGATTTTGACAACTGACGATATGTGTTAGAACGTAACCTCAAATTACAAATATACAATGTGTTACAAAATTTACATAAACACGTAGAAAATTGTTCTGGTAAACGAAATAAAGCTTGCAAATCAAATGAATATCTGAACATGACCATTCCTTTAGTACAATTTTCATTAAAAATATAATTTAAATCTCATTTTCTTTTGAGAATATATCGCGCCATCTCTAGCGTGTCGACGTTATTTGCCACCCCCAGTGAACAGTCGAAATGTCTAAAATAAAAACATAAAATGTAGTTTCTTTTTATTGAAAGAAGGTAAATTCGGTTTAATTCGTCCTGCCTTTGGTTTAAATAATTAAGTGTGGGGTCTCGAGTTATCAGGATGGCAGGCGAAGTGACGCCCAGTTGTAGTGGTCACAAAAGAAAGAGCAAATTGTCGAGGCAAGAATCAAACAACAGAAAAGATTCTGATGCGGAAATTGATAAGCCCATGACGGGTGTTGGTAACGAGATAAACACTAGAGGTGGACTACGGGTGTACAAAATTGTGGTTTTGGGGGATGGCGGAGTTGGAAAATCGGGTATGTGTATGTTTGGTGGTCGTTTTTTAAGTTCACCTTTTATTTTTGTTTAGCCGTTACCCTACAGTTTGTGAGTCATAGTTTTTTGGATTACCACGATCCTACTATAGGTGAGGAATTTACTAAGCATGAAATTGTAAAGAGACGTAAAACTGTTTGTACATTTTTAGAGGATTCGTATCAACAGCAGGCTGTCATTGATGGCGAGCCCGCTCTTTTGGATATTTTAGATACAGCCGGACAGGTAACTGAAATATCTTGTTTGAATAAATATAAATCATGTAGAAAAACTGTGTGTTAAGGTCGAATTTACTGCTATGAGGGATCAATACATGAGATGCGGGGAAGGATTCTTGATATGCTACAGTGTGATAGACAGGCACAGCTTTCAAGAAGCTCTGGAGTACCGCAAACTGATTCAAAAAGTTAGGGCATCCGAAGATACCCCTTTAGTATTGATAGGTAACAAATTTGATTTACAAATGCAACGAAAAGTTACAACAGACGAGGGTAAAACGTTAGCACGACAATTTGGTTGTCCATTTTACGAGACCTCGGCAGCCCTGAGGACTTATGTGGATGACGCCTTTCACACTTTGGTGAGAGAAATTAGATCAAAGGAGCGCCAAAAGTTAGGCCTGCCGGTTAGTCTTGATCGTAAACCAAACAGGCATAGCAAATGGTGGAGACTGCGAAGTATTTTTGCATTAGTTTTTCGACGTAAAAGACATGCGCCTTACAATTCTTAGATTTTGTTTAATGTTTTAAACATTTTTTTTTCATTTTTGATGCACCAGGAGTGTATTTTTTTTGATGTTGTGTTGACAATTCGTTTGTGTTCATTTTTGTAGATTAGATAATGTTAGATGAATAGTAATATAACAAATAAAATTGTACAGGGTGATTCAGTATAAGAATTTAAATTGCAAAAATTCAATTCAAAATTAATATTATATTCTTTACAAATTAAATTCTCGCAGTAAATGAATTACCTACCTACAGGAACTGAATCAACTTGTATATTTAAATTACATAATATAAACCAATATAGTATTATTACTGAGCAAAAGCAATAGTTTAAGAATCGAAATAAAAAACATAATTGTCTGTCTGTAAATTAAAATACCTTTCTTGAAAGATGTCCATCGTATAAACTTACTTAAAAATACATGCAATGTATATTAACCAAATAATCGACCAAGTATCGTGCATTTCATTTTTATAAAAATTGTTTTTCTTGTTTATTATTTTCTCTATAGAACTTTAATGCTTCGAGAGGCTATTACTTATATTAATTTATTTTATTTATAGAATTTTTTATTTAAAATTATTGTATCTGTAGTTTGAAAATAATGCGACAAGGTCCAAAGATGTGGATCCTGTATATTAAATTTTTGTTTTATCAAAAAAATTGTTGATCTCTAAGCAAAGTTTAGATTAGGTAGTTTTTTGTAACTCTTCGAAAAAAAAAAGAAAGAAAAGATTTAGTCTAATCTAGAAGAGGATGTTTTCTGTGTACAGGGTGAAACGCTTAGATAAAATTTAACTATTGTTACGTCCCGTATTTTTATATATTTTAAATAATATGTTGGCTTTTTAATATTTTATACAGAGTTAATTTTAATTTTAATAAATGTATGCAAAATTTTAATAGAGAATCATGAAGATTGAGCGAAAAAAGTGTTGTATGTTACCCAATAGATAAAATAATTGTATAAACAATGTAAAACCAATCACATAATGACGGGTATAAGTGTAATAGCTTAGCTAGTAAATGTTTTTTTGTTATCTCTTATAATATGGGGCAGCTTCATAACGTACCATAAGCTTTTGACCTATATTTTTTTAAATTTAAGCAATAATAGGGAAACATAATAAAATTTTATTAAGTTTGAAATATTTTAAAAATACAATCGGCCAAATTGCTTTGTAAAAAATATAATATAAAAAATTAAAATACTTTAAAATAAGCTTCTTTTTATTTTAATATAGATACTAAGTATATGTTTGACCGTAGGCTCTATGTCATGGTCTCATGACGACGATTATACTTAGAACGTTTTTATTTGTGAAAACTTAAAACAATTCAGTTCTAAAATGAAGTATGTTTTTACAATTACTTGGATTTCGGACTTTATAACACTTTCTAGTTGCAGAAACATAGAACTTGAAAGAGAAACTTAAATCCAAATCTAATAATGTCTTTTACTTTATGTATTCCTAATACATAAATGCAATAAAATTTGTATTTTCTTAAATGAAATTTACACTTTCGAGTATCAGGAGCGCAGAACTTGGAACAGAACTTTACACACTCATAATCACTTTTACTTTATGTATTCCTAATACTTAGATGCAATAACATTTGTAAGTTCTTAAATGAAATTTACACTTTCGAGTGTCAGGAAAGCAGAAGTTTAAGTAGTAATTATAATCTTTTTTACTTTATGTATTCCTAATACTTAATAGCAATAAAATTTGTAATTCCGTAAATGAAATTTACACTTTCGAGTGTCAGGAGAGCAGAAGTTTAAGGAGTAATTATAATCTCTTTTACATTATGTATTCCTAATACGTAAAGCCAATGAAATTTGTAATTTCTTAAATGAAATTTACACTTTCGAGTGCCAGGAGAGCAGAAGTTTAAGGAGTAATTATAATCTCTTTTACTTTATATATTCCTAATTCATAAATGCAATAAAATTTCTAATTTCGGAAATGAAATTTACACTTTCGAGTGTCAGGAGAGCAGAAGTTTAAGGAGTAATAATAACCTCTTTTACTTTATGTAATCCTAATACTTTAATGCAATAAAATTTGTAATTTCTTAAATGAAATTTACACTTTCGAGTGTCAGGGTAGCAGAAGTTTAAGTAGTAGTTATAATCTCTGTTCCTTTATGTATTCCTAATACTTAAATGCAATAAAATTTGTAATTTCTTAAATGAAATTTACACTTTCCAGAGTCAGGAGAGCAGAAGTTTAAGTAGGAATTATAATCTCTTTTCCTTTATGTATTCCTAATACTTAAATGCAATAAAATTTGTAATTGCGTAAATGAAATTTACACTTTAGAGTGTCAGGATAGCAGAAGTTAAATAGTAATAATAACCTATTTTACTTTATGTAATCCTAATACTTTAATGCAATAAAATTTGTAATTTCTTAAATGAAATTTACACTTGCGAGTGTCTGGATAGCAGAAGTTTAAGGAGTAATTATAATCTCTTTTACTTTATGTATTCGTAATAATTAAATGCAATAAAATTTGTAAGATCTTAAATGAAATTTACACTTTCGAGTGTCTGGCCAGCAGAAGTTTAAGGAGTAATTATAATTTCTTTTACTTTATGTAATCCTAATACTTACATGGAATAAAATTTGTAATTTCTTAAATGAAATTGACACTTTCGAGTGTCAGGAGAGCAGAAGTTTAAGTAGTAATTACTATCTCTTTTCCTTTATGTATTCCTAATACTAAACTGCAATAAAATTTGTAATTTCTAAAATGAAATTTACAATTTCTAGTGTCAGGATAGCAGAAGTTTAAGGAGTAATTATAATCTCTTTTACTTTATGTATTCCTAATACTTAAATGTAATAAAATTTGTAATTTCGTAAACGAAATTTACACTTTCGAGTGTCAGGAGAGCAGAAGTTTAAGGAGTAATTATAATCTCGTTTACTTTATGTATTCGTAATACTTAAATGCAATAAAATTTGTAATTTCTTAAATGAAATGTACACTTTCTAGTGTCAGGATAGCAGAAGTTTAAGGAGTAATTATAATCTCGTTTACTTTATGTATTCGTAATACTTAAATGCAATAAAATTTGTATTTTCTTAAATGAAATTTACACATTCCAGAGTCAGGAGAGCAGAAGTTTAAGTAGGAATTATAATCTCTTTTCCTTTATGTATTCCTAATACTTAAATGCAATAAAATTTGTAATTGCGTAAATGAAATTTACACTTTAGAATGTCAGGATAGCAGAAGTTAAATAGTAATAATAACCTCTTTTACTTTATGTAATCCTAATACTTTAATGCAATAAAATTTGTAATTTCTTAAATGAAATTTACACTTGCGAGTGTCTGGATAGCAGAAGTTTAAGGAGTAATTATAATCTCCTTTACTTTATGTATTCGTAATAATTAAATGCAATAAAATTTGTAAGTTCTTAAATGAAATTTACACTTTCGAGTGTCTGGATAGCAGAAGTTTAAGGAGTAATTATAATCTCTTTTACTTTATGTATTCCTAATACTTAAATGCAATAAAATTTGTAATTTCTTAATTGAAATTTACAGTTTCGAGTGTTAGGAGAGCAGAAGTTTAAGTAGTAATTATTATCTCTTTTCCTTTATGTATTCCTAATACTTAACTGCAATAAAATTTGTAATTTCTTAAATGAAATGTACACTTTCTAGTGTCAGGATAGCAGAAGTTTAAGGAGTAATTATAATCTCTTTTACTTTATGTAATCCTAATACTTAAATGCAATAAAATTTGTAATTTCTTAATTGAAATTTACACTTTCGAGTGTTAGGAGAGCAGAAGTTTAAGTAGTAATTATTATCTCTTTTCCTTTATGTATTCCTAATACTTAACTGCAATAAAATTTGTAATTTCTTAAATGAAATGTACACTTTCTTGTGTCAGGATAGCAGAAGTTTAAGGAGTAATTATAATCTCTTTTACTTTATGTAATCCTAATACTTAAATGCAATAAAATTTGTAATTTCTTAAATGAAATTTACACTTTCGAGTGTTAGGAGAGCAGAAGTTTAAGTAGTAATTATTATCTCTTTTCCTTTATGTATTCCTAATACTTAACTGCAATAAAATTTGTAATTTCTTAAATGAAATGTACACTTTCTAGTGTCAGGATAGCAGAAGTTTAAGGAGTAATTATAATCTCTTTTACTTTATGTAATCCTAATACTTAAATGCAATAAAATTTGTAATTTCTTAATTGAAATTTACACTTTCGAGTGTTAGGAGAGCAGAAGTTTAAGTAGTAATTATTATCTCTTTTCCTTTATGTATTCCTAATACTTAACTGCAATAAAATTTGTAATTTCTTAAATGAAATGTACACTTTCTTGTGTCAGGATAGCAGAAGTTTAAGGAGTAATTATAATCTCTTTTACTTTATGTAATCCTAATACTTAAATGCAATAAAATTTGTAATTTCTTAAATGAAATTTACACTTTCGAGTGTTAGGAGAGCAGAAGTTTAAGTAGTAATTATTATCTCTTTTCCTTTATGTATTCCTAATACTTAACTGCAATAAAATTTGTAATTTCTTAAATGAAATTTACACTTTCGAGTGTCAGGAGAGCAGAAGTTTAAAGAGTAATTACAATCTCTTTTACTTTATGTATTCCTAATACTTAAATGCAATAAAATTTGTAATTTCTTAAATGAAATTTACACTTGCGAGTGTCTGGATAGCAGAAGTTTAAGGAGTAATGATAATCTCTTTTACATTATGTATTCCTAATACGTAAAGCCAATGAAATTTGTAATTTCTTAAATGAAATTTACACTTTCGAGTGTCTGGATAGCAGAAGTTTAAGGAGTAATTATATTCTCTTTTACTTTATGTAATCCTAATACTTAAATGCAATAAAATTTGTAATTTCTTAAATGAAATTTACACTTTCGAGTGTCTGGATAGCAGAAGTTTAAGGAGTAATTATAATCTCCTTTACTTTATGTATTCGTAATAATTAAATGCAATAAAATTTGTAAGTTCTTAAATGAAATTTACACTTTCGAGTGTCTGGATAGCAGAAGTTTAAGGAGTAATTATAATCTCTTTTACTTTATGTAATCCTAATACTTAAATGCAATAAAATTTGTAATTTCTTAATTGAAATTTACACTTTCGAGTGTTAGGAGAGCAGAAGTTTAAGTAGTAATTATTATCTCTTTTCCTTTATGTATTCCTAATACTTAACTGCAATAAAATTTGTAATTTTTTAAATGAAATGTACACTTTCTTGTGTCAGGATAGCAGAAGTTTAAGGAGTAATTATAATCTCTTTTACTTTATGTAATCCTAATACTTAAATGCAATAAAATTTGTAATTTCTTAATTGAAATTTACACTTTCGAGTGTTAGGAGAGCAGAAGTTTAAGTAGTAATTATTATCTCTTTTCCTTTATGTATTCCTAATACTTAAATGCAATAAAATTTGTAATTCCTTAAATGAAATTTACACTTTCGAGTGCCAGGAAAGCAGAAGGTTAAGGAGTAATTATAATCTCTTTTACTTTATATATTCCTAATACTTAAATGCAATAAAATTTGTAATTTCGTAAATGAAATTAACACTTTCGAGTGTCAGGAGAGCAGAAGTTTAAGGAGTAATTATAATCTCTTTTACTTTATGTATAACTAATAATTAAATGTAATAAAATTTGTAACTTCGTAAATGAAATTTACACTTTCGAGTGTCAGGAGAGCAGAAGTTTAAGGAGTAATTATAATCTCTTTTACTTTATGTATTCCTAATACTTAAATGCAATAAAATTTGTAATTTATTAAATGAAATTTACACTTTCGAGTGTCAGGAGAGCAGAAGTTTAAGGAGTAATTATAATCTCTGTTCCTTTATGTATTCCTAATACTTAAATGCAATAAAATTTGTAATTTCTTAAATGAAATTTACACTTTCCAGAGTCAGGAGAGCAGAAGTTTAAGTAGGAATTATAATCTCTTTTCCTTTATGTATTCCTAATACTTAAATGCAATAAAATTTGTAATTGCGTAAATGAAATTTACACTTTAGAATGTCAGGATAGCAGAAGTTAAATAGTAATAATAACCTCTTTTACTTTATGTAATCCTAATACTTTAATGCAATAAAATTTGTAATTTCTTAAATGAAATTTACACTTGCGAGTGTCTGGATAGCAGAAGTTTAAGGAGTAATTATAATCTCCTTTACTTTATGTATTCGTAATAATTAAATGCAATAAAATTTGTAAGTTCTTAAATGAAATTTACACTTTCGAGTGTCTGGATAGCAGAAGTTTAAGGAGTAATTATAATCTCTTTTACTTTATGTAATCCTAATACTTAAATGCAATAAAATTTGTAATTTCTTAATTGAAATTTACACTTTCGAGTGTTAGGAGAGCAGAAGTTTAAGTAGTAATTATTATCTCTTTTCCTTTATGTATTCCTAATACTTAACTGCAATAAAATTTGTAATTTTTTAAATGAAATGTACACTTTCTTGTGTCAGGATAGCAGAAGTTTAAGGAGTAATTATAATCTCTTTTACTTTATGTAATCCTAATACTTAAATGCAATAAAATTTGTAATTTCTTAAATGAAATTTACACTTTCGAGTGTTAGGAGAGCAGAAGTTTAAGTAGTAATTATTATCTCTTTTCCTTTATGTATTCCTATTACTTAACTGCAATAAAATTTGTAATTTCTTAAATGAAATTTACACTTTCTAGTGTCAGGATAGCAGAAGTTTAAGGAGTATTTATAATCTCTTTTACTTTATGTAATCCTAATACTTAAATGCAATAAAATTTGTAATTTCTTAAATGAAATTTAGACTTTCGAGTGTCAGGAGAGCAGAAGTTTAAAGAGTAATTACAATCTCTTTTACTTTATGTATTCCTAATACTTAAATGCAATAAAATTTGTAATTCCTTAAATGAAATTTACACTTTCGAGTGCCAGGAAAGCAGAAGTTTAAGGAGTAATTATAATCTCTTTTACTTTATATATTCCTAATACTTAAATGCAATAAAATTTGTAATTTCGTAAATGAAATTAACACTTTCGAGTGTCAGGAGAGCAGAAGTTTAAGGAGTAATTATAATCTCTTTTACTTTATATATTCCTAATACTTAAATGCAATAAAATTTGTAATTTCGTAAATGAAATTAACACTTTCGAGTGTCAGGAGAGCAGAAGTTTACGGAGTAATTATAATCTCTTTTACTTTATGTAATCCTAATACTTAAATGCAATAAAATTTGTAATTTCGTAAATGAAATTTACACTTTCTAGTGTTAGGATAGCAGAAGTTTAAGGAGTAATTATAATCTCTTTAACTTTATGTATTCCTAATACTTAAATGCAATAAAATTTGTAATTTCTTAAATCAAATTTACACTTTCGAGTCTCTTGAGAGCAGAAGTTTAAGTAGTAATTATAATCTCTTTTACTTTATGTATTCCTAATACTTAAATGCAATAAAATTTGTAATTTCGTAAATGAAATTTACACTTTCTAGTGTTAGGATAGCAGAAGTTTAAGGAGTAATTATAATCTCTTTAACTTTATGTATTCCTAATACTTAAATGCAATAAAATTTGTAATTTCGTAAATGAAATTAACACTTTCGAGTGTCAGGAGAGCAGAAGTTTAAGGAGTAATTATAATCTCTTTTACTTTATGTATTCCTAATACTTAAATGCAATAAAATTTGTAATTTCTTAAATGAAATGTACACTTTCTAGTATTAGGATAGCAGAAGTTTAAGGAGTAATTATAATCTCTTTAACTTTATGTATTCCTAATACTTAAATGCAATAAAATTTGTAATTTCGTAAATGAAATTAACACTTTCGAGTGTCAGGAGAGCAGAAGTTTAAGGAGTAATTATAATCTCTTTTACTTTATGTATAACTAATAATTAAATGTAATAAAATTTGTAACTTCGTAAATGAAATTTACACTTTCGAGTGTCAGGAGAGCAGAAGTTTAAGGAGTAATTATAATCTCTTTTACTTTATGTATTCCTAATACTTAAATGCAATAAAATTTCTAATTTCTTAAATGAAATGTACACTTTCTAGTATTAGGATAGCAGAAGTTTAAGGAGTAATTATAATCTCTTTAACTTTTTGTATTCCTAATACTTAAATGCAATAAAATTTGTAATTTCGTAAATGAAATTTACACTCTCGAGTGTCAGGAGAGCAGAAGTTTAAGGAGTAATTATAATCTCTTCTACTTTATGTATTCCTAATACTTAAATGCAATAAAATTTGTAATTTCTTAAATGAAATTTACACTTTCTAGTGTTAGGATAGCAGAAGTTTAAGGAGTAATTATAATCTCTTTAACTTTATGTATTCCTAATACTTAAATGCAATAAAATTTGTAATTTCGTAAATGAAATTAACACTTCCGAGTGTCAGGAGAGCAGAAGTTTAAGGAGTAATTATAATCTCTTTTGCTTTATGTATTCCTAATACTTAAATGCAATAAAATTTCTAATTTCTTAAATGAAATGTACACTTTCTAGTATTAGGATAGCAGAAGTTTAAGGAGTAATTATAATCTCTTTAACTTTATGTATTCCTAATACTTAAATGCAATAACATTTGTAATTTCGTAAATGAAATTAACACTTTCGAGTGTCAGGAGAGCAGAAGTTTAAGGAGTAATTATAATCTCTTTTACTTTATGTATTCCTAATACTTAAATGCAATAAAATTTGTAATTTCTTAAATGAAATTTACACTTTCTAGTGTTAGGATAGCAGAAGTTTAAGGAGTAATTATAATCTCTTTAACTTTATGTATTCCTAATATTTAAATGCAATAAAATTTGTAATTTCGTAAATGAAATTAACACTTTCGAGTGTCAGGAGAGCAGAAGTTTAAGGAGTAATTATAATCTCTTTTACTTTTTGTATTCCTAATACTTAAATGCAATAAAATTTCTAATTTCTTAAATGAAATGTACACTTTCTAGTATTAGGATAGCAGAAGTTTAAGGAGTAATTATAATCTCTTTAACTTTTTGTATTCCTAATACTTAAATGCAATAAAATTTGTAATTTCGTAAATGAAATTTACACTCTCGAGTGTCAGGAGAGCAGAAGTTTAAGGAGTAATTATAATCTCTTTTACTTTATGTATTCCTAATACTTAAATGCAATAAAATTTGTAATTTCTTAAATGAAATTTACACTTTCTAGTGTTAGGATAGCAGAAGTTTAAGGAGTAATTATAATCTCTTTAACTTTATGTATTCCTAATACTTAAATGCAATAAAATTTGTAATTTCGTAAATGAAATTAACACTTTCGAGTGTCAGGAGAGCAGAAGTTTAAGGAGTAATTATAATCTCTTTTACTTTATGTATTCCTAATACTTAAATGCAATAAAATTTCTAATTTCTTAAATGAAATGTACACTTTCTAGTATTAGGATAGCAGAAGTTTAAGGAGTAATTATAATCTCTTTAACTTTATGTATTCCTAATACTTAAATGCAATAAAATTTGTAATTTCGTAAATGAAATTAACACTTTCGAGTGTCAGGAGAGCAGAAGTTTAAGGAGTAATTATAATTTCTTTTACTTTATGTATAACTAATAATTAAATGTAATAAAATTTGTAACTTCGTAAATGAAATTTACACTTTCGAGTGTCAGGAGAGCAGAAGTTTAAGGAGTAATTATAATCTCTTTTACTTTATGTATTCCTAATACTTAAATGCAATAAAATTTCTAATTTCTTAAATGAAATGTACACTTTCTAGTATTAGGATAGCAGAAGTTTAAGGAGTAATTATAATCTCTTTAACTTTTTGTATTCCTAATACTTAAATGCAATAAAATTTGTAATTTCGTAAATGAAATTTACACTCTCGAGTGTCAGGAGAGCAGAAGTTTAAGGAGTAATTATAATCTCTTTTACTTTATGTATTCCTAATACTTAAATGCAATAAAATTTGTAATTTCTTAAATGAAATTTACACTTTCTAGTGTTAGGATAGCAGAAGTTTAAGGAGTAATTATAATCTCTTTAACTTTATGTATTCCTAATACTTAAATGCAATAAAATTTGTAATTTCGTAAATGAAATTAACACTTTCGAGTGTCAGGAGAGCAGAAGTTTAAGGAGTAATTATAATCTCTTTTACTTTATGTATTCCTAATACTTAAATGCAATAAAATTTCTAATTTCTTAAATGAAATGTACACTTTCTAGTATTAGGATAGCAGAAGTTTAAGGAGTAATTATAATCTCTTTAACTTTATGTATTCCTAATACTTAAATGCAATAACATTTGTAATTTCGTAAATGAAATTAACACTTTCGAGTGTCAGGAGAGCAGAAGTTTAAGGAGTAATTATAATCTCTTTTACTTTATGTATAACTAATAATTAAATGTAATAAAATTTGTAACTTCGTAAATGAAATTTACACTTTCGAGTGTCAGGAGAGCAGAAGTTTAAGGAGTAATTATAATCTCTTTTACTTTATGTAATCCTAATACTTAACTGCAATAAAATTTGTAATTTCTTAAATGAAATTTACACTTTCGAGTGTCAGGAAAGCAGAAGTTTAAAGAGTAATTACAATCTCTTTTACTTTATGTATTCCTAATACTTAAATGCAATAAAATTTGTAATTTCTTAAATGAAATTTACACTTGCGAGTGTCTGGATAGCAGAAGTTTAAGGAGTAATGATAATTTCTTTTACATTATGTATTCCTAATACGTAAAGCCAATGAAATTTGTAATTTCTTAAATGAAATTTACACTTTCGAGTGTCTGGATAGCAGAAGTTTAAGGAGTAATTATATTCTCTTTTACTTTATGTAATCCTAATACTTAAATGCAATAAAATTTGTAATTTCTTAAATGAAATTTACACTTTCGAGTGTCTGGATAGCAGAAGTTTAAGGAGTAATTATAATCTCCTTTACTTTATGTATTCGTAATAATTAAATGCAATAAAATTTGTAAGTTCTTAAATGAAATTTACACTTTCGAGTGTCTGGATAGCAGAAGTTTAAGGAGTAATTATAATCTCTTTTACTTTATGTAATCCTAATACTTAAATGCAATAAAATTTGTAATTTCTTAATTGAAATTTACACTTTCGAGTGTTAGGAGAGCAGAAGTTTAAGTAGTAATTATTATCTCTTTTCCTTTATGTATTCCTAATACTTAACTGCAATAAAATTTGTAATTTTTTAAATGAAATGTACACTTTCTTGTGTCAGGATAGCAGAAGTTTAAGGAGTAATTATAATCTCTTTTACTTTATGTAATCCTAATACTTAAATGCAATAAAATTTGTAATTTCTTAATTGAAATTTACACTTTCGAGTGTTAGGAGAGCAGAAGTTTAAGTAGTAATTATTATCTCTTTTCCTTTATGTATTCCTATTACTTAACTGCAATAAAATTTGTAATTTCTTAAATGAAATTTACACTTTCTAGTGTCAGGATAGCAGAAGTTTAAGGAGTATTTATAATCTCTTTTACTTTATGTAATCCTAATACTTAAATGCAATAAAATTTGTAATTTCTTAAATGAAATTTAGACTTTCGAGTGTCAGGAGAGCAGAAGTTTAAAGAGTAATTACAATCTCTTTTACTTTATGTATTCCTAATACTTAAATGCAATAAAATTTGTAATTCCTTAAATGAAATTTACACTTTCGAGTGCCAGGAAAGCAGAAGGTTAAGGAGTAATTATAATCTCTTTTACTTTATATATTCCTAATACTTAAATGCAATAAAATTTGTAATTTCGTAAATGAAATTAACACTTTCGAGTGTCAGGAGAGCAGAAGTTTAAGGAGTAATTATAATCTCTTTTACTTTATGTATAACTAATAATTAAATGTAATAAAATTTGTAACTTCGTAAATGAAATTTACACTTTCGAGTGTCAGGAGAGCAGAAGTTTACGGAGTAATTATAATCTCTTTTACTTTATGTAATCCTAATACTTAAATGCAATAAAATTTGTAATTTCTTAAATCAAATTTACACTTTCGAGTCTCAGGAGAGCAGAAGTTTAAGTAGTAATTATAATCTCTTTTACTTTATGTATTCCTAATACTTAAATGCAATAAAATTTGTAATTTCGTAAATGAAATTTACACTTTCGAGTGTCAGGATAGCAGAAGTTTAAGGAGTAATTATAATCTCTTTTACTTTATGTATTCCTAATACTTAAATGCAATAAAATTTGTAATTTATTAAATGAAATTTACACTTTCGAGTGTCAGGAGAGCAGAAGTTTAAGGAGTAATTATAATCTCTGTTCCTTTATGTATTCCTAATACTTAAATGCAATAAAATTTGTAATTTCTTAAATGAAATTTACACTTTCCAGAGTCAGGAGAGCAGAAGTTTAAGTAGGAATTATAATCTCTTTTCCTTTATGTATTCCTAATACTTAAATGCAATAAAATTTGTAATTGCGTAAATGAAATTTACACTTTAGAATGTCAGGATAGCAGAAGTTAAATAGTAATAATAACCTCTTTTACTTTATGTAATCCTAATACTTTAATGCAATAAAATTTGTAATTTCTTAAATGAAATTTACACTTGCGAGTGTCTGGATAGCAGAAGTTTAAGGAGTAATTATAATCTCCTTTACTTTATGTATTCGTAATAATTAAATGCAATAAAATTTGTAAGTTCTTAAATGAAATTTACACTTTCGAGTGTCTGGATAGCAGAAGTTTAAGGAGTAATTATAATCTCTTTTACTTTATGTAATCCTAATACTTAAATGCAATAAAATTTGTAATTTCTTAATTGAAATTTACACTTTCGAGTGTTAGGAGAGCAGAAGTTTAAGTAGTAATTATTATCTCTTTTCCTTTATGTATTCCTAATACTTAACTGCAATAAAATTTGTAATTTTTTAAATGAAATGTACACTTTCTTGTGTCAGGATAGCAGAAGTTTAAGGAGTAATTATAATCTCTTTTACTTTATGTAATCCTAATACTTAAATGCAATAAAATTTGTAATTTCTTAAATGAAATTTACACTTTCGAGTGTTAGGAGAGCAGAAGTTTAAGTAGTAATTATTATCTCTTTTCCTTTATGTATTCCTATTACTTAACTGCAATAAAATTTGTAATTTCTTAAATGAAATTTACACTTTCTAGTGTCAGGATAGCAGAAGTTTAAGGAGTATTTATAATCTCTTTTACTTTATGTAATCCTAATACTTAAATGCAATAAAATTTGTAATTTCTTAAATGAAATTTAGACTTTCGAGTGTCAGGAGAGCAGAAGTTTAAAGAGTAATTACAATCTCTTTTACTTTATGTATTCCTAATACTTAAATGCAATAAAATTTGTAATTCCTTAAATGAAATTTACACTTTCGAGTGCCAGGCAAGCAGAAGTTTAAGGAGTAATTATAATCTCTTTTACTTTATATATTCCTAATACTTAAATGCAATAAAATTTGTAATTTCGTAAATGAAATTAACACTTTCGAGTGTCAGGAGAGCAGAAGTTTAAGGAGTAATTATAATCTCTTTTACTTTATATATTCCTAATACTTAAATGCAATAAAATTTGTAATTTCGTAAATGAAATTAACACTTTCGAGTGTCAGGAGAGCAGAAGTTTACGGAGTAATTATAATCTCTTTTACTTTATGTAATCCTAATACTTAAATGCAATAAAATTTGTAATTTCTTAAATCAAATTTACACTTTCGAGTCTCTTGAGAGCAGAAGTTTAAGTAGTAATTATAATCTCTTTTACTTTATGTATTCCTAATACTTAAATGCAATAAAATTTGTAATTTCGTAAATGAAATTTACACTTTCTAGTGTTAGGATAGCAGAAGTTTAAGGAGTAATTATAATCTCTTTAACTTTATGTATTCCTAATACTTAAATGCAATAAAATTTGTAATTTCGTAAATGAAATTAACACTTTCGAGTGTCAGGAGAGCAGAAGTTTAAGGAGTAATTATAATCTCTTTTACTTTATGTATTCCTAATACTTAAATGCAATAAAATTTGTAATTTCTTAAATGAAATGTACACTTTCTAGTATTAGGATAGCAGAAGTTTAAGGAGTAATTATAATCTCTTTAACTTTATGTATTCCTAATACTTAAATGCAATAAAATTTGTAATTTCGTAAATGAAATTAACACTTTCGAGTGTCAGGAGAGCAGAAGTTTAAGGAGTAATTATAATCTCTTTTACTTTATGTATAACTAATAATTAAATGTAATAAAATTTGTAACTTCGTAAATGAAATTTACACTTTCGAGTGTCAGGAGAGCAGAAGTTTAAGGAGTAATTATAATATCTTTTACTTTATGTATTCCTAATACTTAAATGCAATAAAATTTCTAATTTCTTAAATGAAATGTACACTTTCTAGTATTAGGATAGCAGAAGTTTAAGGAGTAATTATAATCTCTTTAACTTTTTGTATTCCTAATACTTAAATGCAATAAAATTTGTAATTTCGTAAATGAAATTTACACTCTCGAGTGTCAGGAGAGCAGAAGTTTAAGGAGTAATTATAATCTCTTCTACTTTATGTATTCCTAATACTTAAATGCAATAAAATTTGTAATTTCTTAAATGAAATTTACACTTTCTAGTGTTAGGATAGCAGAAGTTTAAGGAGTAATTATAATCTCTTTAACTTTATGTATTCCTAATACTTAAATGCAATAAAATTTGTAATTTCGTAAATGAAATTAACACTTTCGAGTGTCAGGAGAGCAGAAGTTTAAGGAGTAATTATAATCTCTTTTGCTTTATGTATTCCTAATACTTAAATGCAATAAAATTTCTAATTTCTTAAATGAAATGTACACTTTCTAGTATTAGGATAGCAGAAGTTTAAGGAGTAATTATAATCTCTTTAACTTTATGTATTCCTAATACTTAAATGCAATAACATTTGTAATTTCGTAAATGAAATTAACACTTTCGAGTGTCAGGAGAGCAGAAGTTTAAGGAGTAATTATAATCTCTTTTACTTTATGTATTCCTAATACTTAAATACAATAAAATTTCTAATTTCTTAAATGAAATGTACACTTTCTAGTATTAGGATAGCAGAAGTTTAAGGAGTAATTATAATCTCTTTAACTTTTTGTATTCCTAATACTTAAATGCAATAAAATTTGTAATTTCGTAAATGAAATTTACACTCTCGAGTGTCAGGAGAGCAGAAGTTTAAGGAGTAATTATAATCTCTTTTACTTTATGTATTCCTAATACTTAAATGCAATAAAATTTGTAATTTCTTAAATGAAATTTACACTTTCTAGTGTTAGGATAGCAGAAGTTTAAGGAGTAATTATAATCTCTTTAACTTTATGTATTCCTAATACTTAAATGCAATAAAATTTGTAATTTCGTAAATGAAATTAACACTTTCGAGTGTCAGGAGAGCAGAAGTTTAAGGAATAATTATAATCTCTTTTACTTTATGTATTCCTAATACTTAAATGCAATAAAATTTCTAATTTCTTAAATGAAATGTACACTTTCTAGTATTAGGATAGCAGAAGTTTAAGGAGTAATTATAATCTCTTTAACTTTATGTATTCCTAATACTTAAATGCAATAAAATTTGTAATTTCGTAAATGAAATTAACACTTTCGAGTGTCAGGAGAGCAGAAGTTTAAGCAGTAATTATAATTTCTTTTACTTTATGTATAACTAATAATTAAATGTAATAAAATTTGTAACTTCGTAAATGAAATTTACACTTTCGAGTGTCAGGAGAGCAGAAGTTTAAGGAGTAATTATAATCTCTTTTACTTTATGTATTCCTAATACTTAAATGCAATAAAATTTCTAATTTCTTAAATGAAATGTACACTTTCTAGTATTAGGATAGCAGAAGTTTAAGGAGTAATTATAATCTCTTTAACTTTTTGTATTCCTAATACTTAAATGCAATAAAATTTGTAATTTCGTAAATGAAATTTACACTCTCGAGTGTCAGGAGAACAGAAGTTTAAGGAGTAATTATAATCTCTTTTACTTTATGTATTCCTAATACTTAAATGCAATAAAATTTGTAATTTCTTAAATGAAATTTACACTTTCTAGTGTTAGGATAGCAGAAGTTTAAGGAGTAATTATAATCTCTTTAACTTTATGTATTCCTAATACTTAAATGCAATAAAATTTGTAATTTCGTAAATGAAATTAACACTTTCGAGTGTCAGGAGAGCAGAAGTTTAAGGAGTAATTATAATCTCTTTTACTTTATGTATTCCTAATACTTAAATGCAATAAAATTTCTAATTTCTTAAATGAAATGTACACTTTCTAGTATTAGGATAGCAGAAGTTTAAGGAGTAATTATAATCTCTTTAACTTTATGTATTCCTAATACTTAAATGCAATAACATTTGTAATTTCGTAAATGAAATTAACACTTTCGAGTGTCAGGAGAGCAGAAGTTTAAGGAGTAATTATAATCTCTTTTACTTTATGTATAACTAATAATTAAATGTAATAAAATTTGTAACTTCGTAAATGAAATTTACACTTTCGAGTGTCAGGAGAGCAGAAGTTTAAGGAGTAATTATAATCTCTTTTACTTTATGTAATCCTAATACTTAAATGCAATAAAATTTGTAATTTCTTAAGTAAAATTTACACTTTCGAGTGTCAGGAGAGCAGAAGTTTAAGGAGTAATTATAAACTCTTTTACTTTATGTAATCCTAATACTTAAATGCAATAAAATTTGTAATTTCTTAAATCAAATTTACACTTTCGAGTCTCAGGAGAGCGGAAGTTTAAGTAGTAATTATTATCTTTCTTCCTTTATGTATTCCTAATACTTAACTGCAATAAAATTTGTTATTTCTTAAATGAAATTTACACTTTCTAGTGTCAGGATAGCAGAAGTTTAAGGAGTAATTATAATCTCTTTTACTTTATGTATTCCTAATACTTAAATGCAATAAAATTTGTAATTTCTTAAATAAAATTTAAACTTTCGAGTGCCAGGAGAGCAGAAGTTTAAGGAGTAATTATAATCTCTTTTACTTTATGTAATCCTAATACTTAAATGCAATAAAATTTGTAATTTCGTAAATGAAATTTACACTTTCGAGTGTCAGGAGAGCAGAAGTTTAAGGAGTAATTATAATCTCTTTTACTTTATGTATTCCTAATACTTAAATGCAATAAAATTTGTAATATCGTAAATGAAATTTACACTTTCGAGTGTCAGGAGAGCAGAAGTTTAAGGAGTAATTATAATTTCTTTTACTTTATGTAATCCTAATACTTAAATGCAATAAAATTTGTAATTTCTTAAATGAAATTTACACTTTCGAGTGTCAGGATAGCAGAAGTTTAAGTAGTAATTATAATCTCTTTTACTTTATGTATTCCTAATACTTAAATGCAATAAAATTTGTAATTTCGAAAATGAAATTTACACTTTAGAGTGTCAGGACAGCAGAAGTTTAAGGAGTAATTATAATCTCTTTTACTTTATGTAATCATAATACTTAAATGCAATAAAATTTGTAATTTCTTAAATGAAATTTACACTTTCTAGTGTTAGGATAGCAGAAGTTTAAGGAGTAATTATAATTTCTTTTACTTTATGTAATCCTAATACTTAAATGCAATAAAATTTGTAATTTCTTAAATGAAATTTACACTTTCGAGTTTCAGGAGAGCAGAAGTTTAAGTAGTAATTATAATCTCTTTTACTTTATGTATTCCTAATACTTAAATGCAATAAAATTTGTAATTTCGTAAATGAAATTTACACTTTCGAGTGTCAGGAGAGCAGAAGTTTAAGGAGTAATTATAATCTCATTTACTTTATGTATTCCTAATACTTAAATGCAATAAAATTTGTAATTTCGTAAATGAAATTTACACTTTCGAGTGTCAGGAGAGCAGAAGTTTAAGGAGTAATTATAATCTCTTTTACTTTATGTATTCCTAATACTTAAATGCAATAAAATTTGTAATTTCGTTAATGAAATTTACACTTTCGAGTGTCAGGAGAGCAGAAGTTTAAGGAGTAATTATAATCTCTTTTACTTTATGTATTCCTAATACTTAAATGCAATAAAATTTGTAATTTCTTAAATGAAATTTACACTTTCGAGTGTCAGGAGAGCAGATGTTTAAGTAGTAATTATTATCTCTTTTCCTTTATGTATTCCTAATACTTAACTGCAATAAAATTTGTAATTTCTTAAATGAAATTTACACTTTCTAGTGTCAGGATAGCAGAAGTTTAAGGAGTAATTATAATCTCTTTTACTTTATGTATTCCTAATACTTAAATGTAATAAAATTTGTAATTTCGTAAATGAAATTTACACTTTCGAGTGTCAGGAGAGCAGAAGTTTAAGGAGTAATTATAATCTCATTTACTTTATGTATTCCTAATACTTAAATGCAATAAAATTTGTAATTTCGTAAATGAAATTTACACTTTCGAGTGTCAGGAGAGCAGAAGTTTAAGGAGTAATTATAATCTCTTTTACTTTATGTATTCCTAATACTTAAATGCAATAAAATTTGTAATTTCGTTAATGAAATTTACACTTTCGAGTGTCAGGAGAGCAGAAGTTTAAGGAGTAATTATAATCTCTTTTACTTTATGTATTCCTAATACTTAAATGCAATAAAATTTGTAATTTCTTAAATGAAATTTACACTTTCGAGTGTCAGGAGAGCAGATGTTTAAGTAGTAATTATTATCTCTTTTCCTTTATGTATTCCTAATACTTAACTGCAATAAAATTTGTAATTTCTTAAATGAAATTTACACTTTCTAGTGTCAGGATAGCAGAAGTTTAAGGAGTAATTATAATCTCTTTTACTTTATGTATTCCTAATACTTAAATGTAATAAAATTTGTAATTTCGTAAATGAAATTTACACTTTCGAGTGTCAGGAGAGCAGAAGTTTAAGGAGTAATTATAATCTCTTTAACTTTATGTATTCCTAATACTTAAATGCAATAAAATTTGTAATTTCTTAAATGAAATTTACACTTTCTAGTGTCAGGATAGCAGAAGTTTAAGTAGTAATTATAATCTCTTTTACTTTATGTATTCCTAATACTTAAATGCAATAATATTTGTAATTTCTTAAATGAAATTTACACTTTCTAGTGTTAGGATAGCAGAAGTTTAAGGAGTAATTATAATCTCTTTAACTTTATGTATTCCTAATACTTAAATGCAATAAAATTTGTAATTTCTTAACTGAAATGTACACTTTCTAGTGTCAGGATAGCAGAAGTTTAAGGAGTAATTATAATCTCTTTTACTTTATGTATTCCTAATACTTAAATGCAATAAAATTTGTAATTTCTTAAATGAAATTTACACTTTCGAGTGTCAGGAGAGCAGAAGTTTAAGTAGTAATTATTATCTCTTTTCCTTTATGTATTCCTAATACTTAACTGCAATAAAATTTGTAATTTCTTAAATGAAATTTACACTTTCGAGTGTCAGGAGAGCAGAAGTTTAAGGAGTAATTATAATCTCATTTACTTTATGTATTCCTAATACTTAAATGCAATAAAATTTGTAATTTCGTAAATGAAATTTACACTTTCGAGTGTCAGGAGAGCAGAAGTTTAAGGAGTAATTATAATCTCTTTTACTTTATGTATTCCTAATACTTAAATGCAATAAAATTTGTAATTTCGTTAATGAAATTTACACTTTCGAGTGTCAGGAGAGCAGAAGTTTAAGGAGTAATTATAATCTCTTTTACTTTATGTATTCCTAATACTTAAATGCAATAAAATTTGTAATTTCTTAAATGAAATTTACACTTTCGAGTGTCAGGAGAGCAGATGTTTAAGTAGTAATTATTATCTCTTTTCCTTTATGTATTCCTAATACTTAACTGCAATAAAATTTGTAATTTCTTAAATGAAATTTACACTTTCTAGTGTCAGGATAGCAGAAGTTTAAGGAGTAATTATAATCTCTTTTACTTTATGTATTCCTAATACTTAAATGTAATAAAATTTGTAATTTCGTAAATGAAATTTACACTTTCGAGTGTCAGGAGAGCAGAAGTTTAAGGAGTAATTATAATCTCTTTAACTTTATGTATTCCTAATACTTAAATGCAATAAAATTTGTAATTTCTTAAATGAAATTTACACTTTCTAGTGTCAGGATAGCAGAAGTTTAAGTAGTAATTATAATCTCTTTTACTTTATGTATTCCTAATACTTAAATGCAATAATATTTGTAATTTCTTAAATGAAATTTACACTTTCTAGTGTTAGGATAGCAGAAGTTTAAGGAGTAATTATAATCTCTTTAACTTTATGTATTCCTAATACTTAAATGCAATAAAATTTGTAATTTCTTAACTGAAATGTACACTTTCTAGTGTCAGGATAGCAGAAGTTTAAGGAGTAATTATAATCTCTTTTACTTTATGTATTCCTAATACTTAAATGCAATAAAATTTGTAATTTCTTAAATGAAATTTACACTTTCGAGTGTCAGGAGAGCAGAAGTTTAAGTAGTAATTATTATCTCTTTTCCTTTATGTATTCCTAATACTTAACTGCAATAAAATTTGTAATTTCTTAAATGAAATTTACACTTTCTAGTGTCAGGATAGCAGAAGTTTAAGGAGTAATTATAATCTCTTTTACGTTATGTATTCCTAATACTTAAATGTAATAAAATTTGTAATTTCGTAAATGAAATTTACACTTTCGAGTGTCAGGAGAGCAGAAGTTTAAGGAGTAATTATAATCTCTTTAACTTTATGTATTCCTAATACTTAAATGCAATAAAATTTGTAATTTCTTAAATGAAATTTACACTTTCTAGTGTCAGGATAGCAGAAGTTTAAGTAGTAATTATAATCTCTTTTACTTTATGTATTCCTAATACTTAAATGCAATAATATTTGTAATTTCTTAACTGAAATGTACACTTTCTAGTGTCAGGATAGCAGAAGTTTAAGGAGTAATTATAATCTCTTTTCCTTAATGTATTCCTAATACTTAAATGAAATAAAATTTGTAATTTCTTAAATGACATTTACACTTTCTAGTGTTAGGATAGCAGAAGTTTAAGGAGTAATTATAATCTCTTTAACTTTATGTATTCCTAATACTTAAATGCAATAAAATTTGTAATTTCGTAAATGAAATTTACACTCTCGAGTGTCAGGAGAGCAGAAGTTTAAGGAGTAATTATAATCTCTTTTACTTTATGTATTCCTAATACTTAAATGCAATAAAATTTGTAATTTCGTAAATGAAATTTACACTTTCGAGTGACAGGAGAGCAGAAGTTTAAGGAGTAATTATAATCTCTTTTTCTTTATGTATTCCTAATACTTAAATGCAATAAAATTTGTAATTTCTTAAATGAAATGTACACTTTCTAGTGTTAGGATAGCAGAAGTTTAAGGAGTAATTATAATCTCTTTAACTTTATGTATTCCTAATACTTAAATGCAATAAAATTTGTAATTTCGTAAATGAAATTTACACTTTCTAGTGTCAGGATAGCAGAAGTTTAAGGAGTAATTATAATCTCTTTTACTTTATGTATTCCTAATACTTAAATGCAATAAAATTTGTAATTTCTTAAATGAAATTTACACTTTCTAGTGTCAGGATAGCAGAAGTATAAGTAGTAATTATTATCTCTTTTACTTTATGTATTCCTAATACTTAAATGCAATAAAATTTGTAATTTCTTAAATGAAATTTACACTTTCGAGTGTTAGGAGAGCAGAAGTTTAAGGAGTAATTATAATCTCTTTTACTTTATGTATTCCTAATACTTAAATGCAATAAAATTTGTAATTTCTTAACTGAAATTTACACTTTCTAGTGTTAGGATAGCAGAAGTTTAAGGAGTAATTATAATCTCTTACTTTATGTATTCCTAATACTTAAATGTAATAAAATTTGTAATTTCGTAAATGAAATTTACACTTTCGAGTGTAAGGAGAGCAGAAGTTTAAGGAGTAATTATAATCTCTTTTACTTTATGTAATCCTAATACTTAAATGCAATAAAATTTGTAATTTCGTAAATGAAATTTACACTTTCTAGTGTCAGGATAGCAGAAGTTTAAGGAGTAATTATAATCTCTTTTACTTTATGTATTCCTAATACTTAAATGCAATAAAATTTGTAATTTCGTAAATGAAATTTACTCTTTCGAGTGTCAGGAGAGCAGAAGTTTAAGGAGTAATTATAATCTCTTTTACTTTATGTAATCCTAATACTTAAATGCAATAAAATTTGTAATTTCGAAAATGAAATTTACACTTTAGAGTGTCCAGATAGCAGAAGTTTAAAGAGTAGTCATAATCTCTTTTCCTTTATGTATTCCTAATGCTTAAATGATATTAAATTTGTAATTTTTTAAATGACATTTACACTTTCTAGTGTTAGGATAGCAGAAGTTTAAGGAGTAATTATAATATTTTTAACTTGATGTATTCCTAATACTTAAATGCAATAATATTTGTAATTTCGAAAATGAAATTTACACTTTCGAGTGTCAGGAGAGCAGAAGTATAAGGAGTAATTATAATCTCTTTTACTTTATGTAATCCAAATACTTAAATGCAATAAAATTTGTAATTTCTTAAATGAAATATACACTTTCGAGTAACAGGAGAGCAAAAGTTTAAGGAGTAATTATAATCTCTTTTTCTTTATGTATTCCTAATACTTAAATGCAATAAAATCTGTAATTTCTTAAATTAAATTTACACTTTATAGTGTTAGGATAGCAGAAGTTTAAGGAGTAATTATAATCTCTTTAACTTTATGTATTCCTAATACTTAAATGCAATAAAATTTGTAATTTCGTAAATGAAATTTACACTTTGGAGTGTTAGGAGAGCAGAAGTTTAAGGAGTAATTATAATCTCGTTTACTTTATGTATTCCTAATACTTAAATGCAATAAAATTTGTAATTTCTTAAATGAAATTTACACTCTCGAGTGTCAGGAGAGCAGAAGTTTAAGGAGTAATTATAATCTCTTTTACTTTATGTATAACTAATAATTAAATGTAATAAAATTTGTAACTTCGTAAATGAAATTTACACTTTCGAGTGTCAGGAGAGCAGAAGTTTAAGGAGTAATTATAATCTCTTTTACTTTATGTAATCCTAATACTTAAATGCAATAAAATTTGTAATTTCTTAAGTAAAATTTACACTTTCGAGTGTCAGGAGAGCAGAAGTTTAAGGAGTAATTATAAACTCTTTTACTTTATGTAATCCTAATACTTAAATGCAATAAAATTTGTAATTTCTTAAATCAAATTTACACTTTCGAGTCTCAGGAGAGCGGAAGTTTAAGTAGTAATTATTATCTTTCTTCCTTTATGTATTCCTAATACTTAACTGCAATAAAATTTGTTATTTCTTAAATGAAATTTACACTTTCTAGTGTCAGGATAGCAGAAGTTTAAGGAGTAATTATAATCTCTTTTACTTTATGTATTCCTAATACTTAAATGCAATAAAATTTGTAATTTCTTAAATAAAATTTAAACTTTCGAGTGCCAGGAGAGCAGAAGTTTAAGGAGTAATTATAATCTCTTTTACTTTATGTAATCCTAATACTTAAATGCAATAAAATTTGTAATTTCGTAAATGAAATTTACACTTTCGAGTGTCAGGAGAGCAGAAGTTTAAGGAGTAATTATAATCTCTTTTACTTTATGTATTCCTAATACTTAAATGCAATAAAATTTGTAATATCGTAAATGAAATTTACACTTTCGAGTGTCAGGAGAGCAGAAGTTTAAGGAGTAATTATAATTTCTTTTACTTTATGTAATCCTAATACTTAAATGCAATAAAATTTGTAATTTCTTAAATGAAATTTACACTTTCGAGTGTCAGGATAGCAGAAGTTTAAGTAGTAATTATAATCTCTTTTACTTTATGTATTCCTAATACTTAAATGCAATAAAATTTGTAATTTCGAAAATGAAATTTACACTTTAGAGTGTCAGGACAGCAGAAGTTTAAGGAGTAATTATAATCTCTTTTACTTTATGTAATCATAATACTTAAATGCAATAAAATTTGTAATTTCTTAAATGAAATTTACACTTTCTAGTGTTAGGATAGCAGAAGTTTAAGGAGTAATTATAATTTCTTTTACTTTATGTAATCCTAATACTTAAATGCAATAAAATTTGTAATTTCTTAAATGAAATTTACACTTTCGAGTTTCAGGAGAGCAGAAGTTTAAGTAGTAATTATAATCTCTTTTACTTTATGTATTCCTAATACTTAAATGCAATAAAATTTGTAATTTCGTAAATGAAATTTACACTTTCGAGTGTCAGGAGAGCAGAAGTTTAAGGAGTAATTATAATCTCATTTACTTTATGTATTCCTAATACTTAAATGCAATAAAATTTGTAATTTCGTAAATGAAATTTACACTTTCGAGTGTCAGGAGAGCAGAAGTTTAAGGAGTAATTATAATCTCTTTTACTTTATGTATTCCTAATACTTAAATGCAATAAAATTTGTAATTTCGTTAATGAAATTTACACTTTCGAGTGTCAGGAGAGCAGAAGTTTAAGGAGTAATTATAATCTCTTTTACTTTATGTATTCCTAATACTTAAATGCAATAAAATTTGTAATTTCTTAAATGAAATTTACACTTTCGAGTGTCAGGAGAGCAGATGTTTAAGTAGTAATTATTATCTCTTTTCCTTTATGTATTCCTAATACTTAACTGCAATAAAATTTGTAATTTCTTAAATGAAATTTACACTTTCTAGTGTCAGGATAGCAGAAGTTTAAGGAGTAATTATAATCTCTTTTACTTTATGTATTCCTAATACTTAAATGTAATAAAATTTGTAATTTCGTAAATGAAATTTACACTTTCGAGTGTCAGGAGAGCAGAAGTTTAAGGAGTAATTATAATCTCATTTACTTTATGTATTCCTAATACTTAAATGCAATAAAATTTGTAATTTCGTAAATGAAATTTACACTTTCGAGTGTCAGGAGAGCAGAAGTTTAAGGAGTAATTATAATCTCTTTTACTTTATGTATTCCTAATACTTAAATGCAATAAAATTTGTAATTTCGTTAATGAAATTTACACTTTCGAGTGTCAGGAGAGCAGAAGTTTAAGGAGTAATTATAATCTCTTTTACTTTATGTATTCCTAATACTTAAATGCAATAAAATTTGTAATTTCTTAAATGAAATTTACACTTTCGAGTGTCAGGAGAGCAGATGTTTAAGTAGTAATTATTATCTCTTTTCCTTTATGTATTCCTAATACTTAACTGCAATAAAATTTGTAATTTCTTAAATGAAATTTACACTTTCTAGTGTCAGGATAGCAGAAGTTTAAGGAGTAATTATAATCTCTTTTACTTTATGTATTCCTAATACTTAAATGTAATAAAATTTGTAATTTCGTAAATGAAATTTACACTTTCGAGTGTCAGGAGAGCAGAAGTTTAAGGAGTAATTATAATCTCTTTAACTTTATGTATTCCTAATACTTAAATGCAATAAAATTTGTAATTTCTTAAATGAAATTTACACTTTCTAGTGTCAGGATAGCAGAAGTTTAAGTAGTAATTATAATCTCTTTTACTTTATGTATTCCTAATACTTAAATGCAATAATATTTGTAATTTCTTAAATGAAATTTACACTTTCTAGTGTTAGGATAGCAGAAGTTTAAGGAGTAATTATAATCTCTTTAACTTTATGTATTCCTAATACTTAAATGCAATAAAATTTGTAATTTCTTAACTGAAATGTACACTTTCTAGTGTCAGGATAGCAGAAGTTTAAGGAGTAATTATAATCTCTTTTACTTTATGTATTCCTAATACTTAAATGCAATAAAATTTGTAATTTCTTAAATGAAATTTACACTTTCGAGTGTCAGGAGAGCAGAAGTTTAAGTAGTAATTATTATCTCTTTTCCTTTATGTATTCCTAATACTTAACTGCAATAAAATTTGTAATTTCTTAAATGAAATTTACACTTTCGAGTGTCAGGAGAGCAGAAGTTTAAGGAGTAATTATAATCTCATTTACTTTATGTATTCCTAATACTTAAATGCAATAAAATTTGTAATTTCGTAAATGAAATTTACACTTTCGAGTGTCAGGAGAGCAGAAGTTTAAGGAGTAATTATAATCTCTTTTACTTTATGTATTCCTAATACTTAAATGCAATAAAATTTGTAATTTCGTTAATGAAATTTACACTTTCGAGTGTCAGGAGAGCAGAAGTTTAAGGAGTAATTATAATCTCTTTTACTTTATGTATTCCTAATACTTAAATGCAATAAAATTTGTAATTTCTTAAATGAAATTTACACTTTCGAGTGTCAGGAGAGCAGATGTTTAAGTAGTAATTATTATCTCTTTTCCTTTATGTATTCCTAATACTTAACTGCAATAAAATTTGTAATTTCTTAAATGAAATTTACACTTTCTAGTGTCAGGATAGCAGAAGTTTAAGGAGTAATTATAATCTCTTTTACTTTATGTATTCCTAATACTTAAATGTAATAAAATTTGTAATTTCGTAAATGAAATTTACACTTTCGAGTGTCAGGAGAGCAGAAGTTTAAGGAGTAATTATAATCTCTTTAACTTTATGTATTCCTAATACTTAAATGCAATAAAATTTGTAATTTCTTAAATGAAATTTACACTTTCTAGTGTCAGGATAGCAGAAGTTTAAGTAGTAATTATAATCTCTTTTACTTTATGTATTCCTAATACTTAAATGCAATAATATTTGTAATTTCTTAAATGAAATTTACACTTTCTAGTGTTAGGATAGCAGAAGTTTAAGGAGTAATTATAATCTCTTTAACTTTATGTATTCCTAATACTTAAATGCAATAAAATTTGTAATTTCTTAACTGAAATGTACACTTTCTAGTGTCAGGATAGCAGAAGTTTAAGGAGTAATTATAATCTCTTTTACTTTATGTATTCCTAATACTTAAATGCAATAAAATTTGTAATTTCTTAAATGAAATTTACACTTTCGAGTGTCAGGAGAGCAGAAGTTTAAGTAGTAATTATTATCTCTTTTCCTTTATGTATTCCTAATACTTAACTGCAATAAAATTTGTAATTTCTTAAATGAAATTTACACTTTCTAGTGTCAGGATAGCAGAAGTTTAAGGAGTAATTATAATCTCTTTTACGTTATGTATTCCTAATACTTAAATGTAATAAAATTTGTAATTTCGTAAATGAAATTTACACTTTCGAGTGTCAGGAGAGCAGAAGTTTAAGGAGTAATTATAATCTCTTTAACTTTATGTATTCCTAATACTTAAATGCAATAAAATTTGTAATTTCTTAAATGAAATTTACACTTTCTAGTGTCAGGATAGCAGAAGTTTAAGTAGTAATTATAATCTCTTTTACTTTATGTATTCCTAATACTTAAATGCAATAATATTTGTAATTTCTTAACTGAAATGTACACTTTCTAGTGTCAGGATAGCAGAAGTTTAAGGAGTAATTATAATCTCTTTTCCTTAATGTATTCCTAATACTTAAATGAAATAAAATTTGTAATTTCTTAAATGACATTTACACTTTCTAGTGTTAGGATAGCAGAAGTTTAAGGAGTAATTATAATCTCTTTAACTTTATGTATTCCTAATACTTAAATGCAATAAAATTTGTAATTTCGTAAATGAAATTTACACTCTCGAGTGTCAGGAGAGCAGAAGTTTAAGGAGTAATTATAATCTCTTTTACTTTATGTATTCCTAATACTTAAATGCAATAAAATTTGTAATTTCGTAAATGAAATTTACACTTTCGAGTGACAGGAGAGCAGAAGTTTAAGGAGTAATTATAATCTCTTTTTCTTTATGTATTCCTAATACTTAAATGCAATAAAATTTGTAATTTCTTAAATGAAATGTACACTTTCTAGTGTTAGTATAGCAGAAGTTTAAGGAGTAATTATAATCTCTTTAACTTTATGTATTCCTAATACTTAAATGCAATAAAATTTGTAATTTCGTAAATGAAATTTACACTTTCGAGTGTCAGGAGAGCAGAAGTTTAAAGAGTAATTATAATCTCTTTTACTTTATGTATTCCTAATACTTAAATGCAACAAAATTTGTAATTTCTTAAATGAAATTTACACTTTCGAGTATCAGGAGAGCAGAAGTTTAAGTAGTAATTATTATCTCTTTTCCTTTATGTATTCCTAATACTTAACTGCAATAAAATTTGTAATTTCTTAAATGAAATTTACACTTTCTAGTGACAGGATAGCAGAAGTTTAAGTAGTAATTATAATCTCTTTTACTTTATGTATTCCTAATACTTAAATGCAATAAAATTTGTAATTTCTTAAATGAAATTTACACTTTCGAGTGTTAGGAGAGCAGAAGTTTAAGGAGTAATTATAATCTCTTTTACTTTATGTATTCCTAATACTTAAATGCAATAAAATTTGTAATTTCTTAACTGAAATTTACACTTTCTAGTGTTAGGATAGCAGAAGTTTAAGGAGTAATTATAATCTCTTACTTTATGTATTCCTAATACTTAAATGTAATAAAATTTGTAATTTCGTAAATGAAATTTACACTTTCGAGTGTAAGGAGAGCAGAAGTTTAAGGAGTAATTATAATCTCTTTTACTTTATGTAATCCTAATACTTAAATGCAATAAAATTTGTAATTTCGTAAATGAAATTTACACTTTCTAGTGTCAGGATAGCAGAAGTTTAAGGAGTAATTATAATCTCTTTTACTTTATGTATTCCTAATACTTAAATGCAATAAAATTTGTAATTTCTTAAATGAAATTTACACTTTCTAGTGTCAGGATAGCAGAAGTATAAGTAGTAATTATTATCTCTTTTACTTTATGTATTCCTAATACTTAAATGCAATAAAATTTGTAATTTCTTAAATGAAATTTACACTTTCGAGTGTTAGGAGAGCAGAAGTTTAAGGAGTAATTATAATCTCTTTTACTTTATGTATTCCTAATACTTAAATGCAATAAAATTTGTAATTTCTTAACTGAAATTTACACTTTCTAGTGTTAGGATAGCAGAAGTTTAAGGAGTAATTATAATCTCTTACTTTATGTATTCCTAATACTTAAATGTAATAAAATTTGTAATTTCGTAAATGAAATTTACACTTTCGAGTGTAAGGAGAGCAGAAGTTTAAGGAGTAATTATAATCTCTTTTACTTTATGTAATCCTAATACTTAAATGCAATAAAATTTGTAATTTCGTAAATGAAATTTACACTTTCTAGTGTCAGGATAGCAGAAGTTTAAGGAGTAATTATAATCTCTTTTACTTTATGTATTCCTAATACTTAAATGCAATAAAATTTGTAATATCGTAAATGAAATTTACACTTTGTAGTGTCAGGATAGCAGAAGTTTAAGGAGTAATTATAATCTCTTTTACTTTATGTATTCCTAATACTTAAATGCAATAAAATTTGTAATTTCGTAAATGAAATTTACTCTTTCGAGTGTCAGGAGAGCAGAAGTTTAAGGAGTAATTATAATCTCTTTTACTTTATGTAATCCTAATACTTAAATGCAATAAAATTTGTAATTTCGAAAATGAAATTTACACTTTAGAGTGTCCAGATAGCAGAAGTTTAAAGAGTAGTCATAATCTCTTTTCCTTTATGTATTCCTAATGCTTAAATGAAATTAAATTTGTAATTTTTTAAATGACATTTACACTTTCTAGTGTTAGGATAGCAGAAGTTTAAGGAGTAATTATAATATTTTTAACTTGATGTATTCCTAATACTTAAATGCAATAATATTTGTAATTTCGAAAATGAAATTTACACTTTCGAGTGTCAGGAGAGCAGAAGTATAAGGAGTAATTATAATCTCTTTTACTTTATGTAATCCAAATACTTAAATGCAATAAAATTTGTAATTTCTTAAATGAAATATACACTTTCGAGTAACAGGAGAGCAAAAGTTTAAGGAGTAATTATAATCTCTTTTTCTTTATGTATTCCTAATACTTAAATGCAATAAAATCTGTAATTTCTTAAATTAAATTTACACTTTATAGTGTTAGGATAGCAGAAGTTTAAGGAGTAATTATAATCTCTTTAACTTTATGTATTCCTAATACTTAAATGCAATAAAATTTGTAATTTCGTAAATGAAATTTACACTTTGGAGTGTTAGGAGAGCAGAAGTTTAAGGAGTAATTATAATCTCGTTTACTTTATGTATTCCTAATACTTAAATGCAATAAAATTTGTAATTTCTTAAATGAAATTTACACTCTCGAGTGTCAGGAGAGCAGAAGTTTAAGGAGTAATTATAATCTCTTTTTCTTTATGTATTCCTAATACTTAAATGCAATAAAATTTGTAATTTCTTAAATGAAATGTACACTTTCTAGTGTTAGGATAGCAGAAGTTTAAGGAGTAATTATAATCTCTTTAACTTTATGTATTCCTAATACTTAAATGCAATAAAATTTGTAATTTCGTAAATGAAATTTACACTTTCGAGTGTCAGGAGAGCAGAAGTTTAAAGAGTAATTATAATCTCTTTTACTTTATGAATTCCTAATACTTAAATGCAACAAAATTTGTAATTTCTTAAATGAAATTTACACTTTCGAGTATCAGGAGAGCAGAAGTTTAAGTAGTAATTATTATCTCTTTTCCTTTATGTATACCTAATACTTAACTGCAATAAAATTTGTAATTTCTTAAATGAAATTTACACTTTCTAGTGACAGGATAGCAGAAGTTTAAGTAGTAATTATAATCTCTTTTACTTTATGTATTCCTAATACTTAAATGCAATAAAATTTGTAATTTCTTAAATGAAATTTACACTTTCGAGTGTTAGGAGAGCAGAAGTTTAAGGAGTAATTATAATCTCTTTTACTTTATGTATTCCTAATACTTAAATGCAATAAAATTTGTAATTTCTTAACTGAAATTTACACTTTCTAGTGTTAGGATAGCAGAAGTTTAAGGAGTAATTATAATCTCTTTTACTTTATGTATTCCTAATACTTAAATGTAATAAAATTTGTAATTTCGTAAATGAAATTTACACTTTCGAGTGTCAGGAGAGCAGAAGTTTAAGGCGTAATTATTATCTCTTTTACTTTATTTATTCCTAATACTTAAATGCAATAAAATTTGTAATTTCTTAACTGAAATTTACACTTTCTAGTGTTAGGATAGCAAAAGTTTAAGGAGTAATTATAATCTCTTTTACTTTATGTATTCCTAATACTTAAATGCAATAAAATTTGTAATTTCGTAAATGAAATTTACACTTTCGAGTGTCAGGAGAGCAGAAGTTTAAGGAGTAATTATAATCTCTTTTACTTTATGTATTCCTAATACTTAAATGCAATAAAATTTGTAATTTCTTAAATGAAATTTACACTTTCGAGTGTCAGGAGAGCAGATGTTTAAGTAGTAATTATTATCTCTTTTCCTTTATGTATTCCTAATACTTAACTGCAATAAAATTTGTAATTTCTTAAATGAAATTTACACTTTCTAGTGTCAGGATAGCAGAAGTTTAAGGAGTAATTATAATCTCTTTTACTTTATGTATTCCTAATACTTAAATGAAATAAAATTTGTAATTTCGTAAATGAAATTTACACTTTCGTGTGTCAGGAGAGCAGAAGTTTAAGGAGTAATTATAATCTCTTTTACTTTATGTAATCCTAATACTTACATGGAATAAAAGTTGTAATTTCTTAAATGAAATTTACACTTTCGCGTGTCAGGAGAGCAGAAGTTTAAGGAGTAATTATAATCTCTTTTACTTTATGTATTCCTAATACTTAAATGCAATAAATTTGTAATTTCTTAAATGAAATTTACACTTTCGAGTGTCAGGAGAGCAGAAGTTCAAGTAGTAATTATTATCTCTTTTACTTTATGTATTCCTAATACTTAAATGCAATAAAATTTGTAATTTCTTAAATGAAATTTACACTTTCTAGTGTCAGGATGGCAGAAGTTTAAGTAGTAATTATAATCTCTTTTACTTTATGTATTCCTAATACTTAAATGTAATAATATTTGTAATTTCTTAAATGAAATTTACACTTTCTAGTGTTAGGATAGCAGAAGTTTAAGGAGTAATTATAATCTCTTTAACTTTATGTATTCCTAATACTTAAATGCAATAAAATTTGTAATTTCTTAACTGAAATGTACACTTTCTAGTGTCAGGATAGCAGAAGTTTAAGGAGTAATTATAATCTCTTTTACTTTATGTATTCCTAATACTTAAATGCAATAAAATTTGTAATTTCTTAAATGAAATTTACACTTTCGAGTGTCAGGAGAGCAGAAGTTTAAGTAGTAATTATTATCTCTTTTCCTTTATGTATTCCTAATACTTAACTGCAATAAAATTTGTAATTTCTTAAATGAAATTTACACTTTCTAGTGTCAGGATAGCAGAAGTTTAAGGAGTAATTATAATCTCTTTTACGTTATGTATTCCTAATACTTAAATGTAATAAAATTTGTAATTTCGTAAATGAAATTTACACTTTCGAGTGTCAGGAGAGCAGAAGTTTAAGGAGTAATTATAATCTCTTTAACTTTATGTATTCCTAATACTTAAATGCAATAAAATTTGTAATTTCTTAAATGAAATTTACACTTTCTAGTGTCAGGATAGCAGAAGTTTAAGTAGTAATTATAATCTCTTTTACTTTATGTATTCCTAATACTTAAATGCAATAATATTTGTAATTTCTTAACTGAAATGTACACTTTCTAGTGTCAGGATAGCAGAAGTTTAAGGAGTAATTATAATCTCTTTTCCTTAATGTATTCCTAATACTTAAATGAAATAAAATTTGTAATTTCTTAAATGACATTTACACTTTCTAGTGTTAGGATAGCAGAAGTTTAAGGAGTAATTATAATCTCTTTAACTTTATGTATTCCTAATACTTAAATGCAATAAAATTTGTAATTTCGTAAATGAAATTTACACTCTCGAGTGTCAGGAGAGCAGAAGTTTAAGGAGTAATTATAATCTCTTTTACTTTATGTATTCCTAATACTTAAATGCAATAAAATTTGTAATTTCGTAAATGAAATTTACACTTTCGAGTGACAGGAGAGCAGAAGTTTAAGGAGTAATTATAATCTCTTTTTCTTTATGTATTCCTAATACTTAAATGCAATAAAATTTGTAATTTCTTAAATGAAATGTACACTTTCTAGTGTTAGGATAGCAGAAGTTTAAGGAGTAATTATAATCTCTTTAACTTTATGTATTCCTAATACTTAAATGCAATAAAATTTGTAATTTCGTAAATGAAATTTACACTTTCGAGTGTCAGGAGAGCAGAAGTTTAAAGAGTAATTATAATCTCTTTTACTTTATGTATTCCTAATACTTAAATGCAACAAAATTTGTAATTTCTTAAATGAAATTTACACTTTCGAGTATCAGGAGAGCAGAAGTTTAAGTAGTAATTATTATCTCTTTTCCTTTATGTATTCCTAATACTTAACTGCAATAAAATTTGCAATTTCTTAAATGAAATTTACACTTTCTAGTGACAGGATAGCAGAAGTTTAAGTAGTAATTATAATCTCTTTTACTTTATGTATTCCTAATACTTAAATGCAATAAAATTTGTAATTTCTTAAATGAAATTTACACTTTCGAGTGTTAGGAGAGCAGAAGTTTAAGGAGTAATTATAATCTCTTTTACTTTATGTATTCCTAATACTTAAATGCAATAAAATTTGTAATTTCTTAACTGAAATTTACACTTTCTAGTGTTAGGATAGCAGAAGTTTAAGGAGTAATTATAATCTCTTACTTTATGTATTCCTAATACTTAAATGTAATAAAATTTGTAATTTCGTAAATGAAATTTACACTTTCGAGTGTAAGGAGAGCAGAAGTTTAAGGAGTAATTATAATCTCTTTTACTTTATGTAATCCTAATACTTAAATGCAATAAAATTTGTAATTTCGTAAATGAAATTTACACTTTCTAGTGTCAGGATAGCAGAAGTTTAAGGAGTAATTATAATCTCTTTTACTTTATGTATTCCTAATACTTAAATGCAATAAAATTTGTAATTTCTTAAATGAAATTTACACTTTCTAGTGTCAGGATAGCAGAAGTATAAGTAGTAATTATTATCTCTTTTACTTTATGTATTCCTAATACTTAAATGCAATAAAATTTGTAATTTCTTAAATGAAATTTACACTTTCGAGTGTTAGGAGAGCAGAAGTTTAAGGAGTAATTATAATCTCTTTTACTTTATGTATTCCTAATACTTAAATGCAATAAAATTTGTAATTTCTTAACTGAAATTTACACTTTCTAGTGTTAGGATAGCAGAAGTTTAAGGAGTAATTATAATCTCTTACTTTATGTATTCCTAATACTTAAATGTAATAAAATTTGTAATTTCGTAAATGAAATTTACACTTTCGAGTGTAAGGAGAGCAGAAGTTTAAGGAGTAATTATAATCTCTTTTACTTTATGTAATCCTAATACTTAAATGCAATAAAATTTGTAATTTCGTAAATGAAATTTACACTTTCTAGTGTCAGGATAGCAGAAGTTTAAGGAGTAATTATAATCTCTTTTACTTTATGTATTCCTAATACTTAAATGCAATAAAATTTGTAATATCGTAAATGAAATTTACACTTTCTAGTGTCAGGATAGCAGAAGTTTAAGGAGTAATTATAATCTCTTTTACTTTATGTATTCCTAATACTTAAATGCAATAAAATTTGTAATTTCGTAAATGAAATTTACTCTTTCGAGTGTCAGGAGAGCAGAAGTTTAAGGAGTAATTATAATCTCTTTTACTTTATGTAATCCTAATACTTAAATGCAATAAAATTTGTAATTTCGAAAATGAAATTTACACTTTAGAGTGTCCAGATAGCAGAAGTTTAAAGAGTAGTCATAATCTCTTTTCCTTTATGTATTCCTAATGCTTAAATGAAATTAAATTTGTAATTTTTTAAATGACATTTACACTTTCTAGTGTTAGGATAGCAGAAGTTTAAGGAGTAATTATAATCTCTTTTACTTTATGTATTCCTAATACTTAAATGTAATAAAATTTGTAATTTCGTAAATGAAATTTACACTTTCGAGTGTCAGGAGAGCAGAAGTTTAAGGAGTAATTATAATCTCTTTAACTTTATGTATTCCTAATACTTAAATGCAATAAAATTTGTAATTTCTTAAATGACATTTACACTTTCTAGTGTTAGGATAGCAGAAGTTTAAGGAGTAATTATAATCTCTTTAACTTTATATATTCCTAATACTTAAATGCAATAAAATTTGTAATTTCGTAAATGAAATTTACACTCTCGAGTGTCAGGAGAGCAGAAGTTTAAGGAGTAATTATAATCTCTTTTACTTTATGTATTCCTAATACTTAAATGCAATAAAATTTGTAATTTCGTAAATGAAATTTACACTTTCGAGTGACAGGAGAGCAGAAGTTTAAGGAGTAATTATAATCTCTTTTTCTTTATGTATTCCTAATACTTAAATGCAATAAAATTTGTAATTTCTTAAATGAAATGTACACTTTCTAGTGTTAGGATAGCAGAAGTTTAAGGAGTAATTATAATCTCTTTAACTTTATGTATTCCTAATACTTAAATGCAATAAAATTTGTAATTTCGTAAATGAAATTTACACTTTCGAGTGTCAGGAGAGCAGAAGTTTAAAGAGTAATTATAATCTCTTTTACTTTATGTATTCCTAATACTTAAATGCAACAAAATTTGTAATTTCTTAAATGAAATTTACACTTTCGAGTATCAGGAGAGCAGAAGTTTAAGTAGTAATTATTATCTCTTTTCCTTTATGTATTCCTAATACTTAACTGCAATAAAATTTGTAATTTCTTAAATGAAATTTACACTTTCGAGTGTAAGGAGAGCAGAAGTTTAAGGAGTAATTATAATCTCTTTTACTTTATGTAATCCTAATACTTAAATGCAATAAAATTTGTAATATCGTAAATGAAATTTACACTTTCTAGTGTCAGGATAGCAGAAGTTTAAGGAGTAATTATAATCTCTTTTACTTTATGTATTCCTAATACTTAAATGCAATAAAATTTGTAATTTCGTAAATGAAATTTACTCCTTCGAGTGTCAGGAGAGCAGAAGTTTAATTAGTAATTATTATCTCTTTTCCTTTATGTATTCCTAATACTTAACTGCAATAAAATTTGTAATTTCTTAAATGAAATTTACACTTTCTAGTGTCAGGATAGCAGAAGTTTAAGGAGTAATTATAATCTCTTTTTCTTTATGTATTCCTAATACTTAAATGTAATAAAATTTGTAATTTCGTAAATGAAATTTACACTTTCGAGTGTCAGGAGAGCAGAAGTTTAAGGAGTAATTATAATCTCTTTTACTTTATGTATTCCTAATACTTTACTGCAATAAAATTTGTAATTTCTTAAATGAAATTTACACTTTCGAGTGTCAGGAGAGCAGAAGTTTAAGGAGTAATTATAATCTCTTTTACTTTATGTATTCCTAATACTTAAATGCAATAAAATTTGTAATTTCGTAAATGAAATTTACACTTTCGAGTGTCAGGATAGCAGAAGTTTAAGGAGTAATTATAATCTCTTTTACTTTATGTAATCCTAATACTTAAATGCAATAAAATTTGTAATTTCTTAAATGAAATTTACACTTTCGAGTGTCAGGAGAGCAAAAGTTTAAGGAGTAATTATAATCTCTTTTCCTTTATGTATTCCTAATACTTAACTGCAATAAAATTTGTAATTTCTTAAATGAAATTTACACTTTCTAGTGTCAGGATAGCAGAAGTTTAAGGAGTAAATATAATCTCTTTTACTTTATGTAATCCTAATACTTAAATGCAATCAAATTTGTAATTTCTTAAATGAAATGTACACTTTCTAGTGTCAGGATAGCAGAAGTTTAAGGAGTAATTATAATCTCTTTTACTTTATGTAATCCTAATACTTAAATGCAATAAAATTTGTAATTTCTTAAATGAAATTTACACTTTCGAGTGTCAGGAGAGCAGAAGTTTAAGGAGTAATTATAATCTCTTTTCCTTTATGTATTCCTAATACTTAACTGCAATAAAATTTGTAATTTCTTAAATGAAATTTACACTTTCGAGTGTCAGGAGAGCAGAAGTTTAAGGAGTAATTACATTCTCTTTTACTTTATGTATTCCTAATACTTAAATGCAATAAAATTTGTAATTTCTTAAATGAAATGTACACTTTCTAGTGTCAGGATAGCAGACGTTTAAGGAGCAATTATAATCTCTTTTACTTTATGTAATCCTAATACTTAAATGCAATAAAATTTGTAATTTCGTAAATGAAATTTACACTTTAGAGTGTCAGGATAGCATAAGTTTTAGGAGTAATTTTAATCTCTTTTCCTTTATGTATTCCTAATACTTAACTGCAATAAAATTTGTAATTTCTTAAATGAAATTTACACTTTCTAGTGTCAGGATAGCAGAAGTTTAAGAAGTAAATATAATCTCTTTTACTTTATGTAATCCTAATACTTAAATGCAATAAAATTTGTAATTTCTTAAATGAAATGTACACTTTCTAGTGTCAGGATAGCAGAAGTTTAAGGAGTAATTATAATCTCTTTTACTTTATGTAATCCTAATACTTAAATGCAATAAAATTTGTAATTTCTTAATAGAAATTTACACTTTCGAGTGTCACGAGAGCAGAAGTTTAAGGAGTAACTATAATCTCTTTTCCTTTATGTATTCCTAATACTTAACTGCAATAAAATTTGTAATTTCTTAAATGAAATTTACACTTTCTAGTGTCAGGATAGCAGAAGTTTAAGAAGTAATTATAATCTCTTTTACTTTATGTATTCCTAATACTTAACTGCAATAAAATTTGTAATTTCTTAAATGAAATTTACACTTTCGAGTGTCAGGAGAACAGAAGTTTAAGGAGTAATTATAATCTCTTTTACTTTATGTATTCCTAATACTTAAATGCAATAAAATTTGTAATTGCTTACATGAAATGTACACTTTCGAGTGTCAGGAGAGCAGAAGTTTAAGGAGTAATTATAATCTCTTTTCCTTTATGTATTCCTAATACTTAACTGCAATAAAATTTGTAATTTCTTAAATGAAATTTACACTTTCACGTGTCAGGAGAGCAGAAGTTTAAGGAGTAATTATAATCTCTTTTACTTTATGTATTCCTAATACTTAAATGCAATAAAATTTCTAATTTCTTAATTGAAATGTACACTTTCTAGTGTTAGGATAGCAGAAGTTTAAGGAGTAATTATAATCTCTTTAACTTTATGTATTCCTAATACTTAAATGCAATAAAATTTGTAATTTTGTAAATGAAATTAACACTTTCGAGTGTCAGGAGAGCAGAAGTTTAAGGAGTAATTATAATCTCTTTTACTTTATGTATAACTAATAATTAAATGTAATAAAATTTGTAATTTCTTAAATGAACTTTACACTTTCGAGTGTCAGGAGAGCAGAAGTTTAAGGAGTAATTATAATCTCTTTTGCTTTATGTATTCCTAATACTTAAATGCAATAAAATTTGTAATTTCTTAAATGAAATGTACACTTTCTAGTGTCAGGATAGCAGAAGTTTAAGGAGCAATTATAATCTCTTTTACTTTATGTAATCCTAATACTTAAATGCAATAAAATTTGTAATTTCGTAAATGAAATTTACACTTTAGAGTGTCAGGATAGCATAAGTTTTAGGAGTAATTTTAATCTCTTTTCCTTTATGTATTCCTAATACTTAACTGCAATAAAATTTGTAATTTCTTAAATGAAATTTACACTTTCTAGTGTCAGGATAGCAGAAGTTTAAGGAGTAAATATAATCTCTTTTACTTTATGTAATCCTAATACTTAAATGCAATAAAATTTGTAATTTCTTAAATGAAATGTACACTTTCTAGTGTCAGGATAGCAGAAGTTTAAGGAGTAATTATAATCTCTTTTACTTTATGTAATCCTAATACTTAAATGCAATAAAATTTGTAATTTCTTAAATGAAATTTACACTTTCGAGTGTCAGGAGAGCAGAAGTTTAAGGAGTAACTATAATCTCTTTTCCTTTATGTATTCCTAATACTTAACTGCAATAAAATTTGTAATTTCTTAAATGAAATTTACACTTTCTAGTGTCAGGATAGCAGAAGTTTAAGGAGTAATTATAATCTCTTTTACTTTATGTATTCCTAATACTTAAATGCAATAAAATTTGTAATTTCTTAAATGAAATGTACACTTTCTAGTGTCAGGTTAGCAGAAGTTTAAGGAGTAATTATAATCTCTTTTACTTTATGTAATCCTAATACTTAAATGCAATAAAATTTGTAATTTCTTAAATGAAATTTACACTTTCGAGTGTCAGGAGAGCAGAAGTTTAAGGAGTAATTATAATCTCTTTTCCTTTATGTATTCCTAATACTTAACTGCAATAAAATTTGTAATTTCTTAAATGAAATTTACACTTTCGCGTGTCAGGAGAGCAGAAGTTTAAGGAGTAATTATAATCTCTTTTACTTTATGTATTCCTAATACTTAAATGCAATAAAATTTGTAATTTCTTAAATGAAATTTACACTTTCTAGTGTCAGGATAGCAGAAGTTTAAGTAGTAATTATAATCTCTTTTACTTTATGTATTCCTAATACTTAAATGCAATAAAATTTGTAATTTCTTAAATGAAATTTACACTTTCTAGTGTTAGGATAGCAGAAGTTTAAGGAGTAATTATAATCTCTTTAACTTTATGTATTCCTAATACTTAAATGCAATAAAATTTGTAATTTCTTAAATGAAATTTACACTTTCTAGTGTCAGGATAGCAGAAGTTTAAGTAGTAATTATAATCTCTTTTACTTTATGTATTCCTAATACTTAAATGCAATAAAATTTGTAATTTCTTAAATGAAATTTACACTTTCTAGTGTTAGGATAGCAGAAGTTTAAGGAGTAATTATAATCTCTTTAACTTTATGTATTCCTAATACTTAAATGCAATAAAATTTCTAATTTCTTAAATGAAATTTACACTTTCTAGTGTCAGGATAGCAGAAGTTTAAGAAGTAATTATAATCTCTTTTACTTTATGTAATCCTAATACTTAAATGCAATAAAATTTGTAATTTCTTAAATGAAATTTACACTTTCGAGTGTCAGGAGAGCAGAAGTTTAAGGAGTAATTATAATCTCTTTTCCTTTATGTATTCCTAATACTTAACTGCAATAAAATTTGTAATTTCTTAAATGACCTTTACACTTTCGAGTGTCAGGAGAGCAGAAGTTTAAGGAGTAATTATAATCTCTTTTACTTTATGTATTCCTAATACTTAAATGCAATAAAATTTGTAATTTCTTACATGAAATGTACACTTTCTAGTGTCAGGATAGCAGAAGTTTAAGGTGTAATTATAATCTCTTTTACTTTATGTAATCCTAATACTTAAATGCAATAAAATTTGTAATTTCTTAAATGAAATTTACACTTTCGAGTGTCAGGAGAGGAAAAGTTTAAGGAGTAATTATAATCTCTTTTCCTTTATGTATTCCTAATACTTAACTGCAATAAAATTTGTAATTTCTTAAATGAAATTTACACTTTCTAGTGTCAGGATAGCAGAAGTTTAAGGAGTAAAGATAATCTCTTTTACTTTATGTAATCCTAATACTTAAATGCAATCAAATTTGTAATTTCTTAAATGAAATGTACACTTTCTAGTGTCAGGATAGCAGAAGTTTAAGGAGCAATTATAATCTCTTTTACTTTATGTAATCCTAATACTTAAATGCAATAAAATTTGTAATTTCGTAAATGAAATTTACACTTTAGAGTGTCAGGATAGCATAAGTTTTAGGAGTAATTTTAATCCCTTTTCCTTTATGTATTCCTAATACTTAACTGCAATAAAATTTGTAATTTCTTAAATGAAATTTACACTTTCTAGTGTCAGGATAGCAGAAGTTTAAGAAGTAATTATAATCTCTTTTACTTTATGTATTCCTAATACTTAACTGCAATAAAATTTGTAATTTCTTAAATGAAATTTACACTTTCGAGTGTCAGGAGAACAGAAGTTTAAGGAGTAATTATAATCTCTTTTACTTTATGTATTCCTAATACTTAAATGCAATAAAATTTGTAATTTCTTACATGAAATGTACACTTTCTAGTGTCAGGAAAGCAGAAGTTTAAGGTGTAATTATAATCTCTTTTACTTAATGTAATCCTAATACTTAAATGCAATAAAATTTGTAATTTCTTAAATGAAATTTACACTTTCGAGTGTCAGGAGAGCAGAAGTTTAAGGAGTAATTATAATCTCTTTTACTTTATGTAATCCTAATACTTAAATGCAATAAAATTTGTAATTTCTTAAATGAAATTTACACTTTCGAGTGTCAGGAGAGCAAAAGTTTAAGGAGTAATTATAATCTCTTTTCCTTTATGTATTCCTAATACTTAACTGCAATAAAATTTGTAATTTCTTAAATGAAATTTACACTTTCTAGTGTCAGGATAGCAGAAGTTTAAGGAGTAAAGATAATCTCTTTTACTTTATGTAATCCTAATACTTAAATGCAATAAAATTTGTAATTTCTTAAATGAAATGTACACTTTCTAGTGTCAGGATAGCAGAAGTTTAAGGAGTAATTATAATCTCTTTTACTTTATGTAATCCTAATACTTAAATGCAATAAAATTTGTAATTTCTTAAATGAAATTTACACTTTCGAGTGTCAGGAGAGTAGAAGTTTAAGGAGTAATTATAATCTCTTTTCCTATATGTATTCCTAATACTTAACTGCAATAAAATTTGTAATTTCTTAAATGAAATTTACACTTTCGCGTGTCAGGAGAGCAGAAGTTTAAGGAGTAATTATAATCTCTTTTACTTTATGTATTCCTAATACTTAAATGCAATAAAATTGCTAATTTCTTAATTGAAATGTACACTTTCTAGTGTTAGGATAGCAGAAGTTTAAGGAGTAATTATAATCTCTTTAACTTTATGTATTCCTAATACTTAAATGCAATAAAATTCGTAATTTTGTAAATGAAATTAACACTTTCGAGTGTCAGGAGAGCAGAAGTTTAAGGAGTAATTATAATCTCTTTTACTTTATGTATAACTAATAATTAAATGTAATAAAATTTGTAATTTCTTAAATGAACTTTACACTTTCGAGTGTCAGGAGAGCAGAAGTTTAAGGAGTAATTATAATCTCTTTTGCTTTATGTATTCCTAATACTTAAATGCAATAAAATTTGTAATTTCTTAAATGAAATGTACACTTTCTAGTGTCAGGATAGCAGAAGTTTAAGGAGCAATTATAATCTCTTTTACTTTATGTAATCCTAATACTTAAATGCAATAAAATTTGTAATTTCGTAAATGAAATTTACACTTTAGAGTGTCAGGATAGCATAAGTTTTAGGAGTAATTTTAATCTCTTTTCCTTTATGTATTCCTAATACTTAACTGCAATAAAATTTGTAATTTCTTAAATGAAATTTACACTTTCTAGTGTCAGGATAGCAGAAGTTTAAGGAGTAAATATAATCTCTTTTACTTTATGTAATCCTAATACTTAAATGCAATAAAATTTGTAATTTCTTAAATGAAATGTACACTTTCTAGTGTCAGGATAGCAGAAGTTTAAGGAGTAATTATAATCTCTTTTACTTTATGTAATCCTAATACTTAAATGCAATAAAATTTGTAATTTCTTAAATGAAATTTACACTTTCGAGTGTCAGGAGAGCAGAAGTTTAAGGAGTAACTATAATCTCTTTTCCTTTATGTATTCCTAATACTTAACTGCAATAAAATTTGTAATTTCTTAAATGAAATTTACACTTTCTAGTGTCAGGATAGTAGAAGTTTAAGGAGTAATTATAATCTCTTTTACTTTATGTATTCCTAATACTTAAATGCAATAAAATTTGTAATTTCTTAAATGAAATGTTAACTTTCTAGTGTCAGGTTAGCAGAAGTTTAAGGAGTAATTATAATCTCTTTTACTTTATGTATTCCTAATACTTAACTGCAATAAAATTTGTAATTTCTTAAATGAAATTTACACTTTCTAGTGTCAGGATAGCAGAAGTTTAAGGAGTAAAGATAATCTCTTTTACTTTATGTAATCCTAATACTTAAATGCAATAAAATTTGTAATTTCTTAAATGAAATTTACACTTTCGAGTGTCAGGAGAGCAGAAGTTTAAGGAGTAATTATAATCTCTTTTACTTTATGTATAACTAATAATTAAATGTAATAAAATTTGTAATTTCTTAAATGAACTTTACACTTTCGAGTGTCAGGAGAGCAGAAGTTTAAGGAGTAACTATAATCTCTTTTCCTTTATGTATTCCTAATACTTAACTGCAATAAAATTTGTAATTTCTTAAATGAAATTTACACTTTCTAGTGTCAGGATAGCAGAAGTTTAAGAAGTAATTATAATCTCTTTTACTTTATGTATTCCTAATACTTAACTGCAATAAAATTTGTAATTTCTTAAATGAAATTTACACTTTCGAGTGTCAGGAGAACAGAAGTTTAAGGAGTAATTATAATCTCTTTTACTTTATGTATTCCTAATACTTAAATGCAATAAAATTTGTAATTGCTTACATGAAATGTACACTTTCGAGTGTCAGGAGAGCAGAAGTTTAAGGAGTAATTATAATCTCTTTTCCTTTATGTATTCCTAATACTTAACTGCAATAAAATTTGTAATTTCTTAAATGAAATTTACACTTTCACGTGTCAGGAGAGCAGAAGTTTAAGGAGTAATTATAATCTCTTTTACTTTATGTATTCCTAATACTTAAATGCAATAAAATTTCTAATTTCTTAATTGAAATGTACACTTTCTAGTGTTAGGATAGCAGAAGTTTAAGGAGTAATTATAATCTCTTTAACTTTATGTATTCCTAATACTTAAATGCAATAAAATTTGTAATTTTGTAAATGAAATTAACACTTTCGAGTGTCAGGAGAGCAGAAGTTTAAGGAGTAATTATAATCTCTTTTACTTTATGTATAACTAATAATTAAATGTAATAAAATTTGTAATTTCTTAAATGAACTTTACACTTTCGAGTGTCAGGAGAGCAGAAGTTTAAGGAGTAATTATAATCTCTTTTGCTTTATGTATTCCTAATACTTAAATGCAATAAAATTTGTAATTTCTTAAATGAAATGTACACTTTCTAGTGTCAGGATAGCAGAAGTTTAAGGAGCAATTATAATCTCTTTTACTTTATGTAATCCTAATACTTAAATGCAATAAAATTTGTAATTTCGTAAATGAAATTTACACTTTAGAGTGTCAGGATAGCATAAGTTTTAGGAGTAATTTTAATCTCTTTTCCTTTATGTATTCCTAATACTTAACTGCAATAAAATTTGTAATTTCTTAAATGAAATTTACACTTTCTAGTGTCAGGATAGCAGAAGTTTAAGGAGTAAATATAATCTCTTTTACTTTATGTAATCCTAATACTTAAATGCAATAAAATTTGTAATTTCTTAAATGAAATGTACACTTTCTAGTGTCAGGATAGCAGAAGTTTAAGGAGTAATTATAATCTCTTTTACTTTATGTAATCCTAATACTTAAATGCAATAAAATTTGTAATTTCTTAAATGAAATTTACACTTTCGAGTGTCAGGAGAGCAGAAGTTTAAGGAGTAACTATAATCTCTTTTCCTTTATGTATTCCTAATACTTAACTGCAATAAAATTTGTAATTTCTTAAATGAAATTTACACTTTCTAGTGTCAGGATAGCAGAAGTTTAAGGAGTAATTATAATCTCTTTTACTTTATGTATTCCTAATACTTAAATGCAATAAAATTTGTAATTTCTTAAATGAAATGTACACTTTCTAGTGTCAGGTTAGCAGAAGTTTAAGGAGTAATTATAATCTCTTTTACTTTATGTAATCCTAATACTTAAATGCAATAAAATTTGTAATTTCTTAAATGAAATTTACACTTTCGAGTGTCAGGAGAGCAGAAGTTTAAGGAGTAATTATAATCTCTTTTCCTTTATGTATTCCTAATACTTAACTGCAATAAAATTTGTAATTTCTTAAATGAAATTTACACTTTCGCGTGTCAGGAGAGCAGAAGTTTAAGGAGTAATTATAATCTCTTTTACTTTATGTATTCCTAATACTTAAATGCAATAAAATTTGTAATTTCTTAAATGAAATTTACACTTTCTAGTGTCAGGATAGCAGAAGTTTAAGTAGTAATTATAATCTCTTTTACTTTATGTATTCCTAATACTTAAATGCAATAAAATTTGTAATTTCTTAAATGAAATTTACACTTTCTAGTGTTAGGATAGCAGAAGTTTAAGGAGTAATTATAATCTCTTTAACTTTATGTATTCCTAATACTTAAATGCAATAAAATTTGTAATTTCTTAAATGAAATTTACACTTTCTAGTGTCAGGATAGCAGAAGTTTAAGTAGTAATTATAATCTCTTTTACTTTATGTATTCCTAATACTTAAATGCAATAAAATTTGTAATTTCTTAAATGAAATTTACACTTTCTAGTGTTAGGATAGCAGAAGTTTAAGGAGTAATTATAATCTCTTTAACTTTATGTATTCCTAATACTTAAATGCAATAAAATTTCTAATTTCTTAAATGAAATTTACACTTTCTAGTGTCAGGATAGCAGAAGTTTAAGAAGTAATTATAATCTCTTTTACTTTATGTAATCCTAATACTTAAATGCAATAAAATTTGTAATTTCTTAAATGAAATTTACACTTTCGAGTGTCAGGAGAGCAGAAGTTTAAGGAGTAATTATAATCTCTTTTCCTTTATGTATTCCTAATACTTAACTGCAATAAAATTTGTAATTTCTTAAATGACCTTTACACTTTCGAGTGTCAGGAGAGCAGAAGTTTAAGGAGTAATTATAATCTCTTTTACTTTATGTATTCCTAATACTTAAATGCAATAAAATTTGTAATTTCTTACATGAAATGTACACTTTCTAGTGTCAGGATAGCAGAAGTTTAAGGTGTAATTATAATCTCTTTTACTTTATGTAATCCTAATACTTAAATGCAATAAAATTTGTAATTTCTTAAATGAAATTTACACTTTCGAGTGTCAGGAGAGGAAAAGTTTAAGGAGTAATTATAATCTCTTTTCCTTTATGTATTCCTAATACTTAACTGCAATAAAATTTGTAATTTCTTAAATGAAATTTACACTTTCTAGTGTCAGGATAGCAGAAGTTTAAGGAGTAAAGATAATCTCTTTTACTTTATGTAATCCTAATACTTAAATGCAATCAAATTTGTAATTTCTTAAATGAAATGTACACTTTCTAGTGTCAGGATAGCAGAAGTTTAAGGAGCAATTATAATCTCTTTTACTTTATGTAATCCTAATACTTAAATGCAATAAAATTTGTAATTTCGTAAATGAAATTTACACTTTAGAGTGTCAGGATAGCATAAGTTTTAGGAGTAATTTTAATCCCTTTTCCTTTATGTATTCCTAATACTTAACTGCAATAAAATTTGTAATTTCTTAAATGAAATTTACACTTTCTAGTGTCAGGATAGCAGAAGTTTAAGAAGTAATTATAATCTCTTTTACTTTATGTATTCCTAATACTTAACTGCAATAAAATTTGTAATTTCTTAAATGAAATTTACACTTTCGAGTGTCAGGAGAACAGAAGTTTAAGGAGTAATTATAATCTCTTTTACTTTATGTATTCCTAATACTTAAATGCAATAAAATTTGTAATTTCTTACATGAAATGTACACTTTCTAGTGTCAGGAAAGCAGAAGTTTAAGGTGTAATTATAATCTCTTTTACTTAATGTAATCCTAATACTTAAATGCAATAAAATTTGTAATTTCTTAAATGAAATTTACACTTTCGAGTGTCAGGAGAGCAGAAGTTTAAGGAGTAATTATAATCTCTTTTACTTTATGTAATCCTAATACTTAAATGCAATAAAATTTGTAATTTCTTAAATGAAATTTACACTTTCGAGTGTCAGGAGAGCAAAAGTTTAAGGAGTAATTATAATCTCTTTTCCTTTATGTATTCCTAATACTTAACTGCAATAAAATTTGTAATTTCTTAAATGAAATTTACACTTTCTAGTGTCAGGATAGCAGAAGTTTAAGGAGTAAAGATAATCTCTTTTACTTTATGTAATCCTAATACTTAAATGCAATAAAATTTGTAATTTCTTAAATGAAATGTACACTTTCTAGTGTCAGGATAGCAGAAGTTTAAGGAGTAATTATAATCTCTTTTACTTTATGTAATCCTAATACTTAAATGCAATAAAATTTGTAATTTCTTAAATGAAATTTACACTTTCGAGTGTCAGGAGAGCAGAAGTTTAAGGAGTAATTATAATCTCTTTTCCTATATGTATTCCTAATACTTAACTGCAATAAAATTTGTAATTTCTTAAATGAAATTTACACTTTCGAGTGTCAGGAGAGCAGAAGTTTAAGGAGTAATTATAATCTCTTTTCCTTTATGTATTCCTAATACTTAACTGCAATAAAATTTGTAATTTCTTAAATGACCTTTACACTTTCGAGTGTCAGGAGAGCAGAAGTTTAAGGAGTAATTATAATCTCTTTTACTTTATGTATTCCTAATACTTAAATGCAATAAAATTTGTAATTTCTTACATGAAATGTACACTTTCTAGTGTCAGGATAGCAGAAGTTTAAGGTGTAATTATAATCTCTTTTACTTTATGTAATCCTAATACTTAAATGCAATAAAATTTGTAATTTCTTAAATGAAATTTACACTTTCGAGTGTCAGGAGAGGAAAAGTTTAAGGAGTAATTATAATCTCTTTTCCTTTATGTATTCCTAATACTTAACTGCAATAAAATTTGTAATTTCTTAAATGAAATTTACACTTTCTAGTGTCAGGATAGCAGAAGTTTAAGGAGTAAAGATAATCTCTTTTACTTTATGTAATCCTAATACTTAAATGCAATCAAATTTGTAATTTCTTAAATGAAATGTACACTTTCTAGTGTCAGGATAGCAGAAGTTTAAGGAGCAATTATAATCTCTTTTACTTTATGTAATCCTAATACTTAAATGCAATAAAATTTGTAATTTCGTAAATGAAATTTACACTTTAGAGTGTCAGGATAGCATAAGTTTTAGGAGTAATTTTAATCCCTTTTCCTTTATGTATTCCTAATACTTAACTGCAATAAAATTTGTAATTTCTTAAATGAAATTTACACTTTCTAGTGTCAGGATAGCAGAAGTTTAAGAAGTAATTATAATCTCTTTTACTTTATGTATTCCTAATACTTAACTGCAATAAAATTTGTAATTTCTTAAATGAAATTTACACTTTCGAGTGTCAGGAGAACAGAAGTTTAAGGAGTAATTATAATCTCTTTTACTTTATGTATTCCTAATACTTAAATGCAATAAAATTTGTAATTTCTTACATGAAATGTACACTTTCTAGTGTCAGGAAAGCAGAAGTTTAAGGTGTAATTATAATCTCTTTTACTTAATGTAATCCTAATACTTAAATGCAATAAAATTTGTAATTTCTTAAATGAAATTTACACTTTCGAGTGTCAGGAGAGCAGAAGTTTAAGGAGTAATTATAATCTCTTTTACTTTATGTAATCCTAATACTTAAATGCAATAAAATTTGTAATTTCTTAAATGAAATTTACACTTTCGAGTGTCAGGAGAGCAAAAGTTTAAGGAGTAATTATAATCTCTTTTCCTTTATGTATTCCTAATACTTAACTGCAATAAAATTTGTAATTTCTTAAATGAAATTTACACTTTCTAGTGTCAGGATAGCAGAAGTTTAAGGAGTAAAGATAATCTCTTTTACTTTATGTAATCCTAATACTTAAATGCAATAAAATTTGTAATTTCTTAAATGAAATGTACACTTTCTAGTGTCAGGATAGCAGAAGTTTAAGGAGTAATTATAATCTCTTTTACTTTATGTAATCCTAATACTTAAATGCAATAAAATTTGTAATTTCTTAAATGAAATTTACACTTTCGAGTGTCAGGAGAGCAGAAGTTTAAGGAGTAATTATAATCTCTTTTCCTATATGTATTCCTAATACTTAACTGCAATAAAATTTGTAATTTCTTAAATGAAATTTACACTTTCGCGTGTCAGGAGAGCAGAAGTTTAAGGAGTAATTATAATCTCTTTTACTTTATGTATTCCTAATACTTAAATGCAATAAAATTGCTAATTTCTTAATTGAAATGTACACTTTCTAGTGTTAGGATAGCAGAAGTTTAAGGAGTAATTATAATCTCTTTAACTTTATGTATTCCTAATACTTAAATGCAATAAAATTCGTAATTTTGTAAATGAAATTAACACTTTCGAGTGTCAGGAGAGCAGAAGTTTAAGGAGTAATTATAATCTCTTTTACTTTATGTATAACTAATAATTAAATGTAATAAAATTTGTAATTTCTTAAATGAACTTTACACTTTCGAGTGTCAGGAGAGCAGAAGTTTAAGGAGTAATTATAATCTCTTTTGCTTTATGTATTCCTAATACTTAAATGCAATAAAATTTGTAATTTCTTAAATGAAATGTACACTTTCTAGTGTCAGGATAGCAGAAGTTTAAGGAGCAATTATAATCTCTTTTACTTTATGTAATCCTAATACTTAAATGCAATAAAATTTGTAATTTCGTAAATGAAATTTACACTTTAGAGTGTCAGGATAGCATAAGTTTTAGGAGTAATTTTAATCTCTTTTCCTTTATGTATTCCTAATACTTAACTGCAATAAAATTTGTAATTTCTTAAATGAAATTTACACTTTCTAGTGTCAGGATAGCAGAAGTTTAAGGAGTAAATATAATCTCTTTTACTTTATGTAATCCTAATACTTAAATGCAATAAAATTTGTAATTTCTTAAATGAAATGTACACTTTCTAGTGTCAGGATAGCAGAAGTTTAAGGAGTAATTATAATCTCTTTTACTTTATGTAATCCTAATACTTAAATGCAATAAAATTTGTAATTTCTTAAATGAAATTTACACTTTCGAGTGTCAGGAGAGCAGAAGTTTAAGGAGTAACTATAATCTCTTTTCCTTTATGTATTCCTAATACTTAACTGCAATAAAATTTGTAATTTCTTAAATGAAATTTACACTTTCTAGTGTCAGGATAGTAGAAGTTTAAGGAGTAATTATAATCTCTTTTACTTTATGTATTCCTAATACTTAAATGCAATAAAATTTGTAATTTCTTAAATGAAATGTTAACTTTCTAGTGTCAGGTTAGCAGAAGTTTAAGGAGTAATTATAATCTCTTTTACTTTATGTATTCCTAATACTTAACTGCAATAAAATTTGTAATTTCTTAAATGAAATTTACACTTTCTAGTGTCAGGATAGCAGAAGTTTAAGGAGTAAAGATAATCTCTTTTACTTTATGTAATCCTAATACTTAAATGCAATAAAATTTGTAATTTCTTAAATGAAATTTACACTTTCGAGTGTCAGGAGAGCAGAAGTTTAAGGAGTAATTATAATCTCTTTTACTTTATGTATAACTAATAATTAAATGTAATAAAATTTGTAATTTCTTAAATGAACTTTACACTTTCGAGTGTCAGGAGAGCAGAAGTTTAAGGAGTAACTATAATCTCTTTTCCTTTATGTATTCCTAATACTTAACTGCAATAAAATTTGTAATTTCTTAAATGAAATTTACACTTTCTAGTGTCAGGATAGCAGAAGTTTAAGAAGTAATTATAATCTCTTTTACTTTATGTATTCCTAATACTTAACTGCAATAAAATTTGTAATTTCTTAAATGAAATTTACACTTTGGAGTGTCAGGAGAGCAGAAGTTTAAAGAGTAATTATAATCTCTTTTACTTTATGTATTCCTAATACTTAAATGCAACAAAATTTGTAATTTCTTAAATGAAATTTACACTTTCGAGTATCAGGAGAGCAGAAGTTTAAGTAGTAATTATTATCTCTTTTCCTTTATGTATTCCTAATACTTAACTGCAATAAAATTTGTAATTTCTTAAATGAAATTTACACTTTCTAGTGACAGTATAGCAGAAGTTTAAGTAGTAATTATAATCTCTTTTACTTTATGTATTCCTAATACTTAAATGCAATAAAATTTGTAATTTCTTAAAAGAAATTTACACTTTCGAGTGTAAGGAGAGCAGAAGTTTAAGGAGTAATTATAATCTCTTTTACTTTATGTAATCCTAATACTTAAATGCAATAAAATTTGTAATATCGTAAATGAAATTTACACTTTCTAGTGTCAGGATAGCAGAAGTTTAAGGAGTAATTATAATCTCTTTTACTTTATGTATTCCTAATACTTAAATGCAATAAAATTTGTAATTTCGTAAATGAAATTTACTCTTTCGAGTGTCAGGAGAGCAGAAGTTTAATTAGTAATTATTATCTCTTTTCCTTTATGTATTCCTAATACTTAACTGCAATAAAATTTGTAATTTCTTAAATGAAATTTACACTTTCTAGTGTCAGGATAGCAGAAGTTTAAGGAGTAATTATAATCTCTTTTACTTTATGTAATCCTAATACTTAAATGCAATAAAATTTGTAATTTCTTAAATGAAATTTACACTTTCGAGTGTCAGGAGAGCAAAAGTTTAAGGAGTAATTATAATCTCTTTTCCTTTATGTATTCCTAATACTTAACTGCAATAAAATTTGTAATTTCTTAAATGAAATTTACACTTTCTAGTGTCAGGATAGCAGAAGTTTAAGGAGTAAATATAATCTCTTTTACTTTATGTAATCCTAATACTTAAATGCAATCAAATTTGTAATTTCTTAAATGAAATGTACACTTTCTAGTGTCAGGATAGCAGAAGTTTAAGGAGTAATTATAATCTCTTTTACTTTATGTAATCCTAATACTTAAATGCAATAAAATTTGTAATTTCTTAAATGAAATTTACACTTTCGAGTGTCAGGAGAGCAGAAGTTTAAGGAGTAATTATAATCTCTTTTCCTTTATGTATTCCTAATACTTAACTGCAATAAAATTTGTAATTTCTTAAATGAAATTTACACTTTCGAGTGTCAGGAGAGCAGAAGTTTAAGGAGTAATTACATTCTCTTTTACTTTATGTATTCCTAATACTTAAATGCAATAAAATTTGTAATTTCTTAAATGAAATGTACACTTTCTAGTGTCAGGATAGCAGAAGTTTAAGGAGCAATTATAATCTCTTTTACTTTATGTAATCCTAATACTTAAATGCAATAAAATTTGTAATTTCGTAAATGAAATTTACACTTTAGAGTGTCAGGATAGCATAAGTTTTAGGAGTAATTTTAATCTCTTTTCCTTTATGTATTCCTAATACTTAACTGCAATAAAATTTGTAATTTCTTAAATGAAATTTACACTTTCTAGTGTCAGGATAGCAGAAGTTTAAGAAGTAAATATAATCTCTTTTACTTTATGTAATCCTAATACTTAAATGCAATAAAATTTGTAATTTCTTAAATGAAATGTACACTTTCTAGTGTCAGGATAGCAGAAGTTTAAGGAGTAATTATAATCTCTTTTACTTTATGTAATCCTAATACTTAAATGCAATAAAATTTGTAATTTCTTAAATGAAATTTACACTTTCACGTGTCAGGAGAGCAGAAGTTTAAGGAGTAATTATAATCTCTTTTACTTTATGTATTCCTAATACTTAAATGCAATAAAATTTCTAATTTCTTAATTGAAATGTACACTTTCTAGTGTTAGGATAGCAGAAGTTTAAGGAGTAATTATAATCTCTTTAACTTTATGTATTCCTAATACTTAAATGCAATAAAATTTGTAATTTTGTAAATGAAATTAACACTTTCGAGTGTCAGGAGAGCAGAAGTTTAAGGAGTAATTATAATCTCTTTTACTTTATGTATAACTAATAATTAAATGTAATAAAATTTGTAATTTCTTAAATGAACTTTACACTTTCGAGTGTCAGGAGAGCAGAAGTTTAAGGAGTAATTATAATCTCTTTTGCTTTATGTATTCCTAATACTTAAATGCAATAAAATTTGTAATTTCTTAAATGAAATGTACACTTTCTAGTGTCAGGATAGCAGAAGTTTAAGGAGTAATTATAATCTCTTTTACTTTATGTAATCCTAATACTTAAATGCAATAAAATTTGTAATTTCTTAAATGAAATTTACACTTTCGAGTGTCAGGAGAGCAGAAGTTTAAGGAGTAACTATAATCTCTTTTCCTTTATGTATTCCTAATACTTAACTGCAATAAAATTTGTAATTTCTTAAATGAAATTTACACTTTCTAGTGTCAGGATAGCAGAAGTTTAAGGAGTAATTATAATCTCTTTTACTTTATGTATTCCTAATACTTAAATGCAATAAAATTTGTAATTTCTTAAATGAAATGTACACTTTCTAGTGTCAGGTTAGCAGAAGTTTAAGGAGTAATTATAATCTCTTTTAGTTTATGTAATCCTAATACTTAAATGCAATAAAATTTGTAATTTCTTAAATGAAATTTACACTTTCGAGTGTCAGGAGAGCAGAAGTTAAAGGAGTAATTATAATCTCTTTTCCTTTATGTATTCCTAATACTTAACTGCAATAAAATTTGTAATTTCTTAAATGAAATTTACACTTTCGCGTGTCAGGAGAGCAGAAGTTTAAGGAGTAATTATAATCTCTTTTACTTTATGTATTCCTAATACTTAAATGCAATAAAATTTGTAATTTCTTAAATGAAATTTACACTTTCTAGTGTCAGGATAGCAGAAGTTTAAGTAGTAATTATAATCTCTTTTACTTTATGTATTCCTAATACTTAAATGCAATAAAATTTGTAATTTCTTAAATGAAATTTACACTTTCTAGTGTCAGGATAGCAGAAGTTTAAGTAGTAATTATAATCTCTTTTACTTTATGTATTCCTAATACTTAAATGCAATAAAATTTGTAATTTCTTAAATGAAATTTACACTTTCTAGTGTTAGGATAGCAGAAGTTTAAGGAGTAATTATAATCTCTTTAACTTTATGTATTCCTAATACTTAAATGCAATAAAATTTCTAATTTCTTAATTGAAATGTACACTTTCTAGTGTTAGGATAGCAGAAGTTTAAGGAGTAGTTATAATCTCTTTAACTTTATGTATTCCTAATACTTAAATGCAATAAAATTTGTAATTTCGTAAATGAAATTAACACTTTCGAGTGTCAGGAGAGCAGAAGTTTAAGGAGTAATTATAATCTCTTTTACTTTATGTATAACTAATACTTAAATGCAATAAAATTTGTAATTTCTTAAATGAAATTTACACTTTCTAGTGTCAGGATAGCAGAAGTTTAAGAAGTAATTATAATCTCTTTTACTTTATGTAATCCTAATACTTAAATGCAATAAAATTTGTAATTTCTTAAATGAAATTTACACTTTCGAGTGTCAGGAGAGCAGAAGTTTAAGGAGTAATTATAATCTCTTTTACTTTATGTAATCCTAATACTTAAATGCAATAAAATTTGTAATTTCTTAAATGAAATTTACACTTTCGAGTGTCAGGAGAGCAAAAGTTTAAGGAGTAATTATAATCTCTTTTCCTTTATGTATTCCTAATACTTAACTGCAATAAAATTTGTAATTTCTTAAATGAAATTTACACTTTCTAGTGTCAGGATAGCAGAAGTTTAAGGAGTAAAGATAATCTCTTTTACTTTATGTAATCCTAATGCTTAAATGCAATAAAATTTGTAATTTCTTAAATGAAATGTACACTTTCTAGTGTCAGGATAGCAGAAGTTTAAGGAGTAATTATAATCTCTTTTACTTTATGTAATCCTAATACTTAAATGCAATAAAATTTGTAATTTCTTAAATGAAATTTACACTTTCGAGTGTCAGGAGAGCAGAAGTTTAAGGAGTAATTATAATCTCTTTTCCTTTATGTATTCCTAATACTTAACTGCAATAAAATTTGTAATTTCTTAAATGAAATTTACACTTTCGCGTGTCAGGAGAGCAGAAGTTTAAGGAGTAATTATAATCTCTTTTACTTTATGTATTCCTAATACTTAAATGCAATAAAATTTCTAATTTCTTAATTGAAATGTACACTTTCTAGTGTTAGGATAGCAGAAGTTTAAGGAGTAATTATAATCTCTTTAACTTTATGTATTCCTAATACTTAAATGCAATAAAATTTGTAATTTTGTAAATGAAATTAACACTTTCGAGTGTCAGGAGAGCAGAAGTTTAAGGAGTAATTATAATCTCTTTTACTTTATGTAAAACTAATAATTAAATGTAATAAAATTTGTAATTTCTTAAATGAACTTTACACTTTCGAGTGTCAGGAGAGCAGAAGTTTAAGGAGTAATTATAATCTCTTTTGCTTTATGTATTCCTAATACTTAAATGCAATAAAATTTGTAATTTCGTAAATGAAATTTACACTTTAGAGTGTCAGGATAGCATAAGTTTTAGGAGTAATTTTAATCTCTTTTCCTTTATGTATTTCTAATACTTAACTGCAATAAAATTTGTAATTTCTTAAATGAAATTTACACTTTCTAGTGTCAGGATAGCAGAAGTTTAAGGAGTAAATATAATCTCTTTTACTTTATGTAATCCTAATACTTAAATGCAATAAAATTTGTAATTTCTTAAATGAAATTTACACTTTCGAGTATCAGGAGAGCAGAAGTTTAAGTAGTAATTATTATCTCTTTTCCTTTATGTATTCCTAATACTTAACTGCAATAAAATTTGTAATTTCTTAAATGAAATTTACACTTTCTAGTGACAGTATAGCAGAAGTTTAAGTAGTAATTATAATCTCTTTTACTTTATGTATTCCTAATACTTAAATGCAATAAAATTTGTAATTTCTTAAAAGAAATTTACACTTTCGAGTGTAAGGAGAGCAGAAGTTTAAGGAGTAATTATAATCTCTTTTACTTTATGTAATCCTAATACTTAAATGCAATAAAATTTGTAATATCGTAAATGAAATTTACACTTTCTAGTGTCAGGATAGCAGAAGTTTAAGGAGTAATTATAATCTCTTTTACTTTATGTATTCCTAATACTTAAATGCAATAAAATTTGTAATTTCGTAAATGAAATTTACTCTTTCGAGTGTCAGGAGAGCAGAAGTTTAATTAGTAATTATTATCTCTTTTCCTTTATGTATTCCTAATACTTAACTGCAATAAAATTTGTAATTTCTTAAATGAAATGTACACTTTCTAGTGTCAGGATAGCAGAAGTTTAAGGAGTAATTATAATCTCTTTTACTTTATGTAATCCTAATACTTAAATGCAATAAAATTTGTAATTTCTTAAATGAAATTTACACTTTCGAGTGTCAGGAGAGCAGAAGTTTAAGGAGTAATTATAATCTCTTTTCCTTTATGTATTCCTAATACTTAACTGCAATAAAATTTGTAATTTCTTAAATGAAATTTACACTTTCGCGTGTCAGGATAGCAGAAGTTTAAGTAGTAATTATAATCTCTTTTACTTTATGTATTCCTAATACTTAAATGCAATAAAATTTGTAATTTCTTAAATGAAATTTACACTTTCTAGTGTTCGGATAGCAGAAGTTTAAGGAGTAATTATAATCTCTTTAACTTTATGTATTCCTAATACTTAAATGCCATAAAATTTGTAATTTCTTAAATGAAATTTACACTTTCTAGTGTCAGGATAGCAGAAGTTTAAGTAGTAATTATAATCTCTTTTATTTTATGTATTCCGAATATTTAAATGAAATAAAATTTGTAATTTCTTAAATGAAATTTACACTTTAGAGTGTCAGGATAGCATAAGTTTTAGGAGTAATTTTAATCTCTTTTCCTTTATGTATTTCTAATACTTAACTGCAATAAAATTTGTAATTTCTTAAATGAAATTTACACTTTCTAGTGTCAGGATAGCAGAAGTTTAAGGAGTAAATATAATCTCTTTTACTTTATGTAATCCTAATACTTAAATGCAATAAAATTTGTAATTTCTTAAATGAAATTTACACTTTCGGGTGTCAGGAGAGCAGAAGTTTAAGGAGTAATTATAATCTCTTTTCCTTTATGTATTCCTAATACTTAACTGCAATAAAATTTGTAATTTCTTAAATGAAATTTACACTTTCTAGTGTCAGGAGAGCAGAAGTTTAAGGAGTAATTATAATCTCTTTTACTTTATGTAATCCTAATACTTAAATGCAATAAAATTTGTAATTTCTTAAATGAAATTTACACTTTCGAGTGTCAGGAGAGCAAAAGTTTAAGGAGTAATTATAATCTCTTTTCCTTTATGTATTCCTAATACTTAACTGCAATAAAATTTGTAATTTCTTAAATGAAATTTACACTTTCGAGTGTCAGGAGAGCAGAAGTTTAAGGAGTAATTATAATCTCTTTTACTTTATGTATAACTAATAATTAAATGTAATAAAATTTGTAATTTCTTAAATGAACTTTACACTTTCGAGTGTCAGGAGAGCAGAAGTTTAAGGAGTAATTATAATCTCTTTTGCTTTATGTATTCCTAATACTTAAATGCAATAAAATTTGTAATTTCTTAAATGAAATTTACACTTTCGAGTGTCAGGAGAGCAGAAGTTTAAGGAGTAATTATAATCTCTTTTCCTTTATGTATTCCTAATACTTAACTGCAATAAAATTTGTAATTTCTTAAATGAAATTTACACTTTCGCGTGTCAGGAGAGCAGAAGTTTAAGGAGTAATTATAATCTCTTTTACTTTATGTATTCCTAATACTTAAATGCAATAAAATTTCTAATTTCTTAATTGAAATGTACACTTTCTAGTGTTAGGATAGCAGAAGTTTAAGGAGTAATTATAATCTCTTTAACTTTATGTATTCCTAATACTTAAATGCAATAAAATTTGTAATTTTGTAAATGAAAGTAACACTTTCGAGTGTCAGGAGAGCAGAAGTTTAAGGAGTAATTATAATCTCTTTTACTTTATGTATAACTAATAATTAAATGTAATAAAATTTGTAATTTCTTAAATGAACTTTACACTTTCGAGTGTCAGGAGAGCAGAAGTTTAAGGAGTAATTATAATCTCTTTTGCTTTATGTATTCCTAATACTTAAATGCAATAAAATTTGTAATTTCGTAAATGAAATTTACACTTTAGAGTGTCTGGATAGCATAAGTTTTAGGAGTAATTTTAATCTCTTTTCCTTTATGTATTTCTAATACTTAACTGCAATAAAATTTGTAATTTCTTAAATGAAATTTACACTTTCTAGTGTCAGGATAGCAGAAGTTTAAGGAGTAAATATAATCTCTTTTACTTTATGTAATCCTAATACTTAAACGCAATAAAATTTGTAATTTCTTAAATGAAATGTACACCTTCTAGTGTCAGGATAGCAGAAGTTTAAGGAGTAATTATAATCTCTTTTACTTTATGTAATCCTAATACTTAAATGCAATAAAATTTGTAATTTCTTAAATGAAATTTACACTTTCGAGTGTCAGGAGAGCAGAAGTTTAAGGAGTAACTATAATCTCTTTTCCTTTATGTATTCCTAATACTTAACTGCAATAAAATTTGTAATTTCTTAAATGAAATTTACACTTTCTAGTGTCAGGATAGCAGAAGTTTAAGGAGTAATTATAATCTCTTTTACTTTATGTATTCCTAATACTTAAATGCAATAAAATTTGTAATTTCTTAAATGAAATGTTAACTTTCTAGTGTCAGGTTAGCAGAAGTTTAAGGAGTAATTATAATCTCTTTTACTTTATGTATTCCTAATACTTAACTGCAATAAAATTTGTAATTTCTTAAATGAAATTTACACTTTCTAGTGTCAGGATAGCAGAAGTTTAAGGAGTAAAAATAATCTCTTTTACTTTATGTAATCCTAATACTTAAATGCAATAAAATTTGTAATTTCTTAAATGAAATGTACACTTTCTAGTGTCAGGATAGCAGAAGTTTAAGGAGTAATTATAATCTCTTTTACTTTATGTAATCCTAATACTTAAATGCAATAAAATTTGTAATTTCTTAAATGAAATTTACACTTTCGAGTGTCAGGAGAGCAGAAGTTTAAGGAGTAATTATAATCTCTTTTCCTTTATGTATTCCTAATACTTAACTGCAATAAAATTTGTAATTTCTTAAATGAAATTTACACTTTCGCGTGTCAGGATAGCAGAAGTTTAAGTAGTAATTATAATCTCTTTTACTTTATGTATTCCTAATACTTAAATGCAATAAAATTTGTAATTTCTTAAATGAAATTTACACTTTCTAGTGTTAGGATAGCAGAAGTTTAAGGAGTAATTATAATCTCTTTAACTTTATGTATTCCTAATACTTAAATGCCATAAAATTTGTAATTTCTTAAATGAAATTTACACTTTCTAGTGTCAGGATAGCAGAAGTTTAAGTAGTAATTATAATCTCTTTTATTTTATGTATTCCGAATATTTAAATGAAATAAAATTTGTAATTTCTTAAATGAAATTTACACTTTAGAGTGTCAGGATAGCATAAGTTTTAGGAGTAATTTTAATCTCTTTTCCTTTATGTATTTCTAATACTTAACTGCAATAAAATTTGTAATTTCTTAAATGAAATTTACACTTTCTAGTGTCAGGATAGCAGAAGTTTAAGGAGTAAATATAATCTCTTTTACTTTATGTAATCCTAATACTTAAATGCAATAAAATTTGTAATTTCTTAAATGAAATGTACACTTTCTAGTGTCAGGATAGCAGAAGTTTAAGGAGTAATTATAATCTCTTTTACTTTATGTAATCCTAATACTTAAATGCAATAAAATTTGTAATTTCTTAAATGAAATTTACACTTTCGAGTGTCAGGAGAGCAGAAGTTTAAGGAGTAACTATAATCTCTTTTCCTTTATGTATTCCTAATACTTAACTGCAATAAAATTTGTAATTTCTTAAATGAAATTTACACTTTCTAGTGTCAGGATAGCAGAAGTTTAAGGAGTAATTATAATCTCTTTTACTTTATGTATTCCTAATACTTAAATGCAATAAAATTTGTAATTTCTTAAATGAAATGTTAACTTTCTAGTGTCAGGTTAGCAGAAGTTTAAGGAGTAATTATAATCTCTTTTACTTTATGTATTCCTAATACTTAAATGCAATAAAATTTGTAATTTCTTAAATGAAATTTACACTTTCGAGTGTCAGGAGAGCAGAAGTTTAAGGAGTAATTATAATCTCTTTTCCTTTATGTATTCCTAATACTTAAATGCAATAAAATTTGTAATTTCTTAAATGAAATTTACACTTTCTAGTGTTAGGATAGCAGAAGTTTAAGGAGTAATTATAATCTCTTTAACTTTATGTATTCCTAATACTTAAATGCCATAAAATTTGTAATTTCTTAAATGAAATTTACACTTTCTAGTGTCAGGATAGCAGAAGTTTAAGTAGTAATTATAATCTCTTTTATTTTATGTATTCCGAATATTTAAATGAAATAAAATTTGTAATTTCTTAAATGAAATTTACACTTTCTAGTGTTAGGATAGCAGAAGTTTAAGGAGTAATTATAATCTCTTTAACTTTATGTATTCCTAATACTTAAATGCAATAAAATTTGTAATATCTTAAATGAAATTTACACTTTCTAGTGTCAGGATAGCAGAAGTTTAAGTAGTAATTATAATCTCTTTTACTTTATGTATTCCTAATACTTAAATGCAATAAAATTTGTAATTTCTTAAATGAAATTTACACTTTCTAGTGTTAGGATAGTAGAAGTTTAAGGAGTAATTATAATCTCTTTAACTTTATGTATTCCTAATACTTAAATGCAATAAAATTTCTAATTTCTTAATTGAAATGTACACTTTCTAGTGTTAGGATAGCAGAAGTTTAAGGAGTAATTATAATCTCTTTAACTTTATGTATTCCTAATACTTAAATGCAATAAAATTTGTAATTTCGTAAATGAAATTAACACTTTCGAGTGTCAGGAGAGCAGAAGTTTAAGGAGTAATTATAATCTCTTTTACTTTATGTATAACTAATACTTAAATGCAATAAAATTTGTAATTTCTTAAATGAAATGTACACTTTCTAGTGTCAGGTTAGCAGAAGTTTAAGGAGTAATTATAATCTCTTTTACTTTATGTAATCCTAATACTTAAATGCAATAAAATTTGTAATTTCTTAAATGAAATTTACACTTTCGAGTGTCAGGAGAGCAGAAGTTTAAGGAGTAATTATAATCTCTTTTCCTTTATGTATTCCTAATACTTAACTGCAATAAAATTTGTAATTTCTTAAATGACCTTTACACTTTCGAGTGTCAGGAGAGCAGAAGTTTAAGGAGTAATTATAATCTCTTTTACTTTATGTAATCCTAATACTTAAATGCAATAAAATTTGTAATTTCTTAAATGACCTTTACACTTTCGAGTGTCAGGAGAGCAGAAGTTTAAGGAGTAATTATAATCTCTTTTACTTTATGTAATCCTAATACTTAAATGCAATAAAATTTGTAATTTCTTAAATGAAATTTACACTTTCGAGTGTCAGGAGAGGAAAAGTTTAAGGAGTAATTATAATCTCTTTTCCTTTATGTATTCCTAATACTTAACTGCAATAAAATTTGTAATTTCTTAAATGAAATTTACACTTTCTAGTGTCAGGATAGCAGAAGTTTAAGGAGTAAAGATAATCTCTTTTACTTTATGTATTCCTAATACTTAAATGCAATAAAATTTGTAATTTCTTAAATGAAATTTACACTTTCTAGTGTTAGGATAGCAGAAATTTAAGGAGTAATTATAATCTCTTTAACTTTATGTATTCCTAATACTTAAATGCAATAAAATTTGTAATTTCTTAAATGAAATTTACACTTTCTAGTGTCAGGATAGCAGAAGTTTAAGTAGTAATTATAATCTCTTTAACTTTATGTATTCCTAATACTTAAATGCAATAAAATTTGTAATTTCTTAAATGAAATTTACACTTTCTAGTGTCAGGATAGCAGAAGTTTAAGTAGTAATTATAATCTCTTTAACTTTATGTATTCCTAATACTTAAATGCAATAAAATTTCTAATTTCTTAATTGAAATGTACACTTTCTAGTGTTAGGATAGCAGAAGTTTAAGGAGTAATTATAATCTCTTTAACTTTATGTATTCCTAATACTTAAATGCAATAAAATTTGTAATTTCGTAAATGAAATTAACACTTTCGAGTGTCAGGAGAGCAGAAGTTTAAGGAGTAATTATAATCTCTTTTACTTTATGTATAACTAATACTTAAATGCAATAAAATTTGTAATTTCTTAAATGAAATGTACACTTTCTAGTGTCAGGTTAGCAGAAGTTTAAGGAGTAATTATAATCTCTTTTACTTTATGTAATCCTAATACTTAAATGCAATAAAATTTGTAATTTCTTAAATGAAATTTACACTTTCGAGTGTCAGGAGAGCAGAAGTTTAAGGAGTAATTATAATCTCTTTTCCTTTATGTATTCCTAATACTTAACTGCAATAAAATTTGTAATTTCTTAAATGAAATTTACACTTTCTAGTGTCAGGATAGCAGAAGTTTAAGAAGTAATTATAATCTCTTTTACTTTATGTAATCCTAATACTTAAATGCAATAAAATTTGTAATTTCTTAAATGAAATTTACACTTTCGAGTGTCAGGAGAGCAGAAGTTTAAGGAGTAATTATAATCTCTTTTACTTTATCTATTCCTAATACTTAAATGCAATTAAATTTGTAATTTCTTACATGAAATGTACAATTTCTAGTGTCAGGATAGCAGAAGTTTAAGGTGTAATTATAATCTCTTTTACTTTATGTAATCCTAATACTTAAATGCAATAAAATTTGTAATTTCTTAAATGAAATTTACACTTTCGAGTGTCAGGAGAGGAAAAGTTTAAGGAGTAATTATAATCTCTTTTCCTTTATGTATTCCTAATACTTAACTGCAATAAAATTTGTAATTTCTTAAATGAAATTTACACTTTCTAGTGTCAGGATAGCAGAAGTTTAAG